>CM019067.1:341837641-342269518 GCA_009667805.1 Leptobrachium leishanense | reverse complement strand
GCAGAGACCCCCATTACACGCAGAGACCCCCATTACACACATTGACCCCCCATTACACACAGAGACCTCCCCATTACACACAGAGACCCCCCATTACACGCAGAGACCCCCCATTACACGCAGAGACCCCCCATTACACGAGAGACCCCCCATTACACGCAGAGACCCCCATTACACGCAGAGACCCCCCCATTACACACATTGACCCCCCATTACACACAGAGACCCCCCATTACACACCCCCATTACACGCAGAGACCCCCCATTACACGCAGAGACCCCATTACACGCAGAGACCCCCATTACACGAAGAGACCCCCCATTACACGCAGAGACCCCCCATTACACGCAGAGACCCCCCATTACACAGAGACCCCCCATTACACGCAGAGACCCCCCATTACACACAGAGACCCCCCCCCCATTACACACAGAGACCCCCCCATTACACACAGAGACCCCCTCATTACACGCAGAGACCCCTCATTACACGCAGAGACCCCTCATTACACGCAGAGACCCCCCATTACACGCAGAGACCCCCCATTACACACAGAGACCCCCCATTACACGCAGAGACCCCATTACATGCAGAGACCCCCATTACACGCAGAGACCCCCCATTACACGCAGAGACCCCCCCATTACACGCAGAGACCCCCCATTACACACAGAGACCCCTCATTACACACAGAGACCCCCCTCATTACACCAGAGACCCCTCATTACACACAGAGACCCCTCATTACACGCAGAGACCCCCCTCATTACACGCAGAGACCCCCCATTACACACAGAGACCCCCTCATTACACACAGAGACCCCCCTCATTACACGCAGAGACCCCCTCATTACACGCAGAGACCCCCCTCATTACACGCAGCGACCCCCCATTACACGCAGAGACCCCCTCATTACACGCAGAGACCCCCCTCATTACACGCAGAGACCCCCTCATTACACGCAGAGACCCCCTTACACACAGAGACCCCCCATTACACGCAGAGACCCCCCTCATTACACGCAGAGACCCCCATTACACGCAGAGACCCCCTCATTACACGCAGAGACCCCCCATTACACACAGAGACCCCCCCCATTACACGCAGAGACCCCCATTACACGCAGAGACCCCCCATTACACACAGAGACCCCCATTACACACAGAGACCCCCCATTACACACAGAGACCCCCCATTACACACAGAGACCCCCCCATTACACACAGAGACCCCCTCATTACACGCAGAGACCCCCCTCATTACACGCAGAGACCCCCCTCATTACACACAGAGACCCCCCATTACACACAGAGACCCCCCATTACACACAGAGACCCCCTCATTACACGCAGAGACCCCCCCATTACACGCAGAGACCCCCCATTACACGCAGAGACCCCCCATTACACGCAGAGACCCCCCATTACACACAGAGACCCCCCATTACACGCAGAGACCCCTCATTACACGCAGAGACCCCCCTCATTACACGCAGAGACCCCCCATTACACGCAGAGACCCCCCTCATTACACGCAGAGACCCCCCTCATTACACGCAGAGACCCCCCCATTACACACAGAGACCCCCCATTACACACAGAGACCCCCCCATTACACACAGAGACCCCCCCATTACACACAGAGACCCCCTCATTACACGCAGAGACCCCTCATTACACGCAGAGACCCCCTCATTACACACAGAGACCCCCCCATTACACACAGAGACCCCCCCATTACACGCAGAGACCCCTCATTACACGCAGAGACCCCCTCATTACACACAGAGACCCCCCCCCCCATTACACGCAGAGACCCCCATTACACGCAGAGACCCCCCTCATTACACACAGAGACCCCCCTCATTACACGCAGAGACCCCCCCATTACACGCAGAGACCCCTCATTACACGCAGAGACCCCCCATTACACACAGAGACCCCCATTACACACAGAGACCCCCCCATTACATACAGAGACCCCCCCATTACACACAGAGACCCCCCATTACACGCAGAGACCCCCCATTACACACAGAGACCCCCCCCATTACACACAGAGACCCCCCATTACACACAGAGACCCCCCATTACACACAGAGACCCCCCCATTACACGCAGAGACCCCCCATTACACACAGAGACCTCCCCATTACACACAGAGACCCCCATTACACGCAGAGACCCCCATTACACGCAGAGACCCCCATTACACGCAGAGACCCCCATTACACGCAGAGACCCCCCATTACACACATTGACCCCCCATTACACACAGAGACCCCCCCATTACACACCCCCCATTACACGCAGAGACCCACCCATTACACGCAGAGACCCCCCATTACACGCAGAGACCCCCATTACACGCAGAGACCCCCCTCATTACACAGAGACCCCTCATTACACGCAGAGACCCCCCCCATTACACACAGACCCCCCCATTACACACAGAGACCCCCCCATTACACAGAGACCCCCCCCATTACACAGAGACCCCCCATTACACACAGAGACCCCCCCCATTACACAGAGACCCCCCCATTACACAGAGACCCCCCCATTACACACAGAGACCCCCCCATTACACAGAGACCCCCCCATTACACACAGAGACCCCCCCCATTACACAGAGACCCCCCCATTACACGCAGAGACCCCCCCATTACACACAGAGACCCCCCATTACACACAGAGACCCCCCATTACACACAGAGACCCCCCATTACACACAGAGACCCCCATTACACGCAGAGACCCCCCATTACACGCAGAGACCCCCATTACACACATTGACCCCCCATTACACACAGAGACCTCCCCATTACACGCAGAGACCCCCATTACACGCAGAGACCCCCCATTACACGAAGAGACCCCCCATTACACGCAGAGACCCCCATTACACGCAGAGACCCCCATTACACACATTGACCCCCCATTCACACAGAGACCCCCCCATTACACACCCCCATTACACGCAGAGACCCCCCATTACACGCAGAGACCCCCATTACACGCAGAGACCCCCCATTACACGAAGAGACCCCCCATTACACGCAGAGACCCCCATTACACGCAGAGACCCCCCATTACACGAAGAGACCCCCCCATACACGCAGAGACCCCCATTACACGCAGAGACCCCCATTACACACAGAGACCCCCATTACACACAGAGACCCCCCCCCATTACACACAGACACCCCCCATTACACACAGAGACCCCCTCATTACACGCAGAGACCCCTCATTACACGCAGAGACCCCCCTCATTACACGCAGAGACCCCCCATTACACGCAGAGACCCCCATTACACACAGAGACCCCCATTACACGCAGAGACCCCATTACACGCAGAGACCCCCCATTACACGCAGAGACCCCCCCATTACACGCAGAGACCCCCATTACACGCAGAGACCCCCTCATTACACAGAGACCCCCCCATTACACACAGACCCCCCATTACACACAGAGACCCCCCATTACACACAGAGACCCCCCATTACACACAGAGACCCCCATTACACACAGAGACCCCCCATTACACAGAGACCCCCATTACACGCAGAGACCCCCCATTACACATGACACCCCCCATTACACACATTGACCCCCCATTACACACATTGACCCCCCATTACACGAAGAGACCCCCCATTACACGCAGAGACCCCCCATTACACACATTGACCCCCCATTACACACAGAGACCCCCCCATTACACACACCCCCATTACACGCAGAGACCCCCCCATTACACGCAGAGACCCCCATTACACGCAGAGACCCCCCATTACACGAAGAGACCCCCCCTATTACACGCAGAGACCCCCCATATAATACACGCGGAGACCCCCCCATATAATACACGCGGAGACCCCCCATATAATATACTCGGAGACCCCCCATATAATATACTCGGAGACCCCCCCTTATAATACACGCGGAGACCCCCCATTACACGCAGAGACCCCCCATATAATACGCGGAGACCCCCCATATAATATACTCGTAGACCCCCCCTTATAATACACGCAGAGACCCCCTATTACACGCAGAGACCCCCCATTACACACAGAGACCCCCCCATTACACGCAGAGACCCCCCATTACACGCAGAGACCCCCCATTACACACAGAGACCCCCATTACACGCAGAGACCCCCCATTACACGAAGAGACCCCCCATTACACGCAGAGACCCCCATTACACGCAGAGACCCCCCATTACACACATTGACCCCCCATTACACACAGAGACCCCCCATTACACACCCCCCATTACACGCAGAGACCCCCCATTACACGCAGAGACCCCCCATTACACGCAGAGACCCCCCATTACACGAAGAGACCCCCCATTACACGCAGAGACCCCCATTACACGCAGAGACCCCCCATTACACGCAGAGACCCCCATTACACGAAGAGACCCCCCATTACACGCAGAGACCCCCCATTACACGCAGACCCCCCATTACACACAGAGACCCCCATTACACACAGAGACCCCCCATACACACAGAGACCCCCCATACACACAGAGACCCCCTCATTACACGCAGACCCCTCATTACACGCAGACCCCCCTCATTACACGCAGAGACCCCCCTATTACACGCAGAGACCCCCCATTACACACAGAGACCCCCCCATTACACGCAGAGACCCCCCATTACACGCAGAGACCCCCCATTACACACAGAGACCCCCATTACACGCAGAGACCCCCATTACACGAAGAGACCCCCCATTACACGCAGAGACCCCCATTACACGCAGAGACCCCCCATTACACACATTGACCCCCCATTACACACAGAGACCCCCCCATTACACACCCCCCATTACACGCAGAGACCCCCCATTACACGCAGAGACCCCCCATTACACGCAGAGACCCCCATTACACGAAGAGACCCCCCCATTACACGCAGAGACCCCCATTACACGCAGAGACCCCCCATTACACGCAGAGACCCCCCATTACACGAAGAGACCCCCCCATTACACGCAGAGACCCCCCATTACACGCAGAGACCCCCCATTACACACAGAGACCCCCATTACACACAGAGACCCCCCCCATTACACACAGAGACCCCCCCATTACACACAGAGACCCCCTCATTACACGCAGACCCCCCTCATTACACGCAGACCCCTCATTACACGCAGAGACCCCCCATTACACACAGAGACCCCCCCATTACACGCAGAGACCCCCCCATTACACACAGAGACCCCCCATTACACGCAGAGACCCCCCATTACACGCAGAGACCCCCCCATTACACGCAGAGACCCCCCATTACACGCAGAGACCCCCATTACACGCAGAGACCCCCCATTACACGCAGATACCCCATTACACACATTGACCCCCCATTACACACCCCCCATTACACGCAGAGACCCCCCTCTCCATTACACGAAGAGACCCCCCATTACACGCAGAGACCCCCCATTACACACAGAGACCCCCCATTACACGAAGAGACCCCCCATTACACGCAGAGACCCCCCATTACACACAGAGACCCCCCCTATTACACGCAGAGACCCCCATATAATACACGCGGAGACCCCCCATATAATACACGCGGAGACCCCCATATAATACACGCGGAGACCCCCATATAATACACGCGGAGACCCCCCCATATAATACACGCGGAGACCCCCCATATAATACACGCGGAGACCCCCCATATAATACACGCGGAGACCCCCCCATATAATATACTCGTAGACCCCCTTATAATACACGCGGAGACCCCCCATTACACGCAGAGACCCCCATTACACACAGAGACCCCCCCTATTATACGCAGAGACCCCCCATAATACACGCGGAGACCCCCATATAATACACGCGGAGACCCCCCTATTACACGCGGAGACCCCCCATATAATACACGCGGAGACCCCCATATATACACGCGGAGACCCCCCCTATTACACGCAGAGACCCCCCATATAATACACGCGGAGACCCCCCATATAATACACGCGGAGACCCCCCATATAATACACGCGAGACCCCCCCATATAATACACGCGGAGACCCCCCCATATAATATACTCGTAGACCCCCCCTTATAATACACACGGAGACCCCCCATATAATACACGCGGAGACCCCCCCATATAATATACTCGTAGACCCCCCATTACACGCAGAGACCCCCATTACACGCAGAGACCCCCCATTACACGAAGAGACCCCCCCTATTACACGCAGAGACCCCCCATATAATACACGCGGAGACCCCCCCTATTACACGCAGAGACCCCCCATATAATACACGCGGAGACCCCCCATATAATACACGCGGAGACCCCCCCTATTACACGCAGAGACCCCCCATATAATACACGCGGAGACCCCCCATATAATACACGCGGAGACCCCCCATATAATACACGCGGAGACCCCCCATATAATACACGCGGAGACCCCCCCATATAATATACTCGTAGACCCCCCCTTATAATACACACGGAGACCCCCCATATAATACACGCGGAGACCCCCCCATATAATATACTTGTAGACCCCCCCTTATAATACACGCGGAGACCCCCTATTACACGCAGAGACCCCCCATATAATACACGCGGAGACCTGATAGAAGGGATCACCCCGGTGATCGTGCGGGCCATGGCTCCTTGGCTAGACCGGTACCCCAATAGGCGATGCGCTGCGTTGTTATTGTGGGTTTTCGTGAGGGTTTTGTTATTCCACATGTGCCTTCTGACTTTTCTCGCTTTGGTGGCTGGACCTGGTTGTTATTGGCAAAAGCGGACATGGAGTCGGCATTTCGGTTGTTACCGATTCGACCGGATTGCTATCACTTGCTGGGGTGTTCCTTTCGTGGAGGTTTTTATTACGGCCGTTGTCTTCCGATGGGCTGCTTGATCTTTTGCTACTATTTTGAGTTGTTCTCTTCCTGCTGGCACTGGGTGGTGTGTCGGCGCGCTGGACGGAGTTCGGTGGTCCATTATTAGGATGATTTCCTATTCGTGGGGCTGGCGGATTCCGGCGATCGCGTTGCGCTGCTGCAGTTTTTCGGGAGGTTGCCGGGGAATTCGGTGTGCCTTTTGGCCGATGATACGATGGGGGGCCCAGTTTAATCGCTTGCCTTTTTTGGGCATTGAGATTTATTATACTGTCCGTGTTTCCGTTTGTCTGTAGAGAAATTCAGACCTTGTGCGTTTGGTGGGGAGGGCGCGGGGTGTTGCGAAGTTGCGGCTTTCTGATATTTAATCTTTACCACCGGGGTACGAGCACCTCGCCACTTTGTTCGCGTCACCAGTTCCTTGAAGGCGGACCTTGTGGTGTGTCAATCCTTCTTGCTGCATTATGATGGGCTGACGTATTGGCAAGAGGCGGACGTGGACAATCAGTCCCTCGAGTTTTTTGCCGATGCGTCTGGGGCTCCTGGCTTTGGCGTGTACTTTCAGGGTGCTTGGTGTGCCGAAGCGTGGCACCCGTGCTGGGCGGCGTCTGAGTTGGTGAGGAATCTCACAAGTCGGGAATTTTTTCCTTTGATTGTGGCCCTGGAGCTGTGGGGGGAGCGTCTGGCTAATAGGCGAGTGGTGTTCTGGACGGACAACCTGGGGTGGTGAATCGTTCGCCGGCTGGTTCCCCTCCGGTCTTGGCTCTTTTGTGTCACCTGGTGCTGCGCGGTCTCGAGCGGAATGTGTGGTTGCGGGCCTGGCACGTGCCGGGTGTGCGGAACGTGATTGCTGACGCTCTCTCCCGCTTCCAGTGGCTCTGGGAGCAGCAAGGAATGCGACACCCTTTCCGCTGTGGCTCTGGACCCTCGCTTCGCCAGGTTGAGGATTTTGTTGGGGGGCTCTTTGTCGGGAGCGAGGTGGACGGCATATTCTCAGGTCTGGCAGAGGTGGGGGTCACGGGGGAACGGGGTTGGTATTCTGCGGAGGATTGTAGGGGTAACCTTGATTTATTTCAATTCCCTCCGGGAGTAAGGGGACTCCGGTTTGGGAGCGGCCGGAGTACTGACTGCCCTTTCTTTTGGTGCGAGGCGGTTGGTTGGGAGGATGTTGGTCGGGATTTCCTGCTTTTGAAGGATTGTTTCTGGTTGGTGGTGGACTGCGGTGTCTGAGGTTCGGCGCCCAGCTTCTGGCCTCATGTTTTTGGAACTGTTGGATGTTTTACTCGGCGTTTGTCGTGATCTTTTTGAGGTCGCGATTGTTTAGAGTTGCGTTTGCTTTTGCCTTTGATGGTGCCCTGAGGGTGGGTGAGCTGGTTACTCCTAACTCTCAGATGCATTCTGCCTTGTGCATGTTTCTCTGTCAGTGATGAGGTGAGGTTTTTGATTGTCAGGTACAAGACGGACCGCTTGGGTAGGGGCGTTCTGATTACTTAAATGCGATTGGGGTGATCGGGTGTCCTTTGGGCCTCCCGTGGGAGTATTTGGCTATTCGGCCGGATTTCACTGACTCTTTTTGATTTATATTGATGGGGTTCCTTTGACTTGATACCAATTTCTGGCAGTTTTTAAGCGCTGCGTTCAGGTTTTGGGTTATGAACCGGGGTTGTTTGGCTCCCATTCCTTTCGTATAGGCGCGGCGACTGTGGCTGCGGGTGCTGGCGCGTCGGATGGCATGATTCAGCGTCTGGGTAGGTGGGATCAGATCGCTTTCGCTCTTAGGTTCGTCCTAACCTTTTATAATTTCGGGTGCTTCCCCAAGGATGGTCTGGAGATTGGGTCATTCCTTCCTGCATTGGGCGGCCATGCGGGCTGAGCATCGGCTGCATGGCAAAAATCTTGGTTTCCCGGCGGAGGTAGCGGAGATTCACTGGTTGGGTATCCGGGGTTTGCGTTGGGTTCGGGTGTCGAAGGAATGCAATGTTTTGGCTGGGAGGGTTCCCAGGGAGGTTATTTTAGTTGTTCATGCGGGGGGGGGAATGATTTGGGGACGGTTCGTTCGGTTGATCTGATTCGGGCTATAAAGCTGGATCTGGCCCGCTGTTTTGCTAAATTTGGGGGATTGTCGCTGGTGTGGTCCGACATTATTTCTCGACCTGGTTGGGAGGAGATGGCGGCGCCACGGGCCAATGACAGGGCTAGGAAGAGGGTTAACAGGGAGGTTTCTAAATTTGTTCGGCAGTTAGGGGGGGGTTTCAGTCCGTCACACGGAATTGGAAGGCGACAATCGGAATGTGATTCGGGGGTGATGGGGTCCATTTGACGGACATTGGTTTGGATATATTTTTAACTGGTTTGATGTCGGGGATCGAGGAGGCGCTGTCTGTGGTGGGGCGCAGGGGCAGCCATTAGGAGACCATGGTGCCCCTGGCGTTGGCGTGGTTCCTGGACAGCGGTGCTTTAAAATGGCTAAGCCGCCTTCGGGTGAGGCATTTAACGAGACGAGCCCCGCTTGATCTCGGTCAGGCGGGGTGACGAGCTCCTGGTTTTGGATCAGTAACTGCCTATTACATGGGTAATAGGGTGGATAATGGAGGAAAAGCACTGCCGGATTACATGGTGTAATTATTTAATAAAGCTGTGGCCCTTTCCAGTTAAGAAGGTGTTGTGTCTTTCTTTATATTTAAGGGGTATGGGCAAGGAGGTCCCAGGTTTAATCAGTCATGCTGGCGGCAATGTGTGTGTTTATTGGGCCGGTGTGATGCTCGGCATGGTGATCCCAGGATAAAGCCTCTCCATATGGGAAGGATTAAGCTCCTCCAGCCACGCTGCAATCTGATCCATGGACTGGCAGGACGGGTCAAGTCTCCGGCAATGAGCGATTCTTTCATGGAAAATGCCTGGACCACAGACAGCACGTGGTCCTCACAAGAATCCAGCTCCTCGCATGGGAAGGCTGTCCAGGTGTTTATGCTCCCACCCTGACATGCGGAGGAACATCCGGCCCTTTCCCACCTGTACTATGACACGGAGACGGCTGGGAGTGATGCCCAGAACACGGTGACAATCTTCCACGAAAGCTAGGAAACCTGAGCAGTCACCTCCCCGGAGCAGTCACCTCCCCGGAGCAGTCACCTCCCCGCATGTCTGGCCGGGTGTGTGACAGAGGCAGCTGGGAAACGTGAGACGGCCGCCGACGAAAACAAGCTGTGTGAGGGATCACAATGCAGAGTCCACCAGGCCGGCAGCACCAACCATCCCATCACTGCTGTGCACCGGAGAGGAGCGAGTGAAAGCCAACAACATGAGCACGTCACGCGACGAAACAAACACTTTATACCCACCGCTCCCGCGCGCCGCCCCGTCTCCGGTGCCCGGTCACATCTCTAGGGCTGGAACTAACCATTATTTTCTCGATTAAGCGATTCGTTGCATAAATACATATTTTTTTTTTAACGAGGTACACTATGTAAAATTAACCCCTTCCTATTTGTTCCCCTTTTAATGGAAATTTGCAGAGTGGACGTAACTTTCGTTCATACCAAGAAATTTCCGTATCTCGCGTATCCCGCGCACGCCTCTTACACAAGGAGTGATGCTGCGCGCGGCACTCAGACACACGTCTGATTCTCTCTGAACAGACACGGCTAAGATAGACATAATGTCAGCACACAAAGAGGGGGGGCACACCACACAACCTGACCACCAGGGCCGGCCCATCCATGGGGCCAGATGGAGCCAAGGCTCCAGGTAGCACTTTGCCAGGGGCAGCATTTTGGGCCTCAACTAGGCACACAGCACATTACTTCCTTCCCTATGAGATTAATTGCTGTGGAGCTCTGATACGCTCATACACATTACTGTGCGTTTTATTGCTGTGAAGCTCTGATACGCTCATATACACTGCACATTACTGTGAGTTTTATTGTTGTGGAGCTCTGATACGCTTGTATACATGCAATACTGTGCGTTTTATTGCTGTGGAGCTCTGATACGCTCGTATACACATTACTGTGCGTTTTATTGCTGTGAAGCTCTGATACGCTCATATACACTGCACATTACTGTGAGTTTTATTGTTGTGGAGCTCTGATACGCTTGTATACATGCATTACTGTGCGTTTTATTGCTGTGGAGCTCTGATACACTCACACATGGCCCATGTTTTTCTTTGAAGTGGGGTAGCATTTCATCCTTGGAACCAGGCAGCACAGTCTCGGGCCAGGGGCGGATCCAGGGGGGGGGCAACGGGGCAATTGCCCCCCCCCCCCGAGATTTGAGCCGGGGACCCAGATGCCGCCGGGCAGCGCAGGAGCGCCTGCCCGGTCCTGAAGAGTGCGTCCTTGTAAAGGGGATGCGGCTGCGTGCAGGCGCAGCCGGTCACGTGGTCCGGCTAATCAGGTGGTACTGAGTCTCTGTACCACCTGACTGGCCGGACCGCGTGACCTGCGCACGCACGCAGCCGCCTCCCCTTTACAAGGACGCACTCTTCAGGACCGGGCAGGCGCTCCTGCGCTGCCCGGCGGCATCTGGGTCCCCTGAACACCGGAGCTGGAGGCCTGGAGCAATATCCAGGTGAGAGCTGGGCAAATCCATGAGCTGGGGGTAAATCCATGAGCTGGGCAAATCCATGAGCAGGGCAAATCCATGAGCTGGGGGTAAATCCATGAGCTGGGGGTAAATCCATGAGCTGGGGGTAAATCCATGAGCTGGGCAAATCCATGAGCTGGGCAAATCCATGAGCTGGGGGTAAATCCATGAGCTGGGGGTAAATCCATGAGCTGGGCAAATCCATGAGCTGGGGGTAAATCCATGAGCTGGGCAAATCCATGAGCAGGGGGCAAATCCATGAGCTGGGCAAATCCATGAGCTGGGCAAATCCATGAGCAGGGGGCAAATCCATGAGCTGGGCAAATCCATGAGCTGGGGGTAAATCCATGAGCTGGGCAAATCCATGAGCTGGGGGCAAATCCATGAGCTGGGCAAATCCATGAGCTGGGCAAATCCATGAGCTGGGGGCAAATCCATGAGCTGGGGGGCAAATCCATGAGCTGGGGGTAAATCCATGAGCTGGGGGTAAATCCATGAGCTGGGCAAATCCATGAGCTGGGGGTAAATCCATGAGCTGGGGTAAATCCATGAGCTGGGCAAATCCATGAGCTGGGGGTAAATCCATGAGCTGGGCAAATCCATGAGCTGGGGGTAAATCCATGAGCTGGGCAAATCCATGAGCTGGGGGCAAATCCATGAGCTGGGGGTAAATCCATGAGCTGGGGGCAAATCCATGAGCTGGGGGCAAATCCATGAGCAGGGGGCAAATCCATGAGCAGGGGGCAAATCCATGACCTGGGGGCAAATCCATGAGCAGGGGCAAATCCATGACCTGGGGGCAAATCCATGACCTGGGGGCAAATCCATGAGCTGGGGGCAAATCCATGAGCAGGGGGCAAATCCATGAGTTGGGGGCAAATCCATGAGCAGGGGGCAAATCCATGAGCAGGGGGCAAATCCATGAGCTGGGCAAATCCATGACCTGGGGGCAAATCCATGACCTGGGGGCAAATCCATGAGCTGGGCAAATCCATGAGCTGGTGGCAAATCCATGAGCTGGGGGCAAATCCATGACCTGGGGGCAAATCCATGACCTGGGGGCAAATCCATGAGCTGGGCAAATCCATGAGCTGGGGGCAAATCCATGAGCTGGGCAAATCCATGACCTGGGGGCAAATCCATGACCTGGGGGCAAATCCATGAGCTGGGGGTAAATCCATGAGCTGGGGCAAATCCATGAGCTGGGGGCAAATCCATGTGTGAGCTGGGGGCTCTCTGCTCCTCTAGATTGTAAACTCCTGGGTGCCCTCTGCTTTTCTAGATTGTAAACTCCTGTGAGCTGGACCCTCTGCTCCTCTAGATTGTAAGCTCCTGTGAGCCGGACCCTCTGCTCCTCTAGATTGTAAGCTCCTATGAGCCGGGCCCTCTGCTCCTCTAGATTGTAAGCTCCTGTGAGCCGGACCCTCTGCTCCTCTAGATTGTAAGCTCCTGTGAGCCGGGCCCTCTGCTCCTCTAGATTGTAAGCTCCTATGAGCCGGGCCCTCTGCTCCTCTAGATTGTAAACTCCTGTGAGCCGGACCCTCTGCTCCTCTAGATTGTAAGCTCCTGTGAGCCGGGCCCTCTGCTCCTCTAGATTGTAAGCTCCTGTGAGCCGGGCCCTCTGCTCCTCTAGATTGTAAGCTCCTGTGAGCCGGACCCTCTGCTCCTCTAGATTGTAAGCTCCTGTGAGCCGGGCCCTCTGCTCCTCTAGATTGTAAGCTCCTGTGAGCCGGACCCTCTGCTCCTCTAGATTGTAAACTCCTGTGAGCCGGACCCTCTGATCCTCTAGATTGTAAGCTCCTGTGAGCCGGACCCTCTGCTCCTCTAGATTGTAAACTCTGTGAGCCGGGTCTCTGCTCCTCTAGAGTAAACTCCTGTAGACCCCTGCTCTCTAGATTGTAAGCTCCTGTGAGCCGGACCCTCTGCTCCTCTAGATTGTAAGCTCCTGTGAGCCGGGACCCTGCCTCTAGATTGTAAACTCCTGTGAGCCGGACCCTCTGATCCTCTAGATTGTAAGCTCCTGTGAGCCGGACCCCTGCTCCTCTAGATTGTAAGCTCCTGTGAGCCGGGCCCTCTGCTCCTCTAGATTGTAAGCTCCTGTGAGCCGGGCCTCTGCTCCTCTAGATTGTAAGCTCCTGTGAGCCGGACCCTCTGCTCCTCTAGATTGTAAGCTCCTGTGAGCCGGCCTCTGCTCCTCTAGATTGTAACCCTGTGAGCCGGACCCTCTGCTCCTCAGATTGTAAACTCCTGTGAGCCGGACCCTCATCCTCTAGATTGTAAGCTCTGTGAGCCGGACCCTCTGCTCCTCTAGATTGTAAACTCCTGTGAGCCGGACCCTCTGTAAATTCTCGTGAGTCGGACTCTCTGCTAAAACACCTTATTTTCTGTCAGTGCCCCTCCCGAGACTAGTCTCTGGATCCGCCCCTGTCTCGGGCCAGGCCTGCTGACCATTTTAATAAAGCTAAACTCAGGGTGTGAAGAATGTCCCTATAAAATCATTTCACGAACAAACCAAGAGGAGGAACTGTGAGTTTGGGCAAGAGACCAGACCTGAGTGCAGGAGAGAATTGGGGGGAAGGGACTGGATTGGGGGTACAGTTCCTCCACCCAGCGGCAGCAGCCTAGGGTCTATGTTAGAGTTCTGCTACTATTGTATCGGCTGGATGGAGTAGAGGTAACATCACTGCTCTGTAACCATGGAGACACAGGTTCAATCCCGGCAAGAGCTCCTCTCCAGTAGGGATGAGCCGAACACTCCCCGAGTTCGGTTCGAGCCCGAACCCGAACTTCCCATTTGTTCGGGAGCGAACCCGAACCCCATGCAAGTCAATGGGGCTGAAAATTCGGTTTTTAGAGTGTCCTCCAAGAGGGCATATATGCTAGATATTTGCCATAAAAGGTGTATGGGGGTCCGAGTAGTGCCCTGGGGGACAGGAAACAAGGACAAAAAGTTTTAAAAAAAAAAACGTTTTTAAAGGGACAGTGAGTTTTCCATGAAATAAGGGTTAAAAATAAAAACGAAAACTTCCTTCAAATATCGTGCCTAGGAGGTCCCCATAACCTGCCCGTGAAGTGGCGGATTTCTAGGATGTATAGAAACAATTAAAAGCCCAAAAAATGACGTTTCATATGACGGTAAATGCTTTTCCTTTAATCTATTCATAAACAACTGCTTGGGGCGGCAGTCTGTATGAAAAGAGGAGACATTTTCGGACACGCAGAAAAAGTTTACTGATTTTTTTGGCAGTGAAAAGCAGGAGAATGACTGGAGAAGTGAAACTTCTAGACCAAAAAGCCGATTTGGAAAGTGAGATAAATGTGAGAATTTTTCTGGTTCGGCTATTTTGACCTAGAATTTTCCGTTCTCCAGTCATTCTCCTGAGTTTCACCTTTCTCTGAATAACCCTGTCAGGGTTATTCAGAGAGCGGTGAAGAGCAGGAGAATGACTGGAGAATGGAAAATTCTAGATCAAAATAGCCGAACCAGAAAAATTCTCCCATTTAGGCTGGGGTCAGACTAGCAAATTTTTAACGTGCGTTTAGGCGCACTTAATCACCGCCACACTAGCAGCAAATGACGCGCAATGACGGCCAATATACGAAGTACGGTCGCACGAAAGTCCGGCTGCGCAACGCAAGTGGAAAATTAACGCATTTTTTCGAGAACGCAGAACCGCTAGTACGGACGTACAGAGTGCGCTGCGTCCGCTAGCGGCGTGTGTGCGTGATTTGGAGACGTCAGACCCTGCTCATGTCCGGCCAACATAACGTCCAGACACCCAAAGTTTCCTGGTTTGGATCCATAAAAAATCACGCACAAAAATGCGCATCGTATGACCGTTTTCGCGCAATCCGTGAAAAAATACGGCAATGCGTTCAGACGCACTTTTTGACGGTCGCTGCGAAAAATGCGTTAGTCTGACCCTAGCCTTATCTCACTTTCCAAATCGGCTATTTGGTCCAGATTGTTCTCTTTTCCTGCCATTCTCCTGGTTTTCACCTTTCTCTGAACAACCCTGAGAGAGAGGTGAAAGCCAGGAGAACTGGCAGGAGAAGAGAACAATCTAGACCAAATAGCCAATTTGGAAAGTGAATTAAATGGGAGAATTTTTCTGGTTCGGCTATTTTGACCTAGAATTTTCCGTTCTCCAGTCATTCTCCTGAGTTTCACCTTTCTCTGAATAACCCTGTGAATGTTTAATCCCGAGGTGAAAAATAACATTGCTTTAGATTTTTTTCAAACACCAGTTAACCACTTGGCTGCTATGGATGCGCTCAGCGCGTCCAGCCAAGTGCTTCTCCTGTGCTATGGACGCGCTCAGCGCGTCCATGCACAGGAGGCAGCAATCCGCCGGATTCCGGCGGATTGTTGCGCCCCCCGGTGCGGGCTGACATCTTGGATGTCAGCCCAGCACTCCGGGACCCCGGCGGAGCAATTAGATGTCATCGCGGCGGCGCGATGACATCTAATTCAGGCGCCCCCCCCCCGCGCATGTGCGGAGGAAGTGTCTGAAAGGGAGGGGGGAGGTCCTTCGGACCTCTCTCCCTCCCAATCGCCAGGGGGCAGAGGGTTAATCCAGGCACCGTTTGGAAGGGCACAGCTTGCCCTTCCAAACGGTGGCTGTGATTAACCCCTGGGGAGCCGGATCACGAATCGGCGCTGAAAAGCGCGGATCGTGATCCTCTCCTGGAGCTGGCCGACATCTTGGATGTCGGCCAAGCCTCCAGGAACTCCCCCTGAGGACTGGCGTCATCATGCATAGCAAGATGATGCCAGTCCTGGAGTTAACCCCTAGCTGCCACCAATGGTGGAGATAGGGGGTTCCAATGAACCCCCTATCTCCCGATCCGTGGCAGCTAGGGGTTAATGTTTGATATTGTTTGATCGGCCAGAGCATGGCCTTTCCAAGGATACCAAACATGAGCATGAAAAATGTTTTTTTTAAAAATTAAAAAATAAAAATAAAAAAAATGTTTATTTTTTTTAGAATTTTTTTAAATAAGTTTTTTTTTTTCTTTGTTTTGTTAATGCAACAATATTGTGACCATTTCAAGTATAATGTGAACAATAATGCTGCACTAACGATTTTTGTATGCGGTGCGTTTGTTAAAAAAAGCGAAATTTTCCCCCAAAAAAAAAGTAACGAGACCCCATTTCTAATTTTTTTAACAAGCGCACCCCATACAAAATTTAACCGCAAACGATCGCATGTTAAAATGTGAAAAAAAACACTTTACACATAATAAATTATTGAAAATTCTAATTGTATTGCATTTTTTGTTATAATATACAGACATGACATAACGTATACATATAATAATGACATATTATGAATCTGCCAAGTCTGCCGGAAAGAACGATATATAATATGTCTGGGTCATATATCAAAATATGGCTACAAAACGCGGTTAAACATGATGAGCGATAGCGGTAAAAATTACCTCAGCACAGAGGTGTGAAAAGCCTCAGCAGCGAAAGGGTTAAATGCAGCATATTAGGATGTTTTAGGGAAATTAATTCTCAAATCTCAATCAGAAACAGACACCACCCCACCCCCTCACTGTATTGTACAATGTATCAGATTGATTACCAGACTAAAAACACCTGGTGTTATGCCCGTTTGTGAACAGAGGTCATTTAGAGTTGATAATCTTTCCACGTACACATTAGTTTTCAATTCAATATCTAATAAACCGTTGCTTATAATATTCTGCAGTAAAGAGTCTCTTTATTTCTAGATTTTTTAGGGGTTTTTTTAAGCATTTTCTATACTTTTTTCAAAATTTCTTTTTTTTTTTCGAACTCGAACCGAACACGCCCAAAAAGTTCGAAATTCGCGAACTTTCGAACTGCCAAAGTTCGGGTCGATCTCCGAACCGTCCGAACCCGAACAGCTCATCCCTACTCTCCAGTAAGGCTAAGGTCAGACGAACGCATTTTTCACGTGCGTTTAGCCGCACGAAATCACGGCCGTGCTAGCAGCAAATGACGTCCAATGCCGGGGAACATACGACTAACGGCCACACGAAAGTTCGTCCGCGCAACGCAAGCGGCCAACGAACGCATTTTTTCGAGAACGTCAAACCGCTACTACTGACGTACAGAGTGCGCTGCGTCCGCTAGCGGCGTGTTTGCGTGATTAGGAGACGTCAGACGCTGCTAATGTCCGGCCAACATAACGTCCAGACGCAAAAAGTGTTTTATTGATGATCAGTACAAAATCACGGACGAAAATGCGCATCGTATGACCGCTATTGCGTATTCCGTGAAAAAATACGTCCATTCGTTCGAACGCACTTTTTCACGGACAACGTGAAAAATGCGTTCGTCTGACCCTAGCCTAAGTGTCCTTGGTCAAGACACCTAACAGTACATACCCACCACCCAGGACATACTGAAAACCAGAGAAATCTCAATGTATCCTTCCTGGAAAACGAGAGAAATCTCAATGTATCCTTCTTGTAAAACATGAGAAATCTCAATGTATCCTTCTTGTAAAACATAAGAAATCTCAATGTATCCTTGGAAAACCAGAGAAATCTCTATGTATCCTTCCAGGAAAACCAGAGAAATCTCAATGTATCCTTCCTGGGAAACCAGAGAAATCTCTATGTATCCTTCCAGGAAAACCAGAGAAATCTCAATGTATCCTTCTTGGAAAACCAGAGAAATCTCTATGTATCCTTCCAGGAAAACCAGAGAAATCTCAATGTATCCTTCCCGGAAAACCAGAGAAATCTCAATGTAACCTTCCTGGGAAACCAGAGAAATCTCAATGTAACCTTCCTGGGAAACCAGAGAAATCTCAGTGTATCCTTCTTGTAAAACATAAGAAATCTCAATGTATCCTTCCTGGAAAATCAGAGAAATCTCAATGTATCCTTCCAGGAAAACCAGAGAAATCTCAATGTATCCTTCCAGGAAAACCAGAGAAATCTCAATGTATCCTTCCTGGAAAACCAGAGAAATCTCAATGTATCCTTCTTGTAAAACCAGAGAAATCTCAATGTATCCTTCCCGGGAAACCAGAGAAATCTCAATGTGTCCTTCCTGGGAAACCAGAGAAATCTCAATGTAACCTTCCTGGGAAACCAGAGAAATCTCAATGTAACCTTCCTGGGAAACCAGAGAAATCTCAGTGTATCCTTCTTGTAAAACATAAGAAATCTCAATGTATCCTTCCTGGAAAATCAGAGAAATCTCAATGTATCCTTCCAGGAAAACCAGAGAAATCTCAATGTATCCTTCCAGGAAAACCAGAGAAATCTCAATGTATCCTTCCTGGAAAACCAGAGAAATCTCAATGTATCCTTCTTGTAAAACCAGAGAAATCTCAATGTATCCTTCTTGTAAAACCAGAGAAATCTCAATGTATCCTTCCAGGAAAACCAGAGAAATCTCAATGTATCCTTCCTGGAAAATCAGAGAAATCTCAATGTAACCTTCCTGGGAAACCAAAGAAATCTCAGTGTATCCTTCTTCTTGTAAAACATAAGAAATCTCAATGTATCCTTCCAGGAAAACCAGAGAAATCTCAATGTATCCTTCCTGGAAAATCAGAGAAATCTCAATGTATCCTTCCTGGTAAAATACTTTCTCCAAAAACAAAACGTGTTTGACATAATCCTAGAAGTAAATCATAGAGCGTGAAGCAGCGACGCGTCTTATCCAATCAGCTCTGACGTCGAGTTATACAAAGAGACTGTAATGAACGCCTCAGACCCATCCACCTCACATCCTGTACCTCTCCCCTCACCCAGGGCCAGATTTACTGGGCAGAGTAGGCAGAGTAGGCATGTGCCTACAGGCATCTGTCACAAAAGGGCCCCTTGCCCTGTTAAAAAAAAAAAAAGTTTTTTCTTATACAACTTGCAATCATTTGGAGCCCTAAGAGCTAGAGGCACACGTGCGGTCTCGTTGGTTTGGCCAGATTATGGCCTTTCCAGAGAAACCAAATATAACCAGGTTAGATTTATCTACACTATAATAGAGTAAGGGCTGGCGTGTCCGTCGCCAAACCCCTACTGCGCATGCGCGCGCAACCAGTGGCGGTTGGCTGCGTGTAACCGCCGTGGCACGAGCCGGCTGTGCGCTTGCCACGGCGGTTACAAGATGCGCACGCAGCAGCCGGGTAGAGGCTGCGCGCGCAACCTGTAGAGCCGGATGCGCTCGCAGCCTCTACCCGGCTGCCGCGCGCATCCAACCCCTGAGCGGCGAAGGGAAAGTTCCCTCGCTTCCGCTCTTTGAAGGACCCAAGCTGCGGTCACGTGGGAGTCCCACGTGACTGCGTCTTGGGTCCTTCAACGGGAAATTTTCCCTTCGCCGCTCAGGCAGGTAAGTATGCCGGAGACGGAGCTCCAGGGGCGGCTGTCCGAATGCCGATAGAGCATTCGAACAGCCGCCCCATGTCTGGTCTGGGGTCTGAGCTGGGCCATATCCATGAGAGCTTGGGGTGCAGTATATCCAGGAGCTGGGGCAGTATATCCAGGAGCTGGGGCAGTATATCCATGAGCTGGGGCAATATCCACGAACTGGGGCAGTATATCCACGAGCTGGGGCAGTATCCATAAGCTGGGGCAGTATATCCATGTGCTGGGGCAGTATATCCATAAGCTGGGGCAGTATATCCATGAGCTGGGGCAGTATATCCATAAGCTGGGGCAGTATATCCATGTGCTGGGGCAGTATATCCATGAGCTGGGGCAGTATATCCATGTGCTGGGGCAGTATATCCATAAGCTGGGGCAGTATATCCATGTGCTGGGGCAGTATATCCATGTGCTGGGGCAGTATATCCATGTGATGGGGCAGTATATCCATGAGCTGGGGCAGTATATCCATATGCTGGGGCAGTATATCCATGTGCTGGGGCAGTATATCCATGAGCTGGGGCAGTATATCCATAAGCTGGGGCAGTATATCCATGTGCTGGGGCAGTATATCCATGAGCTGGGGCAGTATATCCATGAGCTGGGGCAGTATATCCATGAGCTGGGGCAGTATATCCATGTGCTGGGGCAGTATATCCATGAGCTGGGGCAGTATATCCATGAGCTGGGGCAGTATATCCATGTGCTGGGGCAGTATATCCATAAGCTGGGGCAGTATATCCATGTGCTGGGGCAGTATATCCATGTGCTGGGGCAGTATATCCATGAGCTGGGGCAGTATATCCATATGCTGGGGCAGTATATCCATGTGCTGGGGCAGTATATCCATGTGCTGGGGCAGTATATCCATGAACTGGGGCAGTATCTCCATGAGCTGGGGCAATATCCATGAGAGCTTGGGGGCAGTATATCCACGAGCTGGGGCAGGTTATCCAGGAGCTGGGGCAATATCCACGAGATGGGGCAATATCCATGAGCTGGGGCAGTATCTCCATGAGCTGGGGCAATATCCATGAGAGCTTGGGGGGCAGTATATCCACGAGCTGGGGCAGGTTATCCAGGAGCTGGGGCAATATCCACGAGATGGGGCAATATCCACGAGCTGGGGCAGTATATCCACGTGCTGGGTGTCACGAATCCCCCTGAATACTAAGATAGTGGTCCCTTTACGTAGACCGCTCTCTACCCTTCCGATCCTTGAATGGTCGGCAAAACTAGATAGATAATTAACCAGACAATAGACAAGCAAGGGTAAACACCAGACAGAGGTACAGAATGGAGTACTCGTTCTCCCTAGGACCTTAGTAATATCAGAGGTAGCCTGATGTGTGCTTAGGGTGCCACATAGACTGACCTCGGTACCAAAGTTAAGAGCAGAACCGTGAAAAGAGTAAATGCCAATACCAAGGGTTATACACAGGGTGGTTCGTTCGCCAATGCCAGGGGTCGTACACAGAATGGTTCGTTTGCCAGTGCCAGGGGTCATACACAGAATGGTTCGTTTGCCAATGCCAGGAGTTATACACAGAATGGTTCGTTTGCCAATGCCAGGAGTCATACACAGAATGGTTCGTTTGCCAATGCCAGGATTCATACACAGAATGGTTCGTTTGCCAATGCCAGGAGTCATACACAGAATGGTTCGTTTGCCAATGCCAGGAGTCATACACAGAATGGTTCGTTTGCCAATGCCAGGAGTCATACACAGAATGGTTCGTTAGCCAGAAACAAGGTCAGACACAGATAAATTAGCCAAAAACACAAGAGCTCTGCGGGAAGTGAATACCACGTCAGGGCACCGGCGAACTAGTGAAGCCGGGTTTTAAACCCGGCGGGTCCGCGTCATAACGCCAGGCTCCGCCCCCCGGCGTCCCACGTGAGCGCACCCGGTGGCGTTATTATTCGGCGCCTGGCCAGCGAGCAGCGAGGAATCTGCTGCCAGGCGCCCCAGAACAGAGCCATCCGTGACAGGACCCCCCCCCTCTACGGGCGGCCACTGGATGACCCCCAGGGGCACGGGGGTGCGCCAAATAGAAGGCCTTCACCAACCGAGGGGCATGGACCTCTGCAGCCGGAATCCAAGAACGATCCTCCGGACCGTAACCCACCCAATCGACCAAGTACTGTAAGGACCCCCTAGACTTTCTGGCATCCAGAATGGCCTCAACCTCGTACTCCTCCTGGCCCTCCACAGAGACAGGAGGCGGTGGAGCATGGACCTTGGTGTACCGGTTACACAACAACGGTTTCAAAAGGCTTACGTGGAACACATTGTGTATCCTGATATGGGGGGGTAACGCCAAAGCATAGGAGACAGGGTTGAGTCGCCGCAGAATCTTATAGGGGCCGATATATCTAGGTGCCAACTTCATGGAAGGCACTAAGAGCTTGATATTCCGTGAAGAAAGCCAAACCCTGTCCCCAACTTGATACACGGGTGCCTGCCTCCTGTGTCTGTCGGCCTTGGTTTTCTAGATGGCACTACTCTCTTCCAGTGCCCGTTTGACTCTCTCCCAAGTCTCTTTCAATGATGCCAAATGCTCATCCAAAGCAGGAATCGTGGTATCAGGAAACGTAGCGGGGAGCACGGGAGGATCAAAACCATAAACAGTGAAGAAAGGGGAATGTCCTGTGGATTCACTTACTGCACTGTTCAAAGCATACTCTGCCCATGGTAACAGGTCTGACCAGTTATTTTGTTGTTCTGATATAAAGCACCTGAGATATTTCTCTATATTTTGGTTGGCTCGTTCTGCTGCTCCGTTGGTCTGGGGGTGATAGGCCGAAGAGAAGGATAAGTCTATCCCCACATTCTTACAAAACCCTTTCCAGAATCTGGAGACGAATTGTGTCCCCCTATCAGAGACAATCTCCAGAGGAACACCGTGTATGCGAACCACGTTGGAAATGAATATGGGCACCAGTTCGGCTGCCGAAGGTAGTTTCCGAAGAGGCACATAGTGACCCATCTTGGAGAATCGATCTATGACCGTAAGTATAACTGTATTCCCTCTTGACTCAGGTAAATCTACTATAAAATCCATGGCTACATGCGACCATGGGCGTTCGGGGATCGGCAAAGGCTGGAGTAAACCAATGGGTGCTGTTTTGGGACTTTTATGTCTTGTGCACACCTCGCACACGGCTATGTAATCTTTAACGTCTCGGCGCAACGTGGGCCACCAGAGGAGTTTACTGATACTAGCCACTGTTTTGGTGATACCCATATGCCCAGAGGTTTTATTGTCATGATAAACGTTAAGTACTTCCTCTCTTTCGTTCTCAGGTACAAAGAGTTTCGCGGGAGGTTTCCCCCCAGGAGCTGCACCCTGGACGGTCTGCAACCTTTTCACTAGAGGAGACGAGACACTAATTGTGGTAGAGGCTATAATCCTTTCCTGGGGTACAATGGGATGCTGATCTTGGATATTATGTTCATAAGATTCATACTGTCTCGATAAGGCGTCTGCTTTAATGTTTCTGGACCCAGGTCTATAGGTAAGCACGAAATTAAAACTTGAAAGAAACAATGACCATCTCGCTTGTCTGGAATTTAAACGTTTAGCATCTCCAATGTACGTAAGATTCTTATGATCGGTTATGATAACGATGGGGTCCCTAGACCCCTCCAATAAGTATCTCCATTCTGCCAAGGCCGAGATGACTGCTAACAACTCTCTATTTCCAATGTCATAGTTCTTCTCTGCCGGGGACAATTTCCGAGAATAGAAGCCGCATGGATGCAAGGGTTTGTCGGGTGCCTCCCTTTGGGACAAGACTGCACCAAGACCTAGTTCGGAGGCGTCAACTTCTACTTGGAAAGGCAGAGCCGGATCTGGATGTCGGAGAACAGGGGCAGTAGTGAATGCTTGTTTAAGTGCCTCAAAGGCTTGAGTGGCTTGAGGTGTCCATTTCTGATTTCCCACCCCTTTCTTTGTCAAAGCCGTGAGGGGAGCTACCAAGGCTGAAAAGTCTTTAATGAATCTCCGATAGTAGTTAGTAAACCCCAGAAACCTCTGGATGGCTTTAAGCCCTTGGGGTAGAGGCCAGTCAAGAATTGCTGAGAGTTTTTTAGGGTCCATTTGAAAACCCTCAGGGGTTATTATATAACCAAGGAAATGCACTGTTACTATGTCGAATAGACATTTTTCTAGTTTACAATACAATCCAGCCTTCAATAGTTTATTCAATACTTGTTTCACGTGGGCGTGATGAGTGTCCACATCAGGAGAGTATATCAGGATGTCATCCAGATATACTATGACGAATTCTTGCAGAAAATCCCTTAGGGTGTCATTTATGAGGTCCTGAAAAACGGCTGGCGCATTACATAATCCAAAGGGCATCACCAGGTATTCATAATGCCCGCTACGTGTATTAAAAGCCGTTTTCCATTCATCTCCCTTTTTAACCCTAACCAGGTTGTAAGCTCCGCGTAAATCGAGCTTCGTATATATACGGGCCCCTTTTAATCGGTCGAACAATTCTGTTATGAGAGGTATGGGATATGCATTTCTTATAGTTATCCTATTCAAACCTCTATAATCGATGCAAGGTCGCAGATCTCCCTCTTTTTTAGAGACAAAAAAGAAACCTGCTCCTGCTGGAGAGGAGGACCGTCTAATGAATCCTCGCTCTAGATTCTCCCTTATGTATTCCTCCATAATGTCGTTTTCTTTTTGTGACAAAGGGTATACATGTCCCCTAGGAGGCATCGTACCGGGGAGTAAATCAATAGCACAGTCATATGGACGATGTGGTGGTAGGACCTCAGTCCTGGCTTTAGAGAACACCTCCTTTAATGCCAGATAACATTCAGGGACCTCTGTGGATAAAGGAGGGGCTGTGGCAATATTGAGGCTACCAATCACATTGACCCTGCCTAGGCAATTAGACTGACAATTAGGACCCCAACATTTTATGTCTCTCTGGACCCAATCGATAACCGGGTTGTGCTCTGTTAACCATGGAAACCCAAGAACGACAGGACATGAGGGAGATTCAATAATTTGAAATCTTATCGTTTCATGGTGTAAAACTCCTGTTTTCATACATACATCGACAGTGTCGTGAGTGATATGTGGACATGACAGGGGTTTACCATCTATGGCCTCCACCATTAGAGTTTTTTCCTTGAGAACCAGAGGTAAGAGGTTTTTGGCAGCAAAATATTTATCCATGAAATTACCTGAGGCCCCAGAGTCTAAGAACGCCTCAGTCTTGAGGTGAACCCCCTCCCAGGTTAGGGAGATCGGTAACAGAATCCTGGATTTTTTTTTCTCACTATCCACAAAGGAGGCATAAAGAGAACCGATAACCTGGGTATTGGCTGTTCTTTGACCCGATTTTCCACTCTCCCCCCTGTTAACCCTGGGTCTCTGAGGACATTGAAGGCGGAAATGATCAGCCCCTGCACAATAGAAGCAGAGCCCCTTTTCTCTTCTGTGAGCTCTTTCAGCCTCCGAAATACCCGTTTTTCCTATTTGCATAGGTTCAACGACTGGCATATCTGTTTTTGCGTTCTCCGGGTTACCTGACGTACTGGTGTGTCTGGGTAATAAGGGTAAAGGAGGCAAGACCCTTCTGGGTCTGTCTCTGGGGTGTCTCCTTTCCCTAATTTGATCGTCCATGGCTATGCAAAAGTCAATCAAATGGTCCAGATTTTCTGGTAATTTTAAGGGAGCCAGCTCAAACATAAAAGCCTCGTTCAGGCCTTCGGTAAAGGCTAAGGTTAACACGTCGTTCGGCCAAAGCACCTCTGACGTCAAAGTCTTAAACTCTATGGCATAGTCGGAGACCCTCCTATTACCTTGTTTAATGTGAAACAAGGACCTACCCGCATTGGTAGCCCTTCTAGAGGGATCAAAGGTACGTTTTAACTCAGAGGTAAAAACCCTCATAGTCATAGATGATGGGTTTCTTATTTTCCCACAACGGCGTAGCCCATAATAAAGCTTTTTCTGTTAAATGATTAATCAGATAGCCTACTTTGGCTTTATCAGATATACAAGACCCTGGGTTGTTCTCAAACAAGATCTCGAGTTGGGTCAGAAAACCCCGGCATAAGCTTGGTGTACCATCATAGCGTAAGGGTGCCTTCATACTAAGCCTATGTCTCTCAGGAGAGACCGAACTGACTCTAGGCAATACTGGGTCTGGAGGGTTTGTGGTACCAGTATTGGACCGATTTAACAGGGTTTGTAGAGCGAGAGAAATCTGGTCCATTCTATGGTCCTGCTCCTCTTGTCTGGCTGCGATACGTGCCAACTGGTTAGAGAGGTCTGCGGGATCCATTGGCCCTGACGTAATGTCACGAATCCCCCTGAATACTAAGATAGTGGTCCCTTTACGTAGACCGCTCTCTACCCTTCCGATCTTTGAATGGTCGGCACAACTAGATAGATAATTAACCAGACAATAGACAAACAAGGGTAAACACCAGACAGAGGTACAGAATAGAGTACTCGTTCTCCCTAGGACCTTAGTAATATAAGAGGTAGTCTGATGTGTGCTTAGGGTGCCACATAGACTGACCTCGGTACCAAAGTTAAGAGCAGAACCGTGAAAAGAGTAAATGCCAATACCAAGGGTTATACACAGGGTGGTTCGTTCGCCAATGCCAGGGGTCGTACACAGAATGGTTCGTTTGCCAGTGCCAGGGGTCATACACAGAATGGTTCGTTTGCCAATGCCAGGAGTCATACACAGAATGGTTCGTTTGCCAATGCCAGGAGTCATACACAGAATGGTTCGTTTGCCAATGCCAGGATTCATACACAGAATGGTTCGTTTGCCAATGCCAGGAGTCATACACAGAATGGTTCGTTTGCCAATGCCAGGAGTCATACACAGAATGGTTCGTTAGCCAGAAACAAGGTCAGACACAGATAAATTAGCCAAAAACACAAGAGCTCTGCGGGAAGTGAATACCACGTCAGGGCACCGGCGAACTAGTGAAGCCGGGTTTTAAACCCGGCGGGTCCGCATCATAACGCCAGGCTCCGCCCCCCGGCGTCCCACGTGAGCGCACCCGGTGGCGTTATTATTCGGCGCCTGGCCAGCGAGCAGCGAGGAATCTGCTGCCAGGCGCCCCAGAACAGAGCCATCCGTGACACTGGGGCAGTATCCATATGCTGGGGCAGTATCCATGAGCTGGGGCAGTATATCCATGTGCTGGGGCAGTATATCCATGTGCTGGGGCAGTATATCCATGAGCTGGGGCAGTATATCCATGTGTGAGCTGGGGCAAATCCATGTGTGAGCTGGGGCAGTATTTCCATGTGCTGGGGCAGTATATTCATGAGCTGCTGGGGCAGTATATCCATGTGTGAGCTGGGGCAATATCCATGTGTGAGCTGGAGCATATCCATGTGTGAGCTGGGGCATATCCATGTGTGAGCTGGGGCAATATCCATGTGTGAGCTGGAGCATATCCATGTGTGAGCTGGGGCATATCCATGTGTGAGCTGGGGCAATATCCATGTGTGAGCTGGGGCAATATCCATGTGTGAGCTGGGGCAGTATCCATATGTGAGCTGGGGCAGTATCCATGTGTGAGCTGGGGCATATCCATGTGTGAGCTGGGGCATATCCATGTGTGAGCTGGGGCATATCCATGTGTGAGCTGGGGCAAATCCATGTGTGAGCTGGGGCAATATCCATGTGTGAGCTGGGGCATATCCATGTGTGAGCTGGGGCATATCCATGTGTGAGCTGGGGCAAATCTACCCATGTGAGCTGCTTCGCTTAACAATAGACTGCCCTCTGGGCAGGCTTTCCACCTAGTGTAAAAATAAAATAACAACAATTAAAAAAATTCTTACGCAGCTTTATTATTAGCGGGGTTATTCAGAGAGAGGTGAAAAGCAGGAGAATGACTGGAGAATGGAAAATTCTAGGTCAAAACAGCCGATTTGGAAAGTGAGATGAAAGGGAGAATTTTTCTGGTTTGGATATTTTGACCTGGAATTTTCCATTCTCCAGTCATTCTCCTGCTTTTCACCTCTCTCTGAATAACCCGGTCAGTTTACAATTCTAAAGTGCACAGTGATGCTGCGCTAACTCACCTTCTCATTTCCCGCACTGCCAGCAAGTGCAGAGCTGGTGATGCAACACATCGTTTCATCGACAACCTAGACCGTGGCTGTGACCCCAACAATGGGCATAAGCAGCAGCTAAAGGGTTAATGGGGTAAATGTATTTCTATTTGTATTTTAGGGAGAACAATACGTCTATTGTTTGTCCTTGGATTGATTTGATGTTGTGTATTTGTTAATCTCGTGTATTGTGTAACTGATCAGGAACACACCCCCCCCCCCATGTATACCCACAGGGTTATTCAAAGAGAATCGAAAAGTCTCCGCACGTTCGGTGACTTTTCGTTCTCTTCAATTCGGTGCGATTTGCCGATCCCATTTCGGTGACCCTGCGGTGTATTCAGCAAACACCACAGGGCCGTCATAGTGCAGGGAAAAGTCACTGCAAACTTGCTGAAAAGTCACCGCAAAACCCGGCAAACGCACACCGAAACCCGCAAAAACATCTGGATTAACCCGCCGAAAGCGCCGGAAAAAGCCGAGCAGGAGCCGATCACACGCAGCGTCGCCACCGGAAAAAGCCGAGACCGCAGACAGAGTGAAGTGAATAAATTAGGAAAACAGTTTGCTTGAATGTTTGAAAAGTGAAACGCTGTTTGCAAAGAAACTACTGAGCGAAAATGTCTGAAATTTACATATAAAATCCAATGAATGATAATAAAAAGGATGTTACAGAAAAATAAGTAAACTTAAAAAAAAAAATCCCGGAAAAAGCTTAAAATATCCCAAAAAATCTATAAATAAAGAGACTTTTTGCTGCAGAATTTTATAATAAACGGTTTATGAGATATTGGATTAAAACGGGAATATTTTTAACATTGAAGCCTATGGGATTCTCCTGAATAAATCCGCCGAATGAAACCACCGAATGGCAGGGCATTAGGGGAACCTTTCACTGCTGGTTTGTGTTCTCTGAATAGATGAAGCATTGCTTCTCTATGGGGATTTCACTGCCCTCGAACAGGCACCGTATGTGCAGGCAATTCGCCAGGATTTGGCAAACTGCCTGCTCTCTGGATAGCCGAATGGCCAAGAAAGGTAACCGAACCCTGATTTTCAGCGATTGGTTCCCTTTCGGCAGCCATTCAGATCTCTATGAATAACCATGATTGTGTAATGTTACCCTCCCCCTCCCCCATATAACTGCTCCCCACTTCACATTAAAGATCATTCTTCTTCCCTGCATTAAGCCGTGTCTGGTGTTTGGGGAGAGATACATAGAAATATACAGCACTCCCTCAAGTTCCGGCTGAGGGTTGTGAGAAGGAATACTGCTGCAGATCAGCTTGGCTGGAGAGAAGGGACGGACGCTGTAACAGGTTTGGGTCTGGTCCACAAGCCGGAGACCAGTCACCCCCGGTTGATTTTATTTATTTATTTATAAAGGATTTTACCAGGAAGGATACATTGAGATTTCTCTCGTTTTCAAGTATGCAGTGAGGAGAGACAGGGGGGCTTTGGAAGCTGCATCTCTGAATTGTACAGCGCACAGGGTTAAGTGAGTGTCATTGGTTTGGTCAGAGTCTGGTCTAATGATACAAACATGATCATGTGATGTGTAAACATAAAAAAACAGAGTATGTGAGACATACTGCATTACATTATACAGCTTTCCTGGCTCTATGCGAGACACACTGCGGCACATTATATTACATTATACAGATTCCCTGGCTCTCTGTGAGACATACTGCATTACATTATACAGCTTTCCTGGCTCTATGCGAGACACACTGCGGCACATTATATTACATTATACAGATTCCCTGGCTCTCTGTGAGTCATACTGCATTACATTATACAGATTCCCCGGCTCTCTGTGAGACATACTGCATTACATTATACAGATTCCCTGGCTCTCTGTGAGACATACTGCATTACATTATACAGATTCCCCGGCTCTCTGTGAGACATACTGCATTACATTATACAGATTCCCCGGCTCTCTGTGAGACATACTGCATTACATTATACAGATTCCCCGGCTCTCTGTGAGACATACTGCATTACATTATACAGATTCCCCGGCTCTCTGTGAGACATACTGCATTACATTATACAGATTCCCCGGCTCTCTGTGAGACATACTGCATTACATTATACAGATTCCCCGGCTCTCTGTGAGACATACTGCATTACATTATACAGATTCCCCGGCTCTCTGTGAGACATACTGCATTACATTATACAGATTCCCCGGCTCTCTGTGAGACATACTGCATTACATTATACAGATTCCCCGGCTCTCTGTGAGACATACTGCATTACATTATACAGATTCCCCGGCTCTCTGTGAGACATACTGCATTACATTATACAGATTCCCCGGCTCTCTGTGAGACATACTGTGGCATATTATACAGATTCCCCGGCTCTCTATATCCAGGGGCGGGGCTGGTCATAGTGTTATATATCCAGGGGCCGGGCTGGTCGTAGTGTTATATATCCAGGGGCCGGGCTGGTCGTAGTGTTATATATCCGGGGGCAGGGCTGGTCGTTTAATTAACCCCTCTACGCTGATGACACTCAGATCTACCTCTCTACCCCTGATCTCTCTCCCCCTGTCCTCTCAAAAGTCAGTGACTGTTTATCTGACATCTTCTCCTGGATGGCCTCCCACCACCTAAAGATCAACATGTCAAAGACTGAACTCCTACTTATTCCTCCCTCTAATGCCTCCCCACCTCCTGACTTCTCTATCACGGTGGAGGGTATCACCATCTCCCCATCAAACCAAGTTCGCTGTCTTGGAGTTACACTTGACTCTGCTCTTTCCTTCATCCCCCACATCAAGTCTCTTTCCTCCTCCTGCCGATACCAACTGCGTAATATTTCCAGAATTCGGCCATTTCTTACCGCTGTCACCACAAAACAACTCATACACGCCCTGGTAATCTCCCGACTCGACTATTGCAATAATCTCTTATCTGGCCTCCCTCTGTCCCGCCTCTCCCCCCTACAATCCATCCTGAACGCCTCCGCCAGGCTAATTCACCTCACCCGCCGCTCTGTCTCTGCCGCTCCCCTCTGCGAGTCCCTTCACTGGCTCCCCATCCACTGCAGAATTAAGTTCAAAATCCTTATCCTTACCTACAAAACCCTCACTAACTCAGCGCCCCACTACCTGTCCTCACTAATCACCAAATACACCCCAGCCCGCTCCCTAAGGTCAAACAGTGACCTGCGCCTAGCTTCTCCCCGCATCACCTCTTCCCATGATAGACTGCAGGATTTCTCACGCGCAGCCCCCACTCTCTGGAACGCTCTCCCTCGTACTGTCAGACTTTCCCCTAACTTCTCTTCCTTCAAACGCTCCCTTAAAACGTTCCTATTTAGGGAAGCCGACCCCCCAACTCACTGACGCAACCATCAATCACTCTCACCTTACAGTCCTCTCCTCCTGTTTCCAACCCCAACCCTCCTAGATTGTGAGTTCCTACGGGAATAGGGCCCTCATCTCCTCCTGTACTGTTTGTCAAATGTTGTTCAATGTATTGTAACCCTGTCTATACTGTGCCTACTGTACAGCGCTGCGGAATATGCTGGCGCTTTATAAATAAAGAATAATAATAATATCTGGGGCGGGGCTGCTCATAGTGTTTTATATCTGAGGGGCGGGGCTTCTCATAGTGTTATGTATCTGTGGGGCGGGGCTGCTCAGTGTTATTTATCCGGGGCGGGGCTGCTCATAGTGTTATTTATCTGGGGGGCGGGGCTGCTCAGTGTTATGTATTTGGGGCGGGGCTGCTCAGTGTTATGTATTTGGGGGCGGGGCTGCTCAGTGTTATGTATTTGGGGCGGGGCTGCTCAGTGTTATGTATTTGGGGGCGGGGCTGCTCAGTGTTATGTATTTGGGGCGGGGCTGCTCAGTGTTATGTATTTGGGGCGGGGCTGCTCAGTGTTATGTATTTGGGGCGGGGCTGCTCAGTGTTATGTATCCGGGGGCGGGGCTGCTCAGTGTTATGTATTTGGGGGCGGGGCTGCTCAGTGTTATGTATCCGGGGGCGGGGCTGTTCAGTGTTATGCATTTGGGGGCGGGCAGGAGGCGGTCCTGATACACATGCAAAGTGTCACACTGTGTCTCCTTTACATCATATAAACTGTGTTTTTTTTTCTATGTGTTTCAGGGGATTTCGAGGAAATTGTTCGTTGCTTTTTTACCCAGTTGTTTGTTTTGTTTATATTTAATCGATATCTCTTCTTTTACCTGTTTGCAAGAGACCATAATCCCCATAATCCCCAGATACTGAAACACACTGCTTAGTGAATAACTCCCAGGCCCTTTGTGTAGATCAGGGCTCAGCATCCTGGAACCTCCACATGATATGGTACTACATTTCCCACAAGGCTCTGTCAATGTAACGTGTACCTGAGCATCATGGGAGATATACAGGGTTATTCAGAGAGCGGTGAAAAGCAGGAGAATGACTGGAGAATGGAAAATTCTAGGTCAAAATAGCCAAACCAGAAAAACTCTCCCATTTATCTCACTTTCCAAATCTGCTATTTTGACCTAGAATTTTCCATTCTCCAGTCATTCTCCTGCTTTTCACCGCTCTCTGAATAACCCGGATAGTTTCAGACACCTGGAGCAGGGTGTACCGGTGAGGCCGGTGTTGTCGGGTGACATTCCCCGGGGTTAGACATGCGGAGGTGACACTTAGCCATAATTACAGGGAGGAAATGAGGAACGTGCGCGGCGGCTCCTCGTGCTGCCAGCGCCCCCTGGGCCTGTACCAGTCGCTGCTGGTGAGCCCTCTGGGTTTGGGGCTGCCAGCGCCCCCTGGGCCGGTACCAGTCGCTGCTGGTGAGCCCTCTGGGTTTGGGGCTGGCAGCGCCCCCTGGGCCGGTACCAGTCGCTGCTGGTGAGCCCTCTGGGTTTGGGGCTGCCAGCGCCCCCTGGGCCGGTACCAGTCGCTGCTGGTGAGCCCTCTGGGTTTGGGGCTGCCAGCGCCCCCTGGGCCGGTACCAGTCGCTGCTGGTGAGCCCTCTGGGTTTGGGGCTGCCAGCGCCCCCTGGGCCGGTACCAGTCGCTGCTGGTGAGCCCTCTGGGTTTGGGGCTGCCAGTGCAGAGCATTACAGAGTGTGGGGGATCAGATACTCACATGTTAGTAAAGTTTAACCCTGCGGTGACCGTGCGCAGAGCCCCACGCCTGCATAATGGCCTCCAGGGGCTATAAAGCCCAGCAGCATGTTCAGAATCAGGGGTCATGCAACGTCCCCTGCGTATGAAGCCCAGCGGCCGGTCCCGTGTGTGTGTGACATGTGCTCTGCCTGCATTCCTGTGACATAACAAGGTGCACACATCACATCCCGCCCGCAAACTCGTCACCGCACCGGCATGTGTGCAGCAATTACAGGAGGAAACATCCCGGGACGAGTCACCACACGCCGAGCGACAACACGCACAGGCGTCAAGCAAACACACTGAGCGACAACACGCTGAATACACGCACAGGCGTCACGCAAACACACTGAGCGACAACACGCTGAATACACGCACAGGCGTCAAGCAAACACACTGAGCGACAACACGCTGAATACACGCACAGGCGTCACGCAAACACACTGAGCAACAACACGCTGAATACACGCACAGGCGTCACGCAAACACACTGAGCGACAACACGCTGAATACACGCACAGGCGTCACGCAAACACACTGAGCAACAACACGCTGAATACACGCACAGGCGTCACGCAAACACACTGAGCAACAACACGCTGAATACACGCACAGGCGTCACGCAAACACACTGAGCGACAACACGCTGAATACACGCACAGGCGTCACGCAAACACACTGAGCAACAACACGCTGAATACACGCACAGGCGTCACGCAAACACACTGAGCGGCAACAACACGCTGAAGACATGCACAGGTGTCACGCAAACACACTGAGCGACAACACGCTGAATACACGCACAGGCGTCATGCAAACACACTGAGCGACAACAACACGCTGAATGCACGCACAGGTGTCACGCAAACACACTGAGAGACAACACGCTGAATACACGCACAGTCGTCACGCAAACACACTGAGAGACAACACGCTGAATACACGCACAGGCGTCACGCAAACACACTGAACGACAACACACTGAATACACGCACAGGCGTCACGCAAACACACTGAGCGACAACAACACGCTGAATACACGCACAGGCGTCATGCAAACACACTGAGCGACAACAACACGCTGAATACACGCACAGTCGTCACGCAAACACACTGAGCGACAACAACACGCTGAATACACGCACAGTCGTCACGCAAACACACTGAGAGACAACACGCTGAATACACGCACAGGCATCACGCAAACACACTGAGCGACAACACGCTGAATACACGCACAGGCGTCACGCAAACACACTGAGCGACAACACGCTGAATACACGCACAGGCGTCATGCAAACACACTGAGCGACAACAACACGCTGAATACACGCACAGTCGTCACGCAAACACACTGAGCGACAACAACACGCTGAATACACGCACAGTCGTCACGCAAACACACTGAGAGACAACACGCTGAATACACGCACAGGCATCACGCAAACACACTGAGCGACAACACGCTGAATACACGCACAGTCGTCACGCAAACACACTGAGAGACAACACGCTGAATACACGCACAGGCATCACGCAAACACACTGAGCGACAACACGCTGAATACACGCACAGACGTCAGGCAAACACACTGAGCGACAACAACACGCTGAATACACGCACAGGCGTCATGCAAACACACTGAGCGACAACAACATGCTGAATACACGCACAGGCGTCACGCAAACACACTGAGCGACAACACGCTGAATACACGCACAGGCGTCACGCAAACACACTGAGCGACAACAACACGCTGAATACACGCACAGTCGTCACGCAAACACACTGAGAGACAACACGCTGAATACACGCACAGGCGTCACGCAAACACACTGAGCGACAACACGCTGAATACACGCACAGGCGTCACGCAAACACACTGAGCGACAACACGCTGAATACACGCACAGGCGTCAGGCAAACACACTGAGCGACAACAACACGCTGAATACACGCACAGGCGTCATGCAAACACACTGAGCGACAACAACACGCTGAATACACGCACAGGCGTCACGCAAACACACTGAGCGACAACAACACGCTGAATACACGCACAGGCGTCACGCAAACACACTGAGCGACAACACGCTGAATACACGCACAGGCGTCACGCAAACACACTGAGCGACAACAACACGCTGAATACACGCACAGGCGTCACGCAAACACACTGAGCGACAACAACACGCTGAATACACGCACAGGCGTCACGCAAATACACTGAGCGACAACAACACGCTGAATACACGCACAGGCGTCACGCAAACACACTGAGCGACAACACGCTGAATACACGCACAGGCGTCAGGCAAACACACTGAGCGACAACAACACGCTGAATACACGCACAGGCGTCATGCAAACACACTGAGCGACAACAACACGCTGAATACACACACAGGCGTCACGCAAACACACTGAGCGACAACATGCTGAATACACGCACAGGCGTCACGCAAACACACTGAGCGACAACACGCTGAATACACACACAGGCGTCACGCAAACACACTGAGCGACAACATGCTGAATACACGCACAGGCGTCACGCAAACACACTGAGCGACAACACGCTGAATACACACACAGGCGTCACGCAAACACACTGAGCGACAACATGCTGAATACACGCACAGGCGTCACACAAACACACTGAGCGACAACAACACGCTGAATACACGCACAGGCGTCACGCAAACACACTGAGCGACAACACGCTGAATACACACACAGGCGTCACGCAAACACACTGAGCGACAACACGCTGAATACACACACAGGCGTCACGCAAACACACTGAGCGACAACATGCTGAATACACGCACAGGTGTCACGCAAACACACTGAGCGACAACACGCTGAATACACGCACAGGCGTCACGCAAACACACTGAGCGACAACACGCTGAATACACACACAGGCGTCACGCAAACACACTGAGCGACAACATGCTGAATACACGCACAGGCGTCACGCAAACACACTGAGCGACAACACGCTGAATACACACACAGGCGTCACGCAAACACACTGAGCGACAACATGCTGAATACACGCACAGGCGTCACGCAAACACACTGAGCGACAACACGCTGAATACACACACAGGCGTCACGCAAACACACTGAGCGACAACATGCTGAATACACGCACAGGTGTCACACAAACACACTGAGCGACAACAACACGCTGAATACACGCACAGGCGTCATACAAACACACTGAGCGACAACACGCTGAATACACACACAGGCGTCACGCAAACACACTGAGCGACAACACGCTGAATACACGCACAGGCGTCACGCAAACACACTGAGCGACAACAACACGCTGAATACACGCACAGGCGTCACGCAAACACACTGAGCGACAACAACACGCTGAATACACGCACAGGCGTCACACAAACACACTGAGCGACAACATGCTGAATACACGCACAGGCGTCACGCAAACACACTGAGCGACAACACGCTGAATACATGCACAGGCATCATGCAAACACACTGAGCGACAACAACACGCTGAATACACACACAGGCGTCACGCAAACACACTGAGCGACAACACGCTGAATACACACACAGGCGTCACGCAAACGCACTGAGCGACAACATGCTGAATACACGCACAGGTGTCATGCAAACACACTGAGCGACAACACGCTGAATACACACACAGGCGTCACGCAAACACACTGAGCGACAACATGCTGAATACACGCACAGGCGTCACGCAAACACACTGAGCAACAACAACACGCTGAATACATGCACAGGCATCATGCAAACACACTGAGCGACAACAACACGCTGAATACACACACAGGCGTCACGCAAACACACTGAGCGACAACACGCTGAATACACACACAGGCGTCACGCAAACGCACTGAGCGACAACATGCTGAATACACGCACAGGTGTCATGCAAACACACTGAGCGACAACACGCTGAATACACACACAGGCGTCACGCAAACACACTGAGCGACAACATGCTGAATACACGCACAGGCGTCACGCAAACACACTGAGCAACAACAACACGCTGAATACACGCACAGGCGTCACGCAAACACACTGAGCGACAACAACATGCTGAATACACGCACAGGCGTCACGCAAACACACTGAGCGACAACACGCTGAATACACGCACAGGCGTCACGCAAACACACTGAGCGACAACACGCTGAATACACGCACAGGCGTCACGCAAACACACTGAGCGACAACACGCTGAATACACACACAGGCGTCACGCAAACACACTGAGCGACAACAACACGCTGAATACACGCACAGGCGTCACGCAAACACACTGAGCGACCACAACACACTGAATACACGCACAGGCGTCACGCAAACACACTGAGCGACAACACGCTGAATACACGCACAGGCGTCACGCAAACACACTGAGCGACAACACGCTGAATACACGCACAGGCGTCACGCAAACACACTGAGCGACAACAACACGCTGAATACACGCACAGACGTCACGCAAACACACTGAGCGACAACATGCTGAATACACACACAGGCGTCACGCAAACACACTGAGCGACAACACGCTGAATACACACACAGGCGTCACGCAAACACACTGAGCGACAACAACCTGTAACTGTAATGGGAATAGTTAAAAGCCCTGGATACGCTTGTTCTGGCCCCGAAGCCCGTCCTGGCTGCACTGCTTTTCACACGGGTTATGGGGGGGGGTCACTATGAGCAAATCCTGCGATTCCACCAATTCAACAATAACGCTCTGTGTCCACCGAGAAATAGAGATGTGCACCACTAAGGCTGGGGTCAGACCAGCGCACTTTTAACATGCGTTTAGGCGCACTTAATCACGGCTGCACTAGCAGCAAATGACGGGCAATGACGGCCAAAATAGTACGAAGTACGGTCGCACGAAAGTCCGGCTGCGCAACGCAAGTGGAAAATGAACGCATTATTTCGGGACCACAGAACCGCTAGTACGGACGTACAGAGTGCGCTGCGTCCGCTAGCGGCGTGTGTGCGTGATTTGGAGACGTCAGACCCTGCTCATGTCCGGCCAACATAGCATCCAGACACCCAAAGTTTCCTGATTTGGATCCGTAAAAAATCACGCACAAAAATTGCGCATCGTATGACCGTTAAAATACGGCAATGCATTCGGACGCACTTTTTGACGTTCACGTGTAAAAATGCTTTCGTTTGACCCTAGCCTAAAAATTTTGTTTGGTGTTTTTTTTGTTTCGGGTCATTTCGGACCGTTTTCGTTTCGATTCGGTGATTTGATTCAGTGATTCGATATTGATTGGAAATTTCGGATCAATTCGAAATTTCGTATCAAATTCCGAATTGATATAAATTTTTTTTTAAAAAAATACTAAAAAAATCTAGAAATAAAAGAGACTCTTTACTGCAGAATATTATAAGCAACGGTTTATTAGATATTTAATTAAAACGGGAATATTTAACATTGAAGCCTATGGGGTAAAACATTTCCCACACCTTTTTTAACATTGAAACCTATGCGGTAAAACATTTCCCACACCTTTAACATTGAAGCTTATGGGATAAAACATTTCCCACAACTTTAACATTGAAGCCTATGGGGTAAAACATTTCCCACACCCTTTTTAATATTTGAAATGAACTGTCAAATGGATATCGAGTAACTATCGAATTTGATCAAAATGATACGGAATTACAGAATCAGCAATGGAACCGAAAAATACGATGTCCGAAATGACCGAAATGGAACCGAAATCCCGAATGGAACGAAAATGACTTGTGATTTTACAAATGTCACGTTCATACGAAATAACTAAATTATTTTGTTTCGGAATGGAATTTTTTTTCGGATGCTGTGTATTTCGATGCCGATCCGATTCGAAACATCGGACGAATCCGAAGCACCAAATGGGCCCGAGTCGTGAAAAAAACAAATCGATCCGAATCGAAACGCACATCCCTATTAAATATTAAGCTGTGTCACGGATTTTGTACTTGAGTCAAATTAGTGAAATTAATTTGTTTCAGAAAGTCCTTTGCTGACTATTACTTGTATTGTAAATTAAGATCAATTTGATAGTTGATATCAATTCGAAATTTGATTTCAAATTCGATAGTTGATATCAAATTCGGTAGTGTGGGAAATGTTGTATCCCATAGGCTTCAATGTTAAAAATATTCCAGTTTTAATTCAATATCTAATAAACCGTTGCTTATAATATTCTGCAGTAAAGAGTCTTTTTATTTTTAGAATCTTTTAAGAATTTTTGAAAAAAAATACAATTATTTTATATCAATTCAAAATTTGACCCGCAATTTCGAATCAATCCGAATTTTTGAATCGAGGACTCGAAATTTCGAATCGATCCGAAAATTTTGTGTGGTCAACATTTCGGATTCGGGATGCCCTCGGAAGCACGAAAATGGTAAATTTCGTAGGATAAATGAATCTGTATGAAACGAATTGCACATCCCTACCGAGAAAGGACCCATTGTATGACAGGCTCTACAAGATCCGGACCCTTATCCAATTCCTGCCAAATTTACCAAAAATTATATCCCCACCCAAAACCTCTGTATTGAGGAGTCCCTGGTGAAATTTAAGCAGTACTGTATATCCAAATGAAGCCACCACTGTATGGCGTCACACTTTATACATTATGCCAGTCCACGGCTGGGTATACACGGGCGTTTGGAATTTATCAAGGGAAGGAACGTCTCCTAGACCCACCGGGATGCATTATTTAAAGATTTACTTGCCCATGCGTTTTACACTATATAGGACACACCACGCGTCTGTTATGCGCACGCATTAGAGAACATATTTATAATATAGGTAAGGGGATAGAGCATCATTCAGTTCCCAATCACTTCAAAAAGGTACAGAATTATTCCGCCTAGAATCGACATTTATAGGAATTCAGTTGATCGAGAAAAATTGGAGAGGATTTTAAAGGAAAGTAGATGAGATGGGATGGGAGGAGATGAGATGAAATTGGAGTAGATGAGATGGGATGAGATGGGATGGGAGGAGATGAGATGGGAGTAGATGAGATGGGATGGCAGGAGATGGGATGGCAGGAGATAAGAGGAGATGAGATGGGATGGGACGAGATGAGATGGAATGGGAGGAGATGAGATGGGATGGGAGGAGATGAGATGGGATGGGAGGAGATAAGCTGAAATGGGAGGAGATGAGATGGGATGGCAGAAGATAAGAGGGGATGGGAGGAGATGAGATGGGATGGGACGAGATGGGAGGAGATGAGATAAAATGGGAGGAGATGATATGAAATGGGAGGAGATGAGATGGGAGGAGATGAGATGAGATGGGAGGCGGGGAGATGGGATGAGATGAGAGTAGATGGGATGGGAGGAGATGAGATGGGATGAGAGGAGATGGGATGGGATGAGAGGAGATGGGATGAGAGGAGATGGGATGAGATGAGATGGGAGGAGATGAGAGGAGATGGGATGGGAGGAGATGAAATGGGAGGAGATAAGAGGGGATGGGAGGATATGAGATGGGAGGAGAGGAGATTGGGTGGAGGAGATGAGATGGGGAGATGAGATGGGATGGGAGGAGATGAGATGAAATGGGAGATGAGATGAGATGGGAGGAGATTAGATAAAATGGGAGGAGATGAGATGAAATGGGAGGAGATGAGATTGGAGGAGATGAGATGAGAGGAGATGGGATGGGAGGAGATGAAATGGGAGGAGATAAGAGGGGATGGGAGGATATGAGATGGGAGGAGATGAGATTGGGTGGAGGAGATGAGATGGGGAGATGAGATGGGATGGGAGGAGATGAGATGAAATGGGAGATGAGATGAGATGGGAGGAGATTAGATAAAATGGGAGGAGATGAGATTGGAGGAGATGAGATGAGAGGAGATGGGATGGGAGGAGATGAAATGGGAGGAGATAAGAGGGGATGGGAGGATATGAGATGGGAGGAGATGAGATTGGGTGGAGGAGATGAGATGGGGAGATGAGATGGGATGGGAGGAGATGAGATGAAATGGGAGGAGATGAGATGGGATGGCAGAAGATGAGAGGGGATGAGATGAGATGGGAGGAGATTAGATAAAATGGGAGGAGATGAGATGAAATGGGAGGAGATGAGATGGGATGGGAGGAAATGAGATGGGATGGGAGGAAATGAGATGGGATGGGATGGGGTAAGAGGAGATGGGATGAGATGGGATGAGAGGACATGGGATGGGCGCAGATGAGATGGGATGGGGTAAGAGGAGATGGGATGGGATGAGAGGAAATGGGATGGGATGAGATGGGATGGGGTAAGAGGAGATGGGATGAGAGGACATGGGATGGGCGCAGATGAGATGGGATGGGGTAAGAGGAGATGGGATGGGAGGGGATGGGATGAGAGGAAATGGGATGGGATGAGATGGGATGGGTTGCCACTTTGGATACATTCTTCCCAATAGGTATAAACTTGGATTTTGAGTTGTTTAATTTCTTGTGATTTTGGGTAAGATATGGGTGATGGTATCTCCTGGGAGGTTATTGTTTGTGAAAGACATAAGTCGCTGATTATTATTTTTAGATGCTTTTTGCTAATGGTTATTTTTTAATTGATTGCGGTCAATGTGTATCCAAGCTCCATTGCTTCCAAAAACTTTTAGGACCATCAGTGGAGAAGGACATTATACGAGCGATGAAGAGAGCACATGCCAGTCTGCTCACGCATGGAACACATGCGCGCTAAGAGCATTTTCAGTTTGCTTCCTCCTCCGCCGGACAAGAACACATGTGGTATGTTTGTCCAGGAGAGATATTGTCAGGAGTCAGAATCTCGGCAATTGAGTAAAAAGTATTTTTTTTCCTCCATGTGGAGATTTAGGACATGCTGATTGGGCGACCAATCAGGGAAGACCGTAAATAAGAAGGCCAAAGGGCCAGCTCAATCATTACCGCTGAGGAAGCCGGAGGGTGTACATGCCCAGGTGAAACGCGTTCGGTATTAATGAAATCTTTGCGCTATATTGGTTTTTAATATGATATTTTTTATTTGATGCATTTTTATCTTTGGAATCAATTTTTTTTCACTTGAAACAAGTGACTTAAGGCTTTCTCAGGAGTTGTGCCTTTGAACAACCCCCGTGACAACAAGGGAGCCTATCAGGCTCAGAAAAAAATGTGAGTGCGCTGATTTGTTATTCTACAAAGTGATACTTGTTTATAAATCTGCAAATTGATGTTTTCCCGGAGCATTACCCAGAGGTGCATCCACTGTGGAAGAGGTGATTGGGCCAGTGTGGGGGGGGGGGGGCAAAGGAATATCGTCCACGAGCGAATGTGACGTAATTTTGAATATGGGGTGCATGGGTATGGAGGCATATTTGTAGGTTCAAGACTCATAATCAATATTGGCCCATTGCCCTCTCTTGTGTGCAGAATGTTGGTATAATTGTAATTATGCAAGAATGTCATTGTCTGTTACAATCTGATGAACATATTAGTCTTCCAGTAAACCTGCTCTCAGGAAGGTGTAAATATCTGATTAACATAATCTTTTGTCAGACAAACATAATCTATTGTTTAAAGTGTAATCTGTTTGTTAATCGCCTTTGTCCTGACTTCTTTACAAAGCTGGAGTAATGTTCTCACTGTTTGTATCTAAATAGAATTAGATTACACAAAAACCTCCCCTAGAAGATGTTGTGGTTTTGTGAATGTAAATGGCCCTTTTTTGACCACATAAATATCTGTGCTTGTCCCCAATAAATCAAGTTCTATTCTGACCCTACAAGCAGTCACGACTCTTGGTTTGGGTAACAGCTATATTCCGCTCGCTGTGCCAACGAGAGGCTCCAGATCTACAGCCACAGCTTATCTACAGCAACAGCTAGGGAACGCTAGCCAGGCTCTCTACGTGTACCCGTCTTTAACCCGCGGTTAAAGACTTGAGAAAGACACAGGAGAACACGGGGGTCCAGCAAGGAAGTGGTGTAACTAAAACTCCCTCTTCCTTTGTGCCCTCACCCTCCTTGGCACCCTTGCCCACACTTTACATGGCCTCTGTGCCTGTTGGAGAGGTGTGGATACTGGCCTCCTGCCAAGAGATCATGGACCAATTTGGCAAAGCCAGTTCTCAAAGACAATGGGCATAAGGGTCACCTAAGCGTTAATGAGTTAGAAATAGATTTATCTTGAAACTGTATTTTAGGGGATAGTTTGTGTTAGAGATGTTAGGAGAACAATACATCTACTTTGTTCTCTATCTGTCTGTTTTTAGATTAATCTGATGCTCTGTGTTTGTTAATCCTGTCTATTGTGTAACTACTTAGGTTTCAGTGTCTTTTCTAGGAATTCAACTCCCGGTCATGTAGATAATGTATTTGGTTGATTGTGTCACGTTACCCCCACTCTCTGCTGTCCATAAAACTGCTCTCATTTTCATTAAAGATATTCATTCATTTTCACCTGAACTGAGCTGTCTCTGGCTTTTGGAGAGAGATACATAGAATATATTGCACTCCCTCAAGTTCTGGCTAAGGGTTGTGAGAAGAGAAGCTGCTCCGGATCAGTTTGGCTGAAGAGCAGGGACGGCCGCTGTAGCAGCTTTGGGTCTGGTCCACAAGCTGGAGACCAGTATACCCCAGTTGCTGTTACAAGCAGCAATGGCAGATGTAACCCTGAGATCTGTTACAGCGAATATACCAGAGCCAGATCTAGGCTCTGAAAAGTGTGAGGGGCATTCCACTATTTTAATAAAGACATCAGATATTTGTTTATGCAATATTATACTTTGTTCCAATCTCTTTCTTTTTGAGGTATCCCTACCTGCCCATCTTTACCTGCCAACCTCTACCTGCCAATCCCTACCTGCTCACCTTTACCAGCCAATCCCTACCTACCTACCTTTACCTGTCCAAACCCTACCTGCCCATCTTTACCTGCCCACCCCTACTTGCTCACCTCTACCTGCCCATCCCTATCTGCCCACCCGTATCTGCCCATCCTTGCATGCCCACCTTTATCTGCACATCCCTACCTGCCAGTGGCGACTAAAGGAACAATATTTAGGGGGGCACACAAGATACCACAGTCAAAACTGGGGGGCACTAATAATTTTTGCCACTAAATCATACCACTGAAAAAAACGAAAGTATATATAAATAAGATTCCCTAATCGCAGAGTAATGTGATGCAATTATACCTTTTATGTTTTACTAACCTAATACTGTACTTAGATTCAATATTTTATTCACCGTAATTTGGCGAAATACAATAAAAACAATAAACAGTGTGGCATGTAGCCCACCCATTATCCCCTAAAATGCCACTAATCAAGGAAAAACATGAAATATATACACGATGAGGCATGTAGCCTGCCCATTAACCCCTAAAATGCCACTAATCAAGAGACAACATTATATACACGGTGAGGCATGTAGCCTGCCCATTAACCCCTAAAATGACACTAATCAAGAGAAAACATTATATACACGGTGAGGCATGTAGCCTGCCCATTAACCCCCAAAATGCCACTAATCAAGGAAAAACATGAAATATATACACGATGAGGCATGTAGCCTGCCCATTAACCCCTAAAATGCCACTAATCAAGAGACAACATTATATACACGGTGAGGCATGTAGCCTGCCCATTAACCCTTAAAATGACACTAATCAAGAGAAAACATATATACACGGTGAGGCATGTAGCCTGCCCATTAACCCCCAAAATGCACTAATCAAGGGAAAAATGAAATATATACACGGTGAGGCATGTAGCCTGCCCATTAACCCCCAAAATGCCACTAATCAAGGGAAAACATGAAATATATACACAGTGAGGCATGTAGCCTGCCCATTAACCCCTAAAATGCCACTAATCAAGGGAAAACATGAAATATATAAACTGTAAGGCATGTAGCCTATCCATTAACCCCTAAAATGCCACTAATCAAGAGAAAACATTATATACACGGTGAGGCATGTAGCCTGCCCATTAACCCCCAAAATGCCACTAATCAAGGGAAAACATGAAATATATACACGGTGAGGCATGTAGCCTGCCCATTAACCCCTAAAATGCCACTAATCAAGAGACAACATTATATACACGGTGAGGCATGTAGCCTGCCCATTAACCCCTAAAATGACACTAATCAAGAGAAAACATTATATACACGGTGAGGCATGTAGCCTGCCCATTAACCCCTAAAATGCCACTAATCAAGGGAAAACATGAAATATATACACTGTAAGGCATGTAGCCTATCCATTAACCCCTAAAATGCCACTAATCAAGGGACAACATGAAATATATACATTGTGAGGCATGTAGCCTACCCATTAACCCCTAAAAGACACAGGTTAGAATCCCATCCAGAGCACCTCTCCAGTAAGTGTCCTTGGGTAAGACACCTAACGCTACATTCTTGCCACCCAGGACATACTGAAACCAGAGAAATCTCAATGTATCCTTCCTGCTAAAATACATTATAAATAGATTTGTATTTTATTGCAGTGAAAGCTGAGCACGTTATGGATTCACCCTTAAAATGTAAATAATGAAAATAACTAAATATTAAAAAAATCTTCATATATATATATATATCTTTGATGTGAAATAACAGCCCTATTTCTCCTGACTAAAATGCTATATAATAAGTGTGGGTGCACCTAATATGAAAGAGGTAAATTACACTTGAATAGATGTAATGCTGAAATTCTACGATTTGTTTTGATCAGAACTTGTAAAATTGCCTCCGTCCTTAACCCTTTCCCACCGCTGGGTGTAATATGCCGTCCCCATGGCGGGTGGGCCTTGAAGTCGCGGGGTGTAATATGCCGTCCCCTTGGTGGGTGGGCCTTGAAGTCGCGGGGTGTAATATGCCGTCCCCTTGGCGGGTGGGTCTTGAAGCCGCTGGGTGTAATATGCCGTCCCCTTGGTGGGTGGGCCTTGAAGTCGCGGGGTGTAATATGCCGTCCCCTTGGTGGGTGGGCCTTGAAGTCGCGGGGTGTAATATGCCGTCCCCTTGGCGGGTGGGTCTTCTAGTCGCGGGGTGTAATATGCCGTCCCCTTGGCGGGTGGGCCTTGAAGTCGCGGGGTGTAATATGCCGTCCCCTTGGTGGGTGGGCCTTGAAGTCGCGGGGTGTAATATGCCGTCCCCTTGGTGGGTGGGCCTTGAAGCCGCGGGGTGTAATATGCCGTCCCTGGCGGGTGGGTCTTTCTAGCGGGGGTGTAATATGCCGTCCCCTTGGCGGGTGGGCCTTGAAGTCGCGGGGTGTAATATGCCGTCCCCTTGGCGGGTGGGCCTTGAAGTCGCGGGGTGTAATATGCCGTCCCCTTGGTGGGTGGGCCTTGAAGTCGCGGGGTGGCATAGTAAATCCAGTCGCTGTCAATAGGTTCCCTCTGGCCCCACCCACTGCCCGGTGTCCGCCATTCGCTGGTTCAGGCCGTCCCCCAGACGGAGCCAATGAAGCACAATTTATATCTGCTGTGTGGGCGGGGCGTGTGAGTCATCCGGCCTGCGGTAAAGCCCTCCCACACGGCACCACCTGCTCGACATGAAAGGGTTAATGCTATGGCCGCTCGGTGTGTTATGGTGTAACTCGGTGGGCGTGGTATATAATGTACAGGGGCGTGTCCGTCTAGGGGCGGGGCTTGGGTCCCCTCCTCGGGGCGGAGAAAGTGTGTAAATCATTCCAGCCGGTGTTGTGACGTTACAGACATTGATAGGTTAAAATTCTTTTATTTCTTTTTTACGTGGCCCCGCCTCCTCGTGCAGCAGCTCTGTCACCCGGAGACTGAAAGGAGCATCTGATAGGCTGCAGAATGACTGGCGCATGCTAATTGGCTACTAAACGAGAGGAGCAATTTAATTGGTAGCCGCCCGACGGGGCGGGGGATGCAGAATGTCTGATCTCAGAAGAGAGCACGCTGATTGGCTGGAGACTGACCGGACAATTCTGATTGGCTGTGAGCTCTGTACCTGAGACCGTCCTATTCATAACAACCGGAGACACAGCGAGAGATACTCAGTACTTACCCATACTGCAGTGCGGACACCGACCGACCGGTAATATGACCACCCCCTGCGCACCCACAGAGCCATAAACACACAGAGACATAAACAGAGACTCTGCAGCTCGGTACATGGGCCTTATAGAGCTCTACACACACTGCCCCCCCCACCCTTTCACAGTCACGTAGAGCTCTATACACACAAACCAGTCACTTAGAGCTCTATACACACAGACCTCCCCAGTCACAGAGCTCTACACACGCAGACCCCCTCCCCAGTCACACAGAGCTCTACACACGCAGACCAGTCACTTAGAGCTCTATACACACAGACCTCCCTCCCCAGTCACACAGAGCTCTACACACGCAGACCCCCCTCCCCAGTCACACAGAGCTCTACACTCCCAGACCCCCCCTCCCCAGTCACAGAGCTCTACACACCCAGACCCCCCTCCCCAGTCACACAGAGCTCTACACACCCAGACCCCCCTCCCCAGTCACACAGAGCTCTACACACCCAGACCCCCTCCCCAGTCACAGAGCTCTACACACGCAGACCCCCCTCCCCAGTCACACAGAGCTCTACACTCCCAGACCCCCTCCCCAGTCACAGAGCTCTACACACCCAGACCCCCCTCCCCAGTCACACAGAGCTCTACACACCCAGACCCCCCTCCCCAGTCACACAGAGCTCTACACACCCAGACCCCCTCCCCAGTCACAGAGCTCTACACACGGACCCCCCTCCCCAGTCACAGAGCTCTACACACGCAGACCCCCCTCCCCAGTCACAGAGCTCTACACACGCAGACCCCCCTCCCCAGTCACAGAGCTCTACACACGCAGACCCCCCTCCCCAGTCACAGAGTCTACACACCCAGACCCCCCTCCCAGTCACAGAGCTCTACACACCCAGACCCCCCTCCCCAGTCACAGAGCTCTACACACCCAGACCCCCCTCCCCAGTCACAGAGCTCTACACACCCAGACCCCCTCCCCAGTCACAGAGCTCTACACACCCAGACCCCCTCCCCAGTCACACAGAGCTCTACACACCCAGACCCCCTCCCCAGTCACACAGAGCTCTACACACCCAGACCCCCCTCCCCAGTCACACAGAGCTCTACACACCCAGACCCCCAGTCACAGAGCTCTACACACGCAGACCCCCTCCCCAGTCACAGAGCTCTACACACGCAGACCCCCCTCCCCAGTCACAGAGCTCTACACACGCAGACCCCCCTCCCCAGTCACAGAGCTCTACGCACCCAAACCCCCCTCCCCAGTCAGAGCTCTACGCACCCAGACCCCCTCCCCAGTCACAGAGCTCTACGCACCCAGACCCCCCTCCCCAGTCAGAGCTCTACACACCCAGACCCCCCTCCCCAGTCACACAGAGCTCTACACACCCAGACCCCCAGTCACAGAGCTCTACACACCCAGACCCCCCTCCCCAGTCACAGAGCTCTACACACCCAGACCCCCCTCCCCAGTCACAGAGCTCTACACACGCAGACCCCCCTCCCCAGTCACAGAGCTCTACACACGCAGACCCCCTCCCCAGTCACAGAGCTCTACACACCCAGACCCCCCCTCCCCAGTCACAGAGCTCTACGCACGCAGACCCCCTCCCCAGTCACAGAGCTCTACGCACGCAGACCCCCTCCCCAGTCACAGAGCTCTACGCACGCAGACCCCCTCCCCAGTCACAGAGCTCTACGCACGCAGACCCCCTCCCCAGTCACAGAGCTCTACGCACGCAGACCCCCTCCCCAGTCAGAGCTCTACGCACGCAGACCCCCTCCCCAGTCACACAGAGCTCTACACACGCAGACCCCCTCCCCAGTCACACAGAGCTCTACACACGCAGACCCCCCTCCCCAGTCACAGAGCTCTACACACGCAGACCCCCCCAGTCACAGAGCTCTACACACGCAGACCCCCCCAGTCACAGAGCTCTACACACGCAGACCCCCTCCCCAGTCACAGAGCTCTACACACGCAGACCCCCTCCCCAGACACAGAGCTCTACACACCCAGACCCCCCTCCCCAGTCACAGAGCTCTACACACCCAGACCCCCCTCCCCAGTCACAGAGCTCTACACACGCAGACCCCAGTCACAGAGCTCTACACACGCAGACCCCAGTCACAGAGCTCTACACACGCAGACCCCAGTCACAGAGCTCTACACACGCAGACCCCAGTCACAGAGCTCTACACACTCAGACCCCCTCCCCAGTCACAGAGCTCTACACACACAGGCCCCTCCCCAATCACACAGGCCCCTCCCCAATCACACAGCTCTACACAAACAGACCCTCTATGTCATGGAACTGACATAGCGCTCCTCGCGTCAAACCCCAAGATTTTTATTTCCAATGGCGAAAACCCCCAAAAGACACAGACAATTGCCTTGGGAAAGACTTTATGTTCATTTATATCGTGTGATTTTAAATATATTTTACATCGTTTGGTTTTAGTTTAAATTAGTTTAGTGTAAAATGGCGTAACTTTAGTTTTAAAAATACTTATATTCCTGTAGGTAAATGTGTTTTTGTATAGCCAGTAAACAAGCTTTACTGCTGTGTAATTTATGCAACAGGGCTTTTCCCCTTATCTGGCTGCATGTTTGATTCAAGAAGTCTGTGATAGTGTTTGTCTTTAATCTGATGTGTTAGAACAATAGATTACGTAAATGTTGTGTGAGCTAAAGGCTAAAGAATGTTTATTGTAAATATCTAACTGACATAATGTAATTAGAGACTTTAGGTACATGTTCACCATTGGGTATGCAAATTATAACTGAAGAGGACCTGAAGGAAACCTGCAGTGGTCTTGGAACCAACCAATCAGAACTGTTGGGGTGGGCGGGAAGTTAAATATCCGGTGAAATCTTCCATAAAGAGAGAATCCTGTTGGAACATACTGGTGTCTCCAATTACGCTACACTACACTCAACCTCAGAAGGCACAGAGCGGCCTTCTGGAAATGCAAAGAGGCTCCAAGGCAGAGGTTCAGACCCAGCAGATCTGGAGCTGCAGATCAGGCTGCTCGAGTCACTGAGCTCCAAGAAACTCAGAGGCCGGGCTGATCTTGGCAAGGGGGTATCTGGAGAGTCAGGACAGGCGGAAGAGAACGGTGCCATCACAGAACACTCCCCAGTTACATACAGCTCTACACACACAGACCCCCCCTCCCCAGTCACAGAGAGTTCTACACACACAGACCCCCCCCCCTCCCCAGTCGCACAGAGCTCTACACACACAGGCTATTGGTGCGCTGGCTGTGCCCTTGCGCTGCGTGGGTTAATATGTGTGTGCTGGCTGTGCCTTGGCGCTGTGTGGGTTAATATCGCTGTGCTGGCTGTGCCTTGGCGCTGTGTGGGTTAATATCGCTGTGCTGACTGTGTCCTGGCGCTGTGTGGGTTAATATCGCTGTGCTGGCTGTGCCTTGGCGCTGTGTGGGTTAATATCGCTGTGCTGGCTGTGCCTTGGCGCTGTGTGGGTTAATATCGCTGTGCTGGCTGTGCCTTGGCGCTGTGTGGGTTAATATTGATGCCCTGGCTGTGTCCTGGCGCTGTGTGTGTTAATATCGGTGTGCTGGCTGCGCTTTGGTGCTGTGTGGGTTAATATCGGTGTGCTGGCTGCGCTTTGGTGCTGTGTGTGTTAATATCGGTGTGCTGGCTGCGCTTTGGTGCTGTGTGGGTTAATATCGGTGTGCTGGCTATGCTTTGTGCTGCTGTGTTAATATGTGGTTAATATTGGTGTGCTGGCTGTGCTTTGGCGTTGTGTGGGTTAATATTGGTGTGCTGGCTGTGCTTTGGCGCTGTGTGGGTTAATATTGGTGTGCTGGCTGTGTCCTAGCGCTGTGTGGGTTAATATCGGTGTGCTGGCTGTGCTTTGGCGCTGTGTGGGTTAATATTGGTGTGCTGGCTGTGCTTTGGCGCTGTGTGGGTTAATATTGGTGTGCTGGCTGTGTCCTGGCGCTGTGTGGGTTAATATCGGTGTGCTGGCTGTGCTTTGGCGCTGTGTGGGTTAATATTGGTGTGCTGGCTGTGCTTTGGTGCTGTGTGGGTTAATATTGGTGTGCTGGCTGTGCTTTGGCGCTGTGTGGGTTAATATCGGTGTGCTGGCTGTGCTTTGGCGCTGTGTGGGTTAATATCGGTGTGCTGGCTGTGCTTTGGCGCTGTGTGGGTTAATATCGGTGTGCTTTGGCGCTGTGTGGGTTAATATCGGTGTGCTGGCTGCGCTTTGGTGCTGTGTGGGTTAATATCGGTGTGCTGGCTGTGCTTTGGTGCTGTGTGGGTTAATATTGGTGTGCTGGCTGTGCTTTGGTGCTGTGTGGGTTAATATCGGTGTGCAGGCTGTGCTTTGGCGCTGTGTGGGTTAATATCGGTGTGCTGGCTGTGTCCTAGCGCTGTGTGGGTTAATATCGCTGTGCTGGCTGTGCCTTGGCGCTGTGTGGGTTAATATCGCTGTGCCTTGGCGCTGTGTGGGTTAATATCGCTGTGCTGGCTGTGCCTTGGCGCTGTGTGGGTTAATATCGCTGTGCTGGCTGTGCCTTGGCGCTGTGTGGGTTAATATCGGTGTGCTGGCTGTGCCTTGGCGCTGTGTGGGTTAATATTGATGCCCTGGCTGTGTCCTGGCGCTGTGTGTGTTAATATCGGTGTGCTGGCTGCGCTTTGGTGCTGTGTGGGTTAATATCGGTGTGCTGGCTGTGCTTTGGTGCTGTGTGGGTTAATATTGGTGTGCTGGCTGTGCTTTGGCGCTGTGTGGGTTAATATCGGTGTGCTGGCTGTGCTTTGGCGCTGTGTGGGTTAATATTGGTGTGCTGGCTGTGCTTTGGCACTGTGTAGGTTAATATTGGTGTGCTGGCTGTGCTTTGGCGCTGTGTGGGTTAATATTGATGCCCTGGCTGTGTCCTGGCGCTGTGTGTGTTAATATCGGTGTGCTGGCTGCGCTTTGGTGCTGTGTGGGTTAATATTGGTGTGCTGGCTGTGCTTTGGCGCTGTGTGGGTTAATATTGGTGTGCTGGCTGTGTCCTAGCGCTGTGTGGGTTAATATCGGTGTGCTGGCTGTGCTTTGGTGCTGTGTGGGTTAATATTGGTGTGCTGGCTGTGCTTTGGCGCTGTGTGGGTTAATATTGGTGTGCTGGCTGTGTCCTAGCGCTGTGTGGGTTAATATCGGTGTGCTGGCTGTGCTTTGGCGCTGTGTGGGTTAATATCGGTGTGCTGGCTGCGCTTTGGCGCTGTGTGGGTTAATATTGGTGTGCTGGCTGTGCTTTGGCGCTGTGTGGGTTAATATTGATGCCCTGGCTGTGTCCTGGCGCTGTGTGTGTTAATATCGGTGTGCTGGCTGCGCTTTGGTGCTGTGTGGGTTAATATCGGTGTGCTGGCTGTGCTTTGGTGCTGTGTGGGTTAATATTGGTGTGCTGGCTGTGCTTTGGCGCTGTGTGGGTTAATATCGGTGTGCAGGCTGTGCTTTGGCGCTGTGTGGGTTAATATTGGTGTGCTGGCTGTGTCCTGGCGCTGTGTGGGTTAATATTGGTGTGCTGGCTGTGTCCTGGCGCTGTGTGGGTTAATATCAGTGTGCTGGCTGCGCTTTGGCGCTGTGTGGGTTAATATCGGTGTGCTGGCTGTGCTTTGGCGCTGTGTGGGTTAATATCGGTGTGCTGGCTGCGCTTTGGCGCTGTGTGGGTTAATATCGGTGTGCTGGCTGTGGCGCTGTGGGTTAATATCGGTGTGCTGGCTGCGCTTTGGCGCTGTGTGGGTTAATATCGGTGTGCTGGCTGCGCTTTGGCGCTGTGTGGCTTAATATCGGTGTGCTGGCTGCGCTTTGGCGCTGTGTGGGTTAATATCGGTGTGCTGGCTGTGTCCTGGCGCTGTGTGGGTTAATATCGGTGTGCTGGCTGCGCTTTGGCGCTGTGTGGGTTAATATCGGTGTGCTGGCTGTGCTTTGGCGCTGTGTGGGTTAATATCGGTGTGCTGGCTGTGCTTTGGCGCTGTGTGGGTTAATATCGGTGTGCTGGCTGTGCTTTGGCGCTGTGTGGGTTAATATCGGTGTGCTGGCTGTGCTTTGGCGCTGTGTGGGTTAATATCGGTGTGCTGGCTGTGTCCTGGCGCTGTGTGGGTTAATATCGGTGTGCTGGCTGTGTCCTGGCGCTGTGTGGGTTAATGCTTGTTTTGGTTGTATCTCTGTGCTGTGTAGTATTTGTTATTGGTGCTCAGGCACTGTATGGGTTAACCTGGCGGGCCCTATGGGTGGAGCGCTGAGCCGATGATGTCATGCCGGTGTCATTTTACACGGTTGTTTACCTGTGCCGGCACGTGGCTGGCATTGCGCTGTCACTGTCCTGGAATAGCTGTGTAGGCGCAGTGCCAGGAATACCCAGAATGCCAGAGCAGGCCAGTCACCTCACGGCTCCTCCCCCACCACCCGGGCTTTCTCACATGGTGCAGCCTGTACCGCGGGTAAGAGCCCAGTCACCGAAACAGAGTGTGTGTGAGTGACACCCCGGGGTGCTGTGTGTTTGCTTGGTGGTGATTGGAGGCTCTACGTGTGTATGGGGTGCCTGTGGTCTTCATGCCGGGGTACCTGTGGGTGATCTGCCCTCTCGCCCCGCAGATCGCAGCATGTCGCCCTGAAGCATGGAGGAGGATCAGGAGCAGTACCGCGCGTACCAGCGGCTGGAGGACTTTGAGGAGGACTCGCCACCCGGTGAGGAGGACCTGCTGGTGCACGTTCCAGAGGCCGTGAAAGGTAAAGGGCACCGGGGTGGCAACGTAATGTGCGTGGGGGGGGGGGGGTGTTAGACAACATGAACTGTAATGCCCGATGTCACGGCTATACACACACTGACACGGTGCGCCGGGGGTCACGGCTATACACACACTGACACGGTGCGCCGGGGTCACGGCTATACACACACTGACACGGTGCGCCGGGGTCACGGCTATACACACACTGACACGGTGCGCCGGGGTCACGGCTATACACACACTGACACGGTGCGCCGCGGTCACGGCTATACGCACACTGACACGGTGCGCCGGGGTCACGGCTATACACACTGACACGGTGCGCCGGGGTCACGGCTATACACACACTGACACGGTGCGCCGGGGTCACGGCTATACACACACTGACACGGTGCGCCGGGGTCACGGCTATACACACACTGACACGGTGCGCCGCGGTCACGGCTATACGCACACTGACACGGTGCGCCGGGGGTCACGGCTATACGCACACTGACACGGTGCGCCGGGGGTCACGGCTATACGCACACTGACACGGTGCGCCGGGGTCACGGCTATACACACACTGACACGGTGCGCCGGGGGTCACGGCTATACGCACACTGACACGGTGTGCCGGGGTCACGGCTGTTCACTCACGGTTTGTGTCTCTCTCGGCAGATTCGTGGCATCACATCAAGAACTTGGATAACTTTTTCACCAAAATATCCTTTTGTGTTTGCTCAGGGATGCGGGGGTTGGGCGTGCGTGTGATTCTCGGCGCCCTCTCATATCTGTACAGCGCGGAACGTTAGAATTTTAATAAAGATTCAGAGGCGAGTATTTACTTAAACTCTCCTGCCCCCCCCCCCCGTAAAACTGATCTCTCCCCCAGATTTCCCAGCGTTCACCCCTCGTTACGTGTGTGTGAATGCCGCCCCTCCCCCCGTTCATACAGAGTCTCTCCTTCACCACACGGCACATCTACCATTTCCACCAGAAGAATGGCTTCGCCTGCATGGTCCTCTCTGACTTCTTCGAGCTCATGTAAGTCTTTTCTTTACGTGCCTCTTCTCCTTTCGGGAAGCGGTGCTGTTCCTGCGCGTGGCTCGTGGGGTGGCGGTGCTGTTCCTGCGCGTTACTCGTGGGGCGGCGGTGCTGTTCCTGCGCGTTGCTCGTGGGGCGGCGGTGCTGTTCCTGCGCGTTGCTCGTGGGGCGGCGGTGCTGTTCCTGCGCGTGGCTCGTGGGGCGGCGGTGCTGTTCCTGCGCGTGGCTCGTGGGGCGGCGGTGCTGTTCCTGCGCGTGGGGCGGCGGTGTTGTTCCTGCGCGTGGGGCGGCGGTGTTGTTCCTGCGCGTGGGGCGGCGGTGTTGTTCCTGCGCGTGGGGCGGCGGTGTTGTTCCTGCGCGTGGGGCGGCGGTGTTGTTCCTGCGCGTGGGGCGGCGGTGCTGTTCCTGCGCGGGGCTCGTGGGGCGGCGGTGCTGTTCCTGCGCGTTGCTCGTGGGGCGGCGGTGCTGTTCCTGCGCGTGGCTCGTGGGGCGGCGGTGCTGTTCCTGCGCGTGGCTCGTGGGGCGGCGGTGTTGTTCCTGCGCGTGGGGCGGCGGTGTTGTTCCTGCGCGTGGGGCGGCGGTGTTGTTCCTGCGCGTGGGGCGGCGGTGTTGTTCCTGCGCGTGGGGCGCGGTGTTGCGTGGGGCGGCGGTGTTGTTCTGCGCGTGGGGCGGCGTGTTGTTCCTGCGCGTGGGGCGGCGGTGTTGTTCCTGCGCGTGGGGCGGCGGTGCTGTTCCTGCGCGGGGCTCGTGGGGCGGCGGTGCTGTTCCTGCGCGTTGTTCGTGGGGCGCGGTGCTGTTCCTGCGCGGGGTGGCGGTGCTGTTCCTGCGCGGGGCGGCGGTGCTGTTCCTGCGCGGGGCTCGTGGGGCGTCGGTGCTGTTCCTGCGCGTGGCTCGTTGGTGCGGCGGTGCTGTTCCTGCGCGTGGCTCGTGGGGCGGCGGTGCTGTTCCTGCGCGTGGCTCGTGGGGCGGCGGTGCTGTTCCTGCGCGTGGCTCGTGGGGCGGCGGTGCTGTTCCTGCGCGTGGCTCGTGGGGCGGCGGTGCTGTTCCTGCGCGTGGCTCGTGGGGCGGCGGTGCTGTTCCTGCGCGTGGCTCGTGGGGCGGCGGTGCTGTTCCTGCGCGTTGCTCGTGGGGCGGCGGTGCTGTTCCTGCGCGTTGTTCGTGGGGCGGCGGTGCTGTTCCTGCGCGGTGGCGGTGCTGTTCCTGCGCGGGGCGGCGGTGCTGTTCCTGCGCGGGGCGGCGGTGCTGTTCCTGCGCGGGGCTCGTGGGGCGGCGGTGCTGTTCCTGCGCGGGGCTCGTGGGGCGTCGGTGCTGTTCCTGCGCGTGGCTCGTGGGGCGTCGGTGCTGTTCCTGCGCGGGGCTCGTGGGGCGGCGGTGCTGTTCCTGCGCGTTGTTCGTGGGGCGGCGGTGCTGTTCCTGCGCGGGGTGGCGGTGCTGTTCCTGTGCGGGGCGGCGGTGCTGTTCCTGCGCGGGGCTCGTGGGGCGTCGGTGCTGTTCCTGCGCGGGGCCCGTGGGGCGTCGGTGCTGTTCCTGCGCGGGGCTCGTGGGGCGTCGGTGCTGTTCCTGCGCGTGGCTCGTGGGGCGTCGGTGCTGTTCCTGCGCGGGGCTCGTGGGGCGGCGGTGCTGTTCCTGCGCGTGGCTCGTGGGGCGGCGGTGCTGTTCCTGCGCGTGGCTCGTGGGGCGGCGGTGCTGTTCCTGCGCGTGGCTCGTGGGGCGGCGGTGCTGTTCCTGCGCGTGGCTCGTGGGGCGGCGGTGCTGTTCCTGCGCGTGGCTCGTGGGGCGGCGGTGCTGTTCCTGCGCGTGGCTCGTGGGGCGGTGGTGTTGTTCCTACGCGGGGCTCGTGGGGCGGCGGTGCTGTTCCTGCGCGTTGCTCGTGGGGCGGCGGTGCTGTTCCTGCGCGTTGCTCGTGGGGCGGCGGTGCTGTTCCTGCTCGTGGGGCGGCGGTGCTGTTCCTGCGCGTTACTCGTGGGGCGGCGGTGCTGTTCCTGCGCGTTGCTCGTGGGGCGGCGGTGCTGTTCCTGCTCGTGGGGCGGCGGTGCTGTTCCTGCGCGTTACTCGTGGGGCGGCGGTGCTGTTCCTGCGCGTTGCTCGTGGGGCGGTGCTGTTCCTGCGCGTTGCTCGTGGGGCGGCGGTGCTGTTCCTGCGCGTGGCTCGTGGGGCGGCGGTGCTGTTCCTGCGCGTGGGGAGGCGGTGTTGTTCCTGCGCGTGGGGCGGCGGTGGTTTTCCTGCGCGTGGGGCGGCGGTGTTGTTCCTGCGCGTGGGGCGGCGGTGCTGTTCCTGCGCGGGGCTCATGGGGCGGCGGTGCTGTTCCTGCGCGTTGTTCGTGGGGCGGCGGTGCTGTTCCTGCGCGGGGTGGCGGTGCTGTTCCTGCGCGGGGCGGCGGTGCTGTTCCTGCGCGGGGCTCGTGGGGCGTCGGTGCTGTTCCTGCGCGGGGCTCGTGGGGCGGCGGTGCTGTTCCTGCGCGTGGCTCGTGGGGCGTCGGTGCTGTTCCTGCGCGGGGCTCGTGGGGCGGCGGTGCTGTTCCTGCGCGTGGCTCGTGGGGCGGCGGTGCTGTTCCTGCGCGTGGCTCGTGGGGCGGCGGTGCTGTTCCTGCGCGTGGCTCGTGGGGCGGCGGTGCTGTTCCTACGCGGGGCTCGTGGGGCGGCGGTGCTGTTCCTGCGCGTTGCTCGTGGGGCGGCGGTGCTGTTCCTGCGCGTTGCTCGTGGGGCGGCGGTGCTGTTCCTGCTCGTGGGGCGGCGGTGCTGTTCCTGCGCGTTACTCGTGGGGCGGCGGTGCTGTTCCTGCGCGTTGCTCGTGGGGCGGCGGTGCTGTTCCTGCTCGTGGGGCGGCGGTGCTGTTCCTGCGCGTTACTCGTGGGGCGGCGGTGCTGTTCCTGCGCGTTGCTCGTGGGGCGGCGGTGCTGTTCCTGCGCGTTGCTCGTGGGGCGGCGGTGCTGTTCCTGCTCGTGGGGCGGCGGTGCTGTTCCTGCGCGTTACTCGTGGGGCGGCGGTGCTGTTCCTGCGCGTTGCTCGTGGGGCGGCGGTGCTGTTCCTGCTCGTGGGGCGGCGGTGCTGTTCCTGCGCGTTACTCGTGGGGCGGCGGTGCTGTTCCTGCGCGTTGCTCGTGGGGCGGCGGTGCTGTTCCTGCGCGTTGCTCGTGGGGCGGCGGTGTTGTTCCTGCGCGTGGCTCGTGGGGCGGCGGTGCTGTTCCTGCGCAGGGCTCGTGGGGCGGCGGTGCTGTTCCTGCGCAGGGCTCGTGGGGCGGCGGTGCTGTTCCTGCGCGGGGCTCGTGGGGCGGCGGTGTTGTTCCTGCGTGGGGCTTGGGTTGCACGTGGCGTTCGGTAACGCGCTCGTTCTCCTGCAGACAGTTCCTGTTCGTCGTCACATTCACCACGTTCCTCTTTCACTGTGTGGAGTACGACGTCCTCTTCGCCAATAAACCAGTCAACCACACGCATTCCGGAATGTCGCCCGACCGTAACAAGGTGACACTGACTGACGCCATCCTGCCAGCCGCACAGTGTGCCCAGAGGTGAGAGTTGGCACGGGGGCGGAGCTTTATCCTGATAGCTGTCGGGGGGGCGGGATCAGGTCCGTGTGGCCCCTGTGCCAGGTTTGGGGGGGGGGGGGATCAGGTCCGTGTGGCCCCTGTGCCAGGTTTGGGGGGGGGGGATCAGGTCCGTGTGGCCCCTTTGCCAGGTTTGGGGGTGACTCCTTTGCGTAACATGCTTTTGTCTCGTGTGTGTGTCGCTCTCAGGATCCAGGCCAGCGGGTGGATTATCTTCCTCCTCATCATGGCCGCCGTTTTCTGGCTTTACCGTCTCACCAAGATGTTCTGTAACTTGCTGAGTTACTGGGAGATCCGCAAGTTCTACATCCGGGCCCTGAAGATCCCATCTGTGAGTAGATCCCCGGGAAGGGAGCCAGGAAACGGTGTCTGTGCGCTCATTATCTCTGCGCGGCCGCATCTGTGCGCTCATTATCTCTGCGCGGCCGCGTCTGTGCGCTCATTGTCTCTGCGCGGCCGCGTCTGTGCGCTCATTGTCTCTGCGCGGCCGCGTCTGTGCGCTCATTGTCTCTGCGCGGCCGCGTCTGTGCGCTCATTGTCTCTGCGCGGCCGTGTCTGTGCGCTCATTGTCTCTGTGCGGCCGCGTCTGTGCGCTCATTGTCTCTGCGCGGCCGTGTCTGTGCGCTCATTGTCTCTGCGCGGCCGTGTCTGTGCGCTCATTGTCTCTGCGCGGCCGTGTCTGTGCGCTCATTGTCTCTGCGCGGCCGTGTCTGTGCGCTCATTGTCTCTGCGCGGCCGTGTCTGTGCGCTCATTGTCTCTGCGCGGCCGCGTCTGTGCGCTCATTGTCTCTGCGCGGCCGCGTCTGTGCGCTCATTGTCTCTGCGCGGCCGTGTCTGTGCGCTCATTGTCTCTGCGCGGCCGTGTCTGTGCGCTCATTGTCTCTGCGTGTCTGCGCGGCCGTGTCTGTGCGCTCATTGTCTCTGCGCGGTCGTGTCTGTGCGCTCATTGTCTCTGCGTGCTACTCATTGTCTCGGCGTCTCTGCACGTCGTCTCTGCGCGCTGCTCATTGTCTCGGCGTCTCTGCGCGTCGTGTCTGTGCGCTGCTCATTGTCTCGGCGTCTCTGCACGTCGTGTCTGTGCGCTGCTCATTGTCTCGGCGTCTCTGCCCGCGCAGGACGAGCTGTGTAACTTCAGCTGGCAGGAGGTGCAGAGTCGTCTGATTTCGCTGCAGCGGGAACATCCCATGTGTGTCCACAAGAAGGAGTTGACCGAGCTGGACATTTACCACCGAATCCTGCGCTTCAAGAACTACACGGTGGCCATGATCAACAAGAACCTGCTGCCTGTCTGCTTCCAGCTTCCCCTCGCCGGGGAGGTCACCTTCCTCAGCCAAGGCCTCAAGTACAACCTGGAGCTGCTGTTCTTCTGGGGCCCCGGCTCGCTCTTCCAGAACAAGTGGAACCTCCAGCCCAAGTTTAAGCGTCCGGGGCAGAGGTTGGAGCTCGCCCACCAGCTGAGTCGCACCATCGTCCTGCTGGGTTTGGCCAATCTCTTCCTGTGCCCGTTCATCCTGGTCTGGCAGATCCTCTACGCCTTCTTCAGTTACACCGAGATGATCAAGCGGGAGCCGGGCAGCCTTGGCGCCAGACGATGGTCCCTCTACGGCCGTCTCTACCTGCGCCACTTTAATGAGCTGACGCACGAGCTGCAGGCGCGGCTGAGCCGGGGATACAAGCCGGCCACCAAATACATGAACTCCTTCGCCTCGCCGCTGCTGGCCATCGCCGCCAAAAACCTGGGATTCTTTGCCGGGTCCCTGCTGGCCGTACTGATCGCTTTGACCGTCTACGATGAAGATGTCCTCACTGTCCAGCACATCCTGACGGCCATCACTGTGCTGGGGGTCCTCGTCACGGTGGCCAGGTCAGTAGAGGGAGGGTGTGGTGTCTCGGTGTTATCTGTGAAGGCAGATGCCGGGGCCTGGTGTATATTGTGAGCGGGGGATGGGCCGCATGCAGCTGCTCGACAGGGGGGGGGTTGTGGCACGGAGCGGTTTGCGTTCTCAGGTCCCGTGTGTCTCTCTCTCAGGTCCTTCATACCAGACGAGCACTTGGTGTGGTGCCCGGAGCAGCTGCTGCAGTGCGTGCTGGCACACATACACTACATGCCCGACCACTGGCAAGGCCACGCCAACAAGTCCGAGACCCGCAACGAGCTCGCCCAGCTCTTCCAGTACAAGGCGGTAAGCCACGTGTCCTCACCGGGAGAGGGCCACAGCCTGCACCAGCTCCTGCACCTTCTCACCTGTCCTGTCCCCTAGGTCTTCATTCTGGAGGAGCTGCTGAGTCCCATCATCACCCCCTTCATCCTCATCTTCTCGCTCCGCCACAAGTCCCTGGAAATCATCGACTTCTTCCGCAACTTCTCCGTCGAGGTGGTGGGTGTCGGCGACATCTGCTCCTTCGCTCAGATGGACATACGGAAACACGGCAACCCTCAGGTGAGGCGGAGTGGAGGGCCCGGCCTCCCTGTCTGTGAATGGGGAGGGGGTGTCTGAGTATCGGTGAGATCTGGGTAACATGGTGGTGTCACCGTCCTTTCTCTGTGCCGGGGGGGGGTTGTGTCACCGCCCTGTCTCTGTGCGGGGGGGGGGTTGTGTCACCGCCCTGTCTCTGTGCGGGGGGGGGGGTTGTGTCACCGTCCTTTCTCTGTGCCGGGGGGGGGGTTGTGTCACCGCCCTGTCTCTGTGCCGGGGGGGGGGGGGTTGTGTCACCGTCCTTTCTCTGTGCCGGGGGGGTTGTGTCACCGCCCTTTCTCTGTGCCGGGGGGGGTGTCACCGCCCTTTCTCTGTGCCGGGGGGTCAGTGTCATATATATATATCGCGAAAGTCCTGCTTGACTCCTCAACGCCCGGCTCTCGCTCGCTCTCTGTGCCGGGGGGGGGGGGTCCGGTGTCACCGCTCGCTCGCTCTCTGTGCCGGGGGGGGGTCGGTGTCACCGCTCGCTCGCTCTCTGTGCCGGGGGGGGGTCGGTGTCACCGCTCGCTCGCTCTCTGTGCGGGGGGGGGTCGGTGTCACCGCTCGCTCGCTCTCTGTGCGGGGGGGGGTCGGTGTCACCGCTCGCTCTCTCTCTGTGCGGGGGGGGGGGGTCGGTGTCACCGCTCGCTCTCTCTCTGTGCGGGGGGGGGGGGTCGGTGTCACCGCTCGCTCTCTCTCTGTGCGGGGGGGGGGGGGGGTCGTGTCACCGCTCGCTCTCTCTCTGTGCGGGGGGGGGGGTCGGTGTCACCGCTCGCTCTCTCTCTGTGCGGGGGGGGGGGGTCGGTGTCACCGCTCGCTCTCTCTCTGTGCGGGGGGGGTCGGTGTCACGCCGCTCGCTCTCTCTCTGTGCGGGGGGGGGGGTCGGTGTCACCGCTCGCTCGCTCTCTGTGCCGGGGGGGGGGGTCGGTGTCACCGCTCGCTCGCTCTCTGTGCGGGGGGGGGTCGGTGTCGTCTCTCTCCGTGACGTTGCCTCGTGTCTCTTGTAGTGGATGTCGGAGGGGCAGACTCAGGCCTCCGTTTACCAGCAGGCCGAGAACGGCAAGACCGAGCTTTCCCTCATGCATTTCGTCATCACCAACCCGCACTGGCAGCCGCCGCTGGAGAGCTCCGTGTTCATCGGCCACGTGAAGGAGAAGGTCCAGCAGGACGCGGCCAGAGCCCCCCCAGCCCAGCAGATCCTGTGTGACTCCCCCCTCTGCAGCTCCATCCTATCAGAGCCCGGCACGGCGGTGAGTGCGGCGTATCTCTGTATAACACACCCCACTGCTACGGAGACCCCCCCCCCCCATAACCTCATCTACTGCCTCCCGGAGGGGGGGGGTCTCCTGTGTCTCCGTGTCACTTTCTTTTGCTCCACCTCCTGCAGCCGGAAAACCTGCTGGCGAGTGTCCTTATACACCCGGTGCTGACCGCGAGCGGCTTACCCACCCGAGACCGCCGATTCACACAGCCGACTACCACCGCATCTGCAGCCGCCAGCGTCCTGGCCTCCCTCTCCACCTCTCAGATCACCGGCCACCATGCGGCACCGACCGGCAACTCCATGTACCAGAGCGACCACACCGCCCTGCAGCAAAGGTCCGAGAGTGAGGGTATACATGTATAACCCCCCCCCCACAGATATAACCCGACCCCTCCCTGACACAAATCACACAGATATAACCCAGCCCCCCCCCCACAAATCACACAGATATAACCCGACCCCTCCCTGACACAAATCACACAGATATAACCCGACCCCTCCCTGACACAAATCACACAGATATAACCCGACCCCTCCCTGACACAAATCACACAGATATAACCCGACCCCTCCCTGACACAAATCACACAGATATAACCCGACCCCTCCCCGACACAAATCACACAGATATAACCCGACCCCTCCCTGACACAAATCACACAGATATAACCCGACCCCTCCCTGACACAAATCACACAGATATAACCCGACCCCTCCCTACACAAATCACACAGATATAACCCGACCCCTCCCTGACACAAATCACACAGATATAACCCGACCCCTCCCTGACACAAATCACACAGATATAACCCGACCCCTCCCCGACACAAATCACACAGATATAACCCGACCCCTCCCTGACACAAATCACACAGATATAACCCGACCCCTCCCTGACACAAATCACACAGATATAACCCGACCCCTCCCTGACACAAATCACACAGATATAACCCGACCCCTCCCTGACACAAATCACACAGATATAACCCGACCCCTCCCTGACACAAATCACACAGATATAACCCGACCCCTCCCTGACACAAATCACACAGATATAACCCGACCCCTCCCCGACACAAATCACACAGATATAACCCGACCCCTCCCTGACACAAATCACAGATTATAACCCGACCCCTCCCTGACACAAATCACACAGATATAACCCGACCCCTCCCCGACACAAATCACACAGATAAACCCGACCCCTCCCCGACACAAATCACACAGATATAACCCGACCCCTCCCCGACACAAATCACACAGATATAACCCGACCCCTCCCCGACACAAATCACAGATATAACCCGACCCCTCCCCGACACAAATCACACAGATATAACACGACCCCTCCCTGACACAAATCACAGATATAACCCGCCCCCTCCCCGACACAAATCACAGATATAACCCGACCCCTCCCTGACACAAATCACACAGATATAACCCGACCCCTCCCCGACACAAATCACACAGATATAACCCGACCCCTCCCCGACACAAATCAACAGATATAACCCGACCCCTCCTGACACAAATCACCAGATATAACCCGACCCCTCCCTGACACAAATCACACAGATATAACCGACCCCTCCCTGACACAAATCACACAGATATAACCCGACCCCCCCCCGACACAAATCACACAGATATAACCCGACCCCTCCTGACACAAATCACACAGATATAACCCGACCCCTCCCTGACACAAATCACACAGATATAACCCGACCCCTCCCTGACACAAATCACACAGATATAACCCGACCCCTCCCCGACACAAATCACACAGATAATAACCCGACCCCTCCCCGACACAAATCACAGATATAACCCGACCCCTCCTGACACAAATCACAGATATAACCCGACCCCTCCCTGACACAAATCACACAGATATAACCCGACCCCTCCCTGACACAAATCACACAGATATAACCCGACCCCCCCCCCGACACAAATCACACAGATATAACCCGACCCCTCCCTGACACAAATCACACAGATATAACCCGACCCCTCCTGACACAAATCACAGATATAACCCGACCCCTCCCTGACACAAATCACACAGATATAACCCGACCCCTCCCTGACACAAATCACACAGATATAACCCGACCCCTCCCCGACACAAATCACAGATATAACCGACCCCTCCCTGACACAAATCACACAGATATAACCCGACCCCTCCCTGACACAAATCACACAGATATAACCCGACCCCCTCCCTGACACAAATCACACAGATATAACCCGACCCCTCCCTGACACAAATCACACAGATATAACCCGACCCCTCCCTGACACAAATCACACAGATATAACCCGACCCCTCCTGACACAAATCACACAGATATAATCCGACCCCTCCCTGACACAAATCACACAGATATAACCCGACCCCTCCTGACACAAATCACAGATATAACCCGACCCCTCCCTGACACAAATCACACAGATATAACCCGACCCCTCCCTGACACAAATCACACAGATATAACTCTTGCTGGTCTGGGTTTAGTGTTATGTTCTGTCGGCTGCATGTTGGCAGCTAACGGGTTAATGTGTCTCTGCAGTTTGTCGGGCAGTGATGTGCAGTTACAGAGCGTCTCTCGTTCGTCTCTGCTCTTCTCAGAGTTTGCTTCTGCCGAGATGAGTCTACACGCGATCTACATGCATGAGGTAAGCGCCCCTCAGCCTGTGTGTCTGGCCGGTACTGTGTGTGTGTGCGCGTGTTCTGCCCGGTGTCCCGCGGCTCTGTGTGTGTGGCCGACGCTGTGTGTGTGTCTGGCAGGCGCCCCGCGGTTCTGTGTGTGTGTGTGTGTGTCTGGCTGGCACCCGGTGGGTGTGTGTGTCTGGCAGGCGCCCCGCGGCTCTGTGTGTGTGTGGCCGACGCTGTGTGTGTGTGTCTGGCAGGCGCCCGGTGGGGGGGGGGGTGTGTGTGTGTGTGTGTGTGTGTGTGTGTGTGTGTGTGTGTGTGTGTGTGTGTGTGTGTGCGCGCGCACAGTGGGTGTCTCTATCCTGACACAATCAGGACTGGTTTGCAGGTACACCAGAATCACGGCTCGTGGCAGCGGCCTCTGGGCATGTGGCAGGCGGCAGACCTCTCTCCTCACCAGAGACAACAAGTCAGTAAGTTTACCCACTGCATGTTAACCCCTTCCCGTCCCTCCTCCCTCTCTTGCTGTGATGCCCCCCGTGTTGTTGCTCTGTCGCACCGTGACTTTGTTTTGTAGATGCCTGGTCCGGCCCCCGGGCAGGATACCGCGGCCTGCGTCTTGGCGGATGGGAGGAGGAGGGCCGCTTGAAGGAGGAGGAGGAGCGAGACCCTGAACAAGTCACAACCAGTGGACACAGCTCGAGAAGCGGCAGCTAGCGCACCTTAAAGTGACAGGTACGTACTGAGAGGGGCGCGTCCTATTGAAGACGCATCAGAGGGGGGGGGGTGCAGTGGGACGAATAAGAGTCATTCTGTATAGCAAGGGTTAATGAGTAACCCTAACATTCTGCCCCGTCTGACACCAGCGCAGCGAGACGCAAACCAGAGCTCAATGTTACAACGAATGTGCCCTAAAGCTAGCACTCTGATATTTACATATGTATATCCTAACCAATCACATGCCAGCGTTCAGCTTGTCTGGTGACGGTTGCTTGGTGTGTGTCAGTTGGCAGTTTGTCTCTCTGTGAGTAACGGTCATTCAGCAGCTTCGCCGTATCATAATATAACTAGGTGTTAAGCCTGCTCGGAGGTCTATTGTTGTTGCCGGCCCAGAATCTGTGTTCACATATTTGCTTTTCAATGTCATATCCGAGAGTATCTCTATATATAAATGCGTCCATCGCCGTCCCGTCCGCGGGGGGAGGGCTGAGTAAGATGATGTGATGGGTGCGTGCGCAGCCGCGTTAGAAACACATTTATATATAGAGATATATATGTAAAATATACCCCATGCTGGCAGGTCCTATCCTCCTGCTCTTATCACAACAACCAACTTACACCCTCCCAGGAGATATAAGGCCGGTGTCAGACGAACGCAGTGATCATGTCCGTGTTGCCGCACCGTTTAACGTCCGTCGTAGCATAGAATCATGATCAATAGAGACCCACACACAAAGTACGTGCACACCGAACTGCGCACGCACAACGCACGCAACACACCGAACTGCGCAGCACAACGCACATGGCAAACGGACGCAAGTTAGGCAAGAACGTAAAAACCACTAAGACACGCAGTGTTAAGTACTAATTTCCATTATAATTACCATAAACCTTTTTCAAGTTTCTTCTTATATATCAAAACCGAAGTAAGGCGCTGCGCAACTCTGATCAGAGGAGACGATAGACACAACCACACCGAGATATGGCAGATTAGCATCTGATCAATCCGTGGTCTGTCAGGTTCGTTTATTGTTTCAACATCCAATAGAAATGTTCGTTATACATAAAAACTTCCTGCAGTTTTCACTCCCAACAAAGGAATGTGATACAACAACCAATCAGAGCAGATACATTTCTACATCATGTAACAAAGATTTTGCGGGCATTCTAAGTCAACACAGGATATCTATTTCCATCACCCCGCTGACTAGCCTCGAGAGGAAACGAAATTGAACAGACACCATGCTGGAACAAGGAGGGGGGGGGGGGATTTCACACTAATGCAAAAATTAAGAAACTACCTATCATATTAAAATACCTTTCACGCAGTGTGCCATGTCCGCATAGCGTTCTGTGCGAGTGATGAGGAGATGTCAGACGCAGCGTATTTGCGACGTCCAGCACCTTGACGCACACAATGGCTTTTCATATTAATTCTGTTTCCCAGATTTCCTTTTATTTTTCTACGTCCGTCATAAAAAACAGACCATGTGGTGTCTTCTAGTATCTTCCGTCAGAACGTCCGTCCGTTGTGCACGCACGCAGAGTACGCTCAGACTGCGCTCGTCTGACATTAGCCTAAAACATTCAAAATATTACATATCATAGCCGGCATGTCTGTGAATAAAATGTATATAGACACACACATACCCACATATACACACACGCACATATACACACACGCACATACACACATACCCACACACATTAGAGTATCAGTGTCTAGCAGATTTGCTGGGATTAAGTGTACATGCCTTTTAATTTAAGCTAAGACTGTGCTGTCAAATCCTGTCCTAAGGAAGAGGCCATTTGTCATTGGAAGTATACACAGAGTATACAGGTCCCTCATTTATTGTCCCACAGTGCAGGTAGGTCCCTCATTTATTGTCCCACAGCGCAGGTAGGTCCCTCCTTTATTGTCCCACAGTGCAGGTAGGTCCCTCATTTATTGTCCCACAGCGCAGGTTCCCTCCTTTATTGTCCACAGCGCGGTAGGTCCCTCCTTTGTCCCACAGTGCAGGTATTGTCCCACAGTGCAGGTAGGTCCCTCATTTATTGTCCCACAGCGCAGGTAGGTCCCTCCTTTATTGTCCCACAGTGCAGGTAGGTCCCTCATTTATTGTCCCACAGCGCAGGTAGGTCCCTCCTTTATTGTCCCACAGCGCAGGTAGGTCCCTCACTTATTGTCCCACAGCGCAGGTAGGTCCCTCACTTATTGTCCCACAGCGCAGGTAGGTCCCTCCTTTATTGTCCCACAGCGCAGGTAGGTCCCTCACTTATTGTCCCACAGCGCAGGTAGGTCTCTCATTTATTGTCCCACAGCGCAGGTAGGTCCCTCATTTATTGTCCCACAGCGCAGGTAGGTCCCTCATTTATTGTCCCACAGCGCAGGTAGGTCCCTCATTTATTGTCCCACAGCGCAGGTAGGTCCCTCATTTATTGCCCGCATCAGACTCAGCTGGAGGGGGGGGGCTGCTCTGGGCGCACTGACCTGCACTGCAGCTCCCGGTTAGCTCTGTAATCGCCTGAAACGCATACTGGCTGTATCAGGCAGACGCGACCCTCTATAACAGGCACTGCAGAGGGCAGCCCGCTGGGACCTCGAGTGGACCCCTTCAAGAGCGGCGGCCGGCGATTACAGAGCCGGGGCTGACCGGGAGCTGCAGTGCAGGTCTGTGCGCCCAGAGCAGACGTGTGAGGGAAGGATTGGGAGTTTTCTGTGCGAAGCTGTGCATCCGGTGTCTGTTACCTGCGCGCGCAACCAACAGAAACCGGATGTGCGGCGACGGGCAAACGTTTATATAATATATATAGACTAGCAGCGCGCACTGACCCTGAACTCTACATCCTAGAGTCACTTACACAAATGCCGAACACCGCACCAAAACCTAACCATGACAACCTCAAACCGCCGAACACCGCACCAAACCATAACATCCTCAAACCGCCGAACACCGCACCAAAACCAAACCATAACATCCTCAAACCGCCAAACACCGCATCAAAACCAAACCATAACATCCTCAAACCGCCAAACACCGCACCAAAACCAAACCATAACATCCTCAAACCGCTGAACACAGCACCAAACCATAACATCCTCAAACCGCCAAACACCGCACCAAAACCAAACCATAACATCCTCAAACCGCCGAACACAGCACCAAAACCAAACCATAACATCCTCAAACCGCCAAACACCGCACCAAAACCAAACCATAACATCCTCAAACCGCCGAACACCGCACCAAAACCAAACCATAACATCCTCAAACCGCCAAACACCGCACCAAAACCAAACCATAACATCCTCAAACCGCTGAACACAGCACCAAACCATAACATCCTCAAACGCCAACACCCGCACCAAAACCAAACCATAACATCCTCAAACCGCCGAACACCGCACCAAAACCAAACCATAACATCCTCAAATCACCAAACACCGCACCAAAACCAAACCATAACATCCTCAAATCACCAAACACCGCACCAAAACCAAACCATAACATCCTCAAACCGCCGAACACAGCACCAAACCATAACATCCTCAAACCGCCGAACACAGCACCAAACCATAACATCCTCAAACCGCCGAACACAGCACCAAACCATAACATCCTCAAACCGCCGAACACCGCACCAAAACCAAACCATAACATCCTCAAACCGCCGAACACAGCACCAAACCATAACATCCTCAAACCGCCAAACACCGCACCAAAACCAAACCATAACATCCTCAAACCACCAAACACCGCACCAAAACCAAACCATAACATCCTCAAACCGCCGAACACAGCACCAAACCATAACATCCTCAAACCGCCGAACACCGCACCAAAACCAAACCATAACATCCTCAAACCGCCGAACACAGCACCAAACCATAACATCCTCAAACCGCCAAACACCGCACCAAAACCAAACCATAACATCCTCAAACCGCCAAACACCGCACCAAAACCAAACCATAACATCCTCAAACCGCCGAACACAGCACCAAACCATAACATCCTCAAACCGCCAAACACCGCACCAAAACCAAACCATAACATCCTCAAACCGCCGAACACCGCACCAAAACCAAACCATAACATCCTCAAACCGCCGAACACAGCACCAAACCATAACATCCTCAAACCGCCAAACACCGCACCAAAACCAAACCATAACATCCTCAAACCGCCAAACACCGCACCAAAACCAAACCATAACATCCTCAAACCGCCGAACACAGCACCAAACCATAACATCCTCAAACCGCCGAACACCGCACCAAAACCAAACCATAACATCCTCAAATCACCAAACACCGCACCAAAACCAAACCATAACATCCTCAAACCGCCGAACACAGCACCAAACCATAACATCCTCAAACCGCCGAACACAGCACCAAACCATAACATCCTCAAACCGCCGAACACAGCACCAAACCAACATCCTCAAACCGCCGAACACCGCACCAAAACCAAACCATAACATCCTCAAACCGCCGAACACAGCACCAAACCATAACATCCTCAAACCGCCAAACACCGCACCAAAACCAAACCATAACATCCTCAAACCACCAAACACCGCACCAAAACCAAACCATAACATCCTCAAACCGCCGAACACAGCACCAAACCATAACATCCTCAAACCGCCGAACACCGCACCAAAACCAAACCATAACATCCTCAAACGCCGAAAACACAGCACCAAACCATAACATCCTCAAACCGCCAAACACCGCACCAAAACCAAACCATAACATCCTCAAACCGCCAAACACCGCACCAAAACCAAACCATAACATCCTCAAACCGCCGAACACAGCACCAAACCATAACATCCTCAAACCGCCAAACACCGCACCAAAACCAAACCATAACATCCTCAAACCGCCGAACACCGCACCAAAACCAAACCATAACATCCTCAAACCGCCGAACACAGCACCAAACCATAACATCCTCAAACCGCCAAACACCGCACCAAAACCAAACCATAACATCCTCAAACCGCCAAACACCGCACCAAAACCAAACCATAACATCCTCAAACCGCCGAACACAGCACCAAACCATAACATCCTCAAACCGCCAAACACCGCACCAAAACCAAACCATAACATCTTCAAACCGCCAAACACCGCACCAAAACCAAACCATAACATCCTCAAACCACCAAACACCGCACCAAAACCAAACCATAACATCCTCAAACCGCCGAACACCGCACCAAACCATAACATCCTCAAACCGCCGAACACCGCACCAAAACCAAACCATAACATCCTCAAACCGCCGAACACAGCACCAAACCATAACATCCTCAAACCGCCGAACACCGCACCAAAACCAAACCATAACATCCTCAAACCGCCAAACACAGCACCAAACCATAACATCCTCAAACCGCCGAACACCGCACCAAAACCAAACCATAACATCCTCAAACCGCCGAACACAGCACCAAACCATAACATCCTCAAACCGCCGAACACCGCACCAAAACCAAACCATAACATCCTCAAACCACCAAACACCGCACCAAAACCAAACCATAACATCCTCAAACCGCCGAACACAGCACCAAACCATAACATCCTCAAACCGCCGAACACCGCACCAAAACCAAACCATAACATCCTCAAACCGCCGAACACAGCACCAAACCATAACATCCTCAAACCGCCAAACACCGCACCAAAACCAAACCATAACATCCTCAAACCGCCAAACACCGCACCAAAACCAAACCATAACATCCTCAAACCGCCGAACACAGCACCAAACCATAACATCCTCAAACCGCCAAACACCGCACCAAAACCAAACCATAACATCCTCAAACCGCCAAACACCGCACCAAAACCAAACCATAACATCCTCAAACCACCAAACACCGCACCAAAACCAAACCATAACATCCTCAAACCGCCAAACACCGCACCAAAACGAAACCATAACATCCTCAAACCGCCGAACACCGCACCAAACCATAACATCCTCAAACCGCCGAACACCGCACCAAAACGAAACCATAACATCCTCAAACCGCCGAACACAGCACCAAACCATAACATCCTCAAACCGCCGAACACCGCACCAAAACCAACCATAACATCCTCAAACCGCCGAACACAGCACCAAACCATAACATCCTCAAACCGCCGAACACCGCACCAAAACCAAACCATAACATCCTCAAACCGCCGAACACAGCACCAAACCATAACATCCTCAAACCGCCGAACACCGCACCAAAACCAAACCATAACATCCTCAAACCGCCAAACACCGCACCAAAACGAAACCATAACATCCTCAAACCACCAAACACCGCACCAAAACCAAACCATAACATCCTCAAACCGCCAAACACCGCACCAAAACCAAACCATAACATCCTCAAACCGCCAAACCATAACATCCTCAAACCGCCAAACACCGCACCAAAACCAAACCATAACATCCTCAAACCACCAAACACAGCACCAAACCATAACATCCTCAAACCGCTGAACACAGCACCAAACCATAACATCCTCAAACCGCCAAACACCGCACCAAAACCAAACCATAACATCCTCAAACCGCCGAACACCGCACCAAAACCAAACCATAACATCCTCAAACCGCCAAACACCGCACCAAACCATAACATCCTCAAACCGCTGAACACAGCACCAAACCATAACATCCTCAAACCGCCAAACACCGCACCAAAACCAAACCATAACATCCTCAAACCGCCAAACACCCCCCCAACATCCCCAAACCGCCGAAACCACCACCAAAAAATAACATCCTCAAACCGCCGAACACCGCACCAAAACCAAACCATAACATCCTCAAACCGCCGAACACCGCACCAAAACCAAACCATAACATCCTCAAACCGCCGAACACCGCACCAAAACCTAACAAGCACGGCCTCATTTAAATTATAGAATTTAGCAAAGTATGACGATAAGTTAGAATTTTAATACATCGACTCTGAGGCTCCTATTGCTTCTCTTTCTTGCTTTTATTAAACATAGCAGCAAGTGGCAACTAGCAAGAACTTTTTGAAAATATGAAGCATTTATATTGAATAAAGAGAAAACATAACAGTAATAACAGGTATATGGTATCTTCTAACACCCCTTCCACCCCTTTGGATCTGTCCTCTTTCCTGTTCAGTGCTCATCAAAACCGATCCACGTCCCTCCTACTTCCTCTTTCTTTGCTGTACGAGGTGATCAGTGTAGGTATATAGGGAACCCAAAGGGCAATCCACCGGGAACCATGAAATCCGTTATGAGGCTGAGGAAAGAAAAAACATGAGTGGAAGATATTGGATCCGCAGACCCAGGAAATAACAAAACCACAATAGCGGTGGGAGTGGTGGGCAATACTCGCCTCAGAGTCTTATTATTAAAATTCTAACTTATCGTCATACTTAGCTAAATTCTATAATTTTAATACATCGACTCTGAGGCTCCTATTGCTTGTTCAAAGCTAACCCACAACTGCGGATGAACAATGAACAACAGGTTTGAAATAAAAGGATCGGAAGGTGGACTCCCTGGACCAGTCAGCTGATCGCAATAAGTCCTCCAACCGACAACCTGCCGAAACAGCGGAAGAAGCAACAGCGCTACGAACCGAATGAGCTCCAAAAATTGAGGTATCTACACCCGCTAACGCTAAGAGCCAGCGCAGCCAGCGCGCGAGCGTAGTTGTACCTACCGAAGCGAAAGGAGATTGGAAAGAAATAAAGAGAGGTGAAACCTCCGTGCCCCGGAGGGCGGTAGTACGAGATTCATATTCCTGGAGGCAAAGGACCGGGCATAAAGCCGGGCGTGACTGGAAGGCCGGGTAAAAGGCAGACGAAATGGACGTTTTGGTACGGCGGGAGATGTCAAAGCGCACACCTTCTGGTATGAAAGAACGAGCTTTGAAGTCTAACGCCCTGACATCAGCCACCTGTTTGCAAGAAATCATGCAAAGAAGGGCCAATAATTTCGCCGAAAGCTGACGTAGGGTTAAATCCTTGTTAGAGGGCCATTGTTCCAAAAAGTCAAGGAGGATATGCACGTCCCAAGTTGTCGTATATCTAGGCAACGGAGGACGGTCAGATCTGATACCTTTAAGCAGACGACACACCAACGGATGTTTGCCCAAAGGTGTCCCCTGAAAACCCACGTGGTAAGCTGATAAAGCTGATCTATATACATTGAGAATACGATAAGCCTTGCCTTGATCGAAGATATCCGTAAGGAAATCTAAAACAAAGCTCAAAGGTGCCTGGAAGGGATCTTGATCCCTTGACAGACACCAATGATGCCAGGTGAGCCAAGCTGACTTGTAGCAGGATCGAGTACCCGGGGCCCACGCCTGGCGTAGGAGTGCGGTAGTTCGGTCCGAAATTTCTCCGGCTCCCCCGGGCGTCCCGAAACCAGTGAGGCCAATAACTGACTGGATCCTGATGACAGGAGAGGGTGAGGTTGCCCGGAGGCGTCTCTCAGGAGATCCGGGAGAGTCGGGAGAACACGGGGAACATCCATGAGGAGATCCAATAGTACCGGGAACCAAGGTTGGTTCTGCCAAAAGGGGGTGATGATCACAATCTGGGCCTGTTGTGTCCTGACCTGACGCAGTGTGCGAGCTATCAGTTGAAGTGGCGGGAAGGCGTACTGGCGAGCCCCGGACCAATCCTGAAGGAAAGCGTCCGTTGCCTCTGCCAGTGGGTCTGGCCGCCAACTGAAGAAGATCGGAAGATGGGTGTTGAGCCGGCTGGCAAAAAGATCCGCGTGAAAAGGTCCCCAAAGGGATGTCACGTCGGAGAAAGCTGCCGAGCTCAGACGCCAATCTCCGGAGTCCTCTGTATGTCTCGCGTTCCAATCCGCGAATTGATTCGAGATACCTGGAATGAACTGTGCTTGGACCTCGATCCCGGTCTGAAAACACCACTCCCACAGGCGGGAAGCCATTGTTGTCAGAAGGAGGGAGCGAGGGCCGCCCAGCGAGTTGATGTATCGAACTGCTGGGAAGTTGTCCATCCGGAGGAGGACTGAACGTGATCTTTGAGGAAACTCTGCAGTGCAAAAAGTCCTGCCAGGAGCTCCAGACCGTTCATGTGCAGTTGACGCTCCTGCACGGACCAACGACCTCCCGTGGAGGAACCGTCGCAATAAGCCCCCCAACCAGCCAAGCGTCTGAGTCGATTGTAAGCGTCGGGGGTGGCACCAGGATAGGCCTGCCGTTGCAGGAGTGGAGGTGAACGATCCACCAGTCCAAGTCCAGTCTGGCCTCTCCCGAGAGAGAGATCTGAGCGGAGTAGGGGAGACCCGGTCTCAGAAAAAGGGCCTTCAGGCGTTGGAGGGCCCGATAATGTAACGGGGCTGGTTTCACAGCTAGCCGTGTGGCCGCTAGGAGACCAATCACGCGAGCTAGGTCCCGTAAGGATGGGGTGCGAGCCTCCAAAAGGGACCGAACCTCGCGTAAGATCGATCGGCACTTGGGTAGAGGGACAGTGACAGACATCGTGACACTGTGTATCCCGAATCCCAGAAATTCCAGGGTTTGAGATGGAGAGAGGATAGATTTCTCCTGATTCACCAGAAATCCCAGAGACTGGAAGAGACTGACCGTCCAATATACGTGGAGGCGTAGCTGAGCTTCCGAAGAGGCCATCAGCAACACGTCGTCCAAATATATAATGAGACGGACCCCTTTGGCGCGCAGCCATGCCACGACCAGTTTCAGCATTTTGGTAAAACACCAAGGAGCCGAAGAGAGGCCGAACGGCAGGCAGCGAAATCGCCACAGGTCGGGACCCCAACGAAACTGAAGGAAATCCCGTGACTCCTTGGCAATAGGGATGGTCAGGTATGCATCCTTGAGATCCACTTTTGCCAACCAATCGCGGGGTCTCAATATATCCTTGAGCATGTGCATGCCCTCCATCTGGAAATGACGGTAAATCACTGATCCATTCAACTCTTTGAGGTTGATAACTGGGCGAACCCCTCCGCCCTTCTTGGGGACCAGGAACAGGTTGCTCAGGAAGCCCGAGGGACCCCGCGGGGCCCGTTCTTTGGCTCCTTTTTGGTATAGTTCTGTAATCTCCCGCTCCACTAGCGCCTGACCGTCTCCTGAAAAGGGGAGAGGGGGAGGGATATGCAGTTGGAGCGGGGGAGAAGAGAACTCCAGAACAAAACCTAGAACCGTATTGAGGACCCAAGGGTCCGACGTAATGCGACACCATGCTGTGTGAAACAATTTTAAACGACCTCCTACTTTGGTCGTAGACGGATGAAGAAGGTTTAAAGGTACCTGTATGCCTGAAGGTTGAGGAAGAATGACCGCCTCTGGAACCCCGGAATCCTCTGCCCCTCCATGGTCGGGATCGGGAAGGGAAGAATGGGGACGGCGCGGGAGCCGTTGCAGTGGAGGGATTGCCTCCTGCGGGACCTGAAGCGAAGGGTTTTGCACGGCCGGCAGCTCGGCCCCGATATCCACCGGCCCGTGGAAAAGCCCCGGAGAACACTTTCTTGAGTGAATTGGACACTCGTTCCATGGTATTGAAGGCCCCGGAATATTCGTTCATATCTCTGAGGAAAGTCTTCCCAAACAAAGCCCCATTGGCCGCAGCGCCCAATTCATTATCCGCCACACCAGCTAATTGGCGATCCATCTTGAGTAAGATACATTTACGCCTTTCAGATGCTAATGCCGTGTTGGCGTTACCCAAAAAACTTAGAGACCGTTGGGTCCAGTTAGTTATCTGGATCGGGTCTAGGGGTTCACCGGAGAGCTTTGCTCTTTCTGCTGTATCCAGCCATTTTATCAGAGGACCCATAGTGTCCAGTAGTTTGTCTTGGCACACCTTAAAAGCATGGTCTATGCCCTTGCTGGGCGTCCAGCCTTTAGGGGTGACAAAATCTACGAACGCCTTATCCACTTCGGGTGTTAAGCACGTTTTACCACTTGTGGTGGGGCGAGGGCATTCCGCTTTCATGCGGTTTCGTGTATTTTTATCCAGGGCTTTCCGCACCTGCGCATCAACCCACTTCTCAACGTGGGGTAATGGGGACCAATCTGCGGACCGTGGATGGGACAGGTCCTCTGGGCAGAAAAGGGGGTTCCCCAAAGGGTCATAGATAATGCCCGGGCGGGCTGCCGTATCAACTTCTACGGTGTCTTCAGTGAACTCCTCATCCGAGGCATAGACGTCTATGACATCGCTAGTGTCATCCTCCTCCGAATCAGGGATAGAGGCCTGAAGCGGGGCAGGGACAATAGCGGTGTCAGGGTTGGAAACAGATGGTAATTTAAATCTCTTGGAGTTATATGATGTCGTGTGTGCAGGAGCCCGTTTACGGGGTGCAGTAATGGGGGATGGGTGCACGTGTCCCGGCATTGTTGCGGGGATGCCAGCCCCTCCAGTCATGTGTCGTGCTTTTTTCACAGACTGTTTCCCCGTGGTGGCCAGGGGGAGCTCAGGGGGCCTCCCCGCGGTGAGTGTATTGCCCATATCATAATCCGCCGGTGGCGGGGGGTTATCAGGGTGACGATTTTCTGCCATAATATCTTTTAATGAGCGGGTAAAATCTGCCGATAACACAGAAACCGCTTTAAATACAGCAGAGTCAATGGACGCCTGCATGTAAGAGGTCTAACGTGGGAGGCTGGGAAGGAGCCATTTGAGCTTGTACAAGCACTGGAGGTTGAGATTGCTCACCCGCACTCTCATCAGAGGACTGTGCCGAGATCTCCGCCGGGGAGGCTGCCCGTTGCGGGGTCTTTCCACGAAGCATGGCGCAGTATGAAGCCGGGAGAATCTCCGGAATTTCCCCTGCGTGCGCAGACCTCTCGGGTACACTCCGCCCACCTAGCCAGCGAGCGCATGCAGCGTCTCGGAGAGGCAGGCAGACGGGGTTACACCGCGGTCACCAGGAGGATCAAAGGGAACTTGAGAAAAAACGCGAACGCCGCGGTTAAAGCCGGGCGCTCGCTATATATTAAGTAAACATAGATAAATCTACTGTACAAACACATATATGCATGTATACCCCAAAATCAATTGACAAAAACGGGATATTGCAGCAGAGATAATATTTATACTTATCTAGTCGCCGAGCAGCTAAGAAAGAGGAAGTAGGAGGGACGTGGATCGGTTTTGATGAGCACTGAACAGGAAAGAGGACAGATCCAAAGGGGTGGAAGGGGTGTTAGAAGATACCATATACCTGTTATTACTGTTATGTTTTCTCTTTATTCAATATAAATGCTTCATATTTTCAAAAAGTTCTTGCTAGTTGCCACTTGCTGCTATGTTTAATAAAAGCAAGAAAGAGAAGCAATAGGAGCCTCAGAGTCGATGTATTAAAATTATTGAATTTGACTGAGATTGACAATAAGTCAGAACTTTAATACGAGGCTCAGATTAAACCGCGGCAAATAAATAATACAAAGTGTAACAAAAAAAACGCATGGAAGCACATGGATGCTTCCATTTCTCCCCCCCCCCATCCAATGGACTAGTCCTCTACCGGATTCAGTGTGCAAAGGTCCTGTAACCCCCCCCCCCCCCATTTCCTCGTTCTTGCAAAGACATGAACCAACATCCGAACACGAACTGGAGCCCAAGGTCGAACCGAAGGAGAAGACTGACTCACTGAGCTGGGAGAGAAACAAAGATTAGCAACTGACGACGTGGAGGAGCAGCGACGGCGCAACCCAAGACCTCAAGGGAGGGAGAGGTGGACAATACTCGCCTCGGAGTCCTTTATTAAAATTCTAACTTATCGTCATTATTGGTTAAATTCTATCATTTTAAATCAAGGCTCAGCGGCTCCTCTCCGCAAGTTCAAAGCTGGTCCTCAACCGCGGGCGACCAATCCACAATGGGTTTAAAGTAAAAAGTCCGAAAAGTGGTCTCCCTGGACCAATCCGCAGACGTCCTCCAGTAAATCATCCAATTGGCAGCCAGTGGACACGGCAGAGGAGGCCATAGCTGTGGACTGAGTGAGCACCGAACTGCCAGACGTCAACCCCAGCCAACCCAAGCAACCATTAAAGCCAAGGTAGTAGACCCCACCGGGGCGTGCGGTGTCAGAAAGAAACAGAGGGGACACACCCGCCGGACACAGGGGCAAAGTGCGTGATTCATTCACCTGGAGACAAAGGACAGGTCAAAGCTCCGGACAGTCGCGGAAAGACTGATTAAACCCAGACATGATGGACGTCTTCGTCCAACGGGAAATGTGGAAACGCACGTCTTCCGGGTTAAAGGAACGAGCTGGGAGATCCAAGGCCCAGACGTTGGTCACCGTTTTGCAAGAGGTGAGGCAAAGCAGGGCCAACACTTTCACAAACAAATGACGTAAAGACAATTTCTGGTCCGAGGGCGAGGCCAGCCAGAAAACGCAGCCAGAGACCCACGTTGATGAATAATGAGGGAGCAGAGGTTTGGAACAGTGCGTGCAGCAACTGACAAACAAGAGGGGGCCTACCCAGAGGAACCCCTAGAAACCCCACATGTTGAGCCAAGAGGGCCGAGCAGCGATGCTCCTGCAGGACGGGTTCTACTCCGGCTTTCATATTCCCCATGAGCCATCAGACTTCCCATTGTTTTCGGGAAATTTGGTGTCGGCGCGGGACAATGAAAGGGTGCTGGGGGAGATGTTGATGAGGGAGGTACATAGGGAGGATGGCGGGTCCGTTCGGGGAGTTACCCTTCGTCAACTTGAGAAATTCACCGTTTGGGCTGGTCCCGAAGAAGGAGACGGGAAAATTCAGAATGATCCACCACCTGTCCTATCCGGCGGGGGCGTCAGTTAACGATGGCATAGGCAAGGATTCTTGTCGGGTACGTTATGCATCCTTTGACGAAGCGCTTCAGCTGGTTAGGGAGGCTGGTCCGGGGTGCTGGTTAACCAAGGTGGATGTGGAGGCGGCGTTCAGGTTGCTTCCCATCCATCCAGACTGCTACCACCTGCTGGGCTGCTCGTTTCGGGGGAAATATTATTTTGACCGTTGCCTGCCGATGGGGTGCTCCATCTCCTGCCACTATTTCGAGTTGTTCGCGACGTTCGTGGAGTGGGTGGTGCGCCAGCGATCAGGTGAAAACTCCATAGTACACTACCTGGACGACTTTCTACTCGTAGGTCCTGGGGAGTCGACGGTTTGCGCGGAGTTGCTCGGGACATTCCGGGAGGACGCAGCAGAGTTTGGTATACCTTTGGCGGAGGAGAAGACTGAGGGGCCCTGTAGCCGTTTGTCATTTCTGGGGATCGAAATAGATGCGGTAGAGAGGTTTTTCCGCTTGCCGGCCGATAAGATTGAGGTGTTGCAGTGCTTGGTGGTGCAGGCCTTGGACGCCGGAAAATTACGGGTACAGGAATTGCAGTCGCTGTTGGGTCACTTGGCCTTCGCGTGCCTGGTAATGCCGATGGGTAGGGCATTTTGTCGCCGGTTGTCCTTGGCAACAGCGGGCGTCAGGATTAGGGATGAGCCGAACACTCCCCGAGTTCGGTTCGAAGCCGAACCCGAACTTTCCAAATGTTCTGGTCCGAACCCGAACTCGGACCCCATACAAGTCAATGGGGCTGAAAATTCAGTTTTTTAGAGTGGCCTCCAAGAGGGCATATATGCTACATATCTATACTATAATTGAGTAAGGCTTGGCGTGTCCGTCGCCAAGCCTTACTCTGCGCATGCGCGCGCAACCAGTGGCGGTTGGTTGCACGCGCATGCAACCGCCGCGGCACGAGCCGGCTGTGCGCTCGCCGCGGCGGTTACAAGATGCACACAGCAGCCGGGTAGAGGCTGCGCTCGCAGCCAACCCCCGAGCGGCGGAGGGAAAGTTCCCTCGCTTCCGCTCTTTGAAGGACCCAAGCCCCGGTCACATGGGAGTCCCACGTGACCGCAACTTGGGTCCTTCAACGAGCGGAAGCGGGGAAACTTTCACTTCACCGCTCGGGAAGGTAAGTATGCGGAGCTCATGGGGCGGCTGTCCGAATGCCGATAGAGCATTCGAACAGCCGCCCCATGTCTGGTCTGGAGTCTGATCTGGGGCATATATCCACGAGCTGGGGGGCAGTATCCACGAGCTGGGGCAGTATCCACGCGCTGGGGCAGTATCCACGCGCTGGGGCAGTATCCACGCGCTGGGGCAGTATCCACGCGCTGGGGCAGTATCCACGCGCTGGGGCAGTATATCCACGAGCTGGGGCAGTATATCCACGAGCTGGGGCAGTATATCCACGAGCTGGGGCAGTATATCCACGCGCTGGGGCAGTATCCACGCGCTGGGGCAGTATCCACGCGCTGGGGCAGTATCCACGCGCTGGGGCAGTATCCACGCGCTGGGGCAGTATCCACGAGCTGGGGCAGTATCCACGAGCTGGGGCAGTATCCACGAGCTGGGGCAGTATCCACGCGCTGGGGCAGTATCCACGCGCTGGGGCAGTATCCACGCGCTGGGGCAGTATCCACGCGCTGGGGCAGTATCCACGAGCTGGGGCAGTATATCCACGAGCTGGGGCAGTATATCCACGAGCTGGGGCAGTATATCCACGCGCTGGGGCAGTATCCACGCGCTGGGGCAGTATCCACGTGCTGGGGCAGTATCCACGTGCTGGGGCAGTATCCACGAGCTGGGGCAGTATATCCACGTGCTGGGGCAGTATCCACGAGCTGGGGCAGTATCCACGAGCTGGGGCAGTATCCATGAGCAGGGGCAGTATATCCACAATAGACTGCCCTCTGGGCAGGCTTTCCACCTTCTTTTCCATAAAAGGTTTATGGGGGTCCGGGTAGTGCCCTGGGGGACAGGAAACAAGGACAAAAAGTTTAAAAAAAAATGTTTTTAAAGGGACAGTGAGTTTTCCATGAAATAAGGGTTAAAAATAAAAACGAAAATTCCTTCAAATATCGTGCCTAGGAGGTCCCCATAACCTGCCCGTGAAGTGGCGGATTTCTAGGATGTATAGAAACACTTAAAAACCAAAAAATGACATTTCAAATGACGTTAAATGCTTTTCCTTTAATCTATCCATAAACAACTGCTTGGGGCGGCAGTCTGTATGAAAAGAGGAGACATTTTCGGACACGCAGAAAAAGTTTACTGATTTTTTGGCGGTGAAAAGCAGGAGAATGACTGGAGAATGGAAAATTCTAGGTCAAAATAGCCAAACCAGAAAAATTCTCCCACTTAGGCTGCGGGTCAGACTAGCGAATTTTTAACATGCGTTTAGGCGCACTTAATCACGGCCGCACTAGCAGCAAATGACGGCCAATATACGAAGTACGGTCGCACGAAAGTCCGGCTGCGCAACGCAAGTGGAAAATGAACGCATTGTTTCGAGAACGCAGAACCTCTAGTACTGACGTACAGAGTGCGCTGCGTCCACTAGCGGCGTGTGCGTGATTTGGAGACGTCAGACCCTGCTCATGTCCGGCCAACATAGCGTCCAGACTCCCAAAGTTTCCTGGTTTGGATCCGTAAAAAATCACGCACAAAAATGCGCATCGTATGACCGTTTTCGCGCAATCCGTGAAAAAAATACAGCAATGCGTTCGGACGCACTTTTTGACGGTCGCTGTGAAAAATGCGTTAGTCTGACCCTAGCCTTATCTCACTTTCCAAATCGGCTATTTGGTCCAGATTGTTCTCTTTTCCTGCCATTCTCCTGGTTTTCACCTTTCTCTGAACAACCCTGAGAGAGAGGTGAAAGCCAGGAGAACTGTCAAGAGAAGAGAACAATCTAGACCAAATAGCCAATTTGGAAAGTGAGTTAAATGGGAGAATTTTTCTGGTTTGGCTACTTTGACCTAGAATTTTAACTTCTCCAGTTATTCTCCTGCTTTTCACCGCTCTCTGAATAACCCTGTGAATGTTTAATCCCGAGGTGAAAAATAACATTGCTTAAGGCTGGGGTCAGACGAGCGCAGTTATCACGTCCGTGTTGCCGCACATTTGTACGTCCGTGGCAGCATAGCATTCTGACCAATGGAGCCGCACACACGAAATACGTCCGCACGGAAGTGGGATGCATGGCGGACGCAGCAAACGGACGCAGGTTAGGCAAGAACGTAATACTGCTAGAACGGACGTGCGGAGTGCGCCACGTCCACAACGTCCGTGTAGCTTTGTGTGTGAGTGATGAAACGAGGTCAGATGGACTGCATTTATACGGACAGAATGTTTTTTCATTGTAATTTATTTTCCCTGCTACATCAGTCAAAAAATACGTCAGTGAAAAAAACGGACTGTGTGGCCACAACCTTGTTGTCAGTCAGTAAGTACGTCCGTCCGTACTGCACGGACGCACAGTCCGTACAAAATGCGCTCATCTGACCCTAGCCTTAGATGTTATTTTTAATTTTTTTCAAACCCCAGTTAACCACTTGGCTGCTATGGATGCGCTCAGCGCGTCCAGCCAAGTGGTTCTCCTGTGCTATGGACACGCTGAGCGCGTCCATGCACAGGAGGCAGCAATCCGCCGGATTGCTGCGCCCCCCCCCCCCGGTGCGGGCTGACATCTTGGATGTCAGCCCAGCACTCCGGGACCCCGGCGGAGCAATTAGATGTCATTGCGGCGGCGCGATGACATTAATTCAGGCGCCCCCCCGCATGTGCGGAGGAAGCGCCTGAAAGGGAGGGGGGAGGTCCTTCGGACCTCTCTCCCTCCCAATCGCCGGGGGGCAGAGGGTTAATCCAGGCACCGTTTGGAAGGGCACAGCCTGCCCTTCCAAACGGTGGCTGTGATTAACCCCTGGGGAGCCGGATCACGAATCGGCGCTGAAAAGCGCCGGATCGTGATCCTCTCCTGGAGCTGGCCGACATCTTGGATGTCGGCCAAGCCTCCAGGAACTCCCCCTGAGGACTGGCGTCATCATGCATAGCACGATGACGCCAGTCCTGGAGTTAACCCCTAGCTGCCACCAATGGTGGAGATAGGGGGTTCCAATGAACCCCCTATCCGTGGCAGCTAGGGGTTAATGTTTCATATCGTTGGATCGGCCAAAGCATGGCCTTTCCAAGGATACCAAACATGAGCATGAAAAATGTTTTAAAAAAAATATTTAAAAAAAATTCAAAAAAAAAAATAAACAAGTTTTTTTGTTTGTTTTGTTAATGCAGCAATATTGTGCCCATTTCAAGTATAATGTGAACAATAATGCTGCACTAACGATTTTTGTATGCGGTGCGTTTGTTAAAAAAAGCAAAATTTTCCCCCAAAAAAAATGTAACGAGACCCCATTTCTAATTTTTTTAACAAGCGCACCCCATACAAAATATAACCGCAAACGATCGCATGTTAAAATGTGAAAAAAACACTTTACACGTTGTAAATTATTGAAAATTCTAATTTTATTGCATTTTTGTTATAATATACAGACATGACATAACGTATACATATAATAATGACATATTATGAATCTGCCAAGTCTGCCGGAAAGAACGATATATAATATGTCTGGGTCATATATCAAAATATGGCTACAAAACACGGTTAATCATGATGAGTGAAAGCGGTAAAAATGACCTCAGCACAGAGGTGTGAAAAGCCTCAGCAGCGAAAGGGTTAAATGCAGCATATTAGGATGTTTTAGGGAAATTAATTCTCAAATCTCAATCAGCAGCAGACACCACCCCACCCTCAGTATATTGTACAATGTATCAAATTGATTACCAGACTAAAAACACCTGGTGTTATGCCCGTTTGTGAACAGAGGTCATTTAGAGTTGATAATCTTTCCACGTACACATTAGTTTTTAATTCAATATCTAATAAACCGTTGCTTATAATATTCTGCAGTAAAGAGTCTCTTTATTTCTAGATTTTTTAGTATTTTTTTTTAAGCATTTTCTATACTTTTTTCAATTTTTTTTTTTTTTTCGAACTCGAACCGGACTGACCCAAAAAGTTCGAAATTCACGAACTTTCGAACTGCCAAAGTTCGGGTCAAACTCCGAACCACCCGAACAGCTCATCCCTAGTCAGGATGCCGCATCATTTTGTGGATTACAGGACCTTTGCATGATGATCCTGGAAGAGGACTAGTCCATTGGGTTGGGGTGAATGGAAGCATACATGTGCTTACATGCGGTTTGTTACACGCTGTTTGTTACACGCTGTTTGTTACACGCTGTTTGTTACTCGCTGTTTGTTACTCGCTGTTTGTTACACGCTGTTTGTTACACGCTGTTTCTTTGTTACTCGCTGTTTGTTACTCGCTGTTACACGCTGTTTGTTACACGCTGTTTGTTTGTTACTCGCTGTTTGTTACTCGCTGTTACACGCTGTTTGTTACACGCTGTTTGTTTGTTACTCGCTGTTTGTTACACGCTGTTTGTTACTCGCTGTTTGTTACTCTGTTTCTTTGTTACTCGCCGTTTGTTACTCTGTTACTCGCTGTTTCTTTGTTACTCGCTGTTTCTTTGTTACACGCTGTTTGTTACTCGCTGTTTGTTACTCGCTGTTTGTTACTCGCTGTTTGTTACACGCTGTTTGTTACTCGCTGTTTGTTACACGCTGTTTGTTACACGCTGTTTGTTACTCGCTGGTTGTTACTGTTTCTTTGTTACTCGCTGTTTGTTACTCTGTTACTCACTGTTTGTTACACGCTGTTTGTTTGTTACTCGCTGTTTGTTACTCGCTGTTTGTTACTCGCTGTTTGTTTGTTACACGCTGTTTGTTTGTTACACGCTGTTTTGTTTGTTACTCGCTGTTTGTTACTCGCTTTTTCTTTGTTACACGTTGGTTTTCTCTTTCAATTATTTTTATTATTATTTGCTGCTGTTAAAATAAAGGCAAGAATAGAGACTGTAATACTCGCCTCTGAGCCTTGTATTAAAATTGCAATCCCTCACCTGTGCCCGCTTACAGTGTGTGCTGCAGGGGGTGCCCGCTTACAGTGTGTGCTGCAGGGGGTGCCCGCTTACAGTGTGTGCTGCAGGGGGTGCCCGATTACAGTGTGTGCTGCAGGGGGTGCCCGTTACAGTGTGTGCTGCAGGGGGTGCCCGTTACAGTGTGTGCTGCAGGGGGTGCCCGCTTACAGTGTGACAAATGATTTAGGTAAACTAAAAAAATGGTCAGAGTTGTGGCAATTGAGTTTTAATGTGGATAAGTGCAAGATAATGCACCTGGGACGTAAAAACCCAAGGGCTGAATATAGAATATTTGATACATCTGAGGGTTGGGATTTAGGGGTTATTATTTCAGAGGATCTAAGGGTAAGTAGTCAATGTAATAGAGCAGCAGGAAATGCTGGCAGAATGCTTGGTTGTGTAGGGAGAGCCTGTATTAGCAGTAGGAAAAGGGAAGTGCTCATGCCACTGTACAGAGCACTGGTGAGACCTCACTTGGAGTACTGTGTGCAGTACTGGAGACCGTATCTCCAGAAGGATATAGACATCTTAGAGAGAGTTCAGAGAAGGGCTACTAAAATGGTGTACGGCTTGAAGGAGAAAAGTTACCAGGAAAGGGTTAATGATCTTAACATGTATAGCTTGGAAAAAAGACGAGACAGAGGAGATATGATAGAAACATTTAAATACGTAAAGGGAATCCACAAGGTAGAGGAAGGGAGTATATTTAAACGGAAACAAAGTAGCAAAACAAGAGGACATAGTCTTAGATTAGAGGGGCAAAGGTTTAAAAGTAACATCAGGAAGCATTATTTCACTGAGAGGGTGGTGGATACATGGAACAGTCTTCCAGTAGAAGTGGTAGAGGCTAAAACAGTAATTGAATTTAAGCAGGCATGGGATAGGCATAAGGCTATCCTAAACAAAAGATAAATCCAGGTAAAGTATCCATGTAATTGGGCGACTAGATGGGCCGAAAGGTTCTTATCTGCCGACATTTTTCTATGTTCTGCAGGGGGTGCCCGCTTATAGCGTGTGCTGCAGGGGGTGCCCGCTTATAGCGTGTGCTGCAGGGGGTGCCCGCTTATAGCGTGTGCTGCAGGGGGTGCCCGCTTATAGCGTGTGCTGCAGGGGGTGCCCGCTTATAGCGTGTGCTGCAGGGGGTGCCCGCTTATATCGTGTGCTGCAGGGGGTGCCCCCTATACACCAGACAAGGAATGGGGTATACCGTGCAGGCTGCTCTCTGTTCCTCGTGGGTTGGTCTTGGGGTCACAGCCCAGGTCCTGTTCATATGGTATGGATGTGTAATGGGGGTGGTGGGTTTTACCGCGGGCGGTCTGAGCCCGGTGTCTGGCTGACGGGCAGCTGGTGCTTTTGTGCTGCTCACGCTGCTGATTTTGTCTCCTCAGATGGAGGATCCTCCACCTGCCGTGGGCTTCCTGCAGGCCGAGCTGGGGCCTTCCCCATGTTTCGCCGGACTCTCTCGCTGCTGTGTGTTTGCGGTTCTTGCCGGAGCCGCCAGGACTTTGCTTTGGACAGATTTACTTATCGTTGATGACCTCCTGCTTCTCCCGCTGCGCGTTTCCCGGAGCCCAGCGCCCCATGGAACTTTATGGGAAGACGCACATTTCTAGCGTTTGATGTATTTGCACAGTGTTTTTATTTGCTCAGCTGTCGGCACAGGCTGTGCGCTCTCTTCAGGGAGATCCAGCGTCGGCACATGCTGGGCGCTCTCTTCGGGGGAGATCCAGCGTCGGCACATGCTGGGCGCTCTCTTCGGGGAGATCCAGCGTCTGCACAGGCTGGCGCTCTCTTCGGGGAGATCCGGCGTCTGCACAGGCTGGGCGCTCTCTTCGGGGGAGATCCAGCGTCTGCACAGGCTGGGCGCTCTCTTCGGGGAGATCCAGCGTCGGCACATGCTGGGCGCTCTCTTCGGGGGAGATCCAGCGTCGGCACAGGCTGGGCGCTCTCTTCAGGGAGATCCAGCGTCGGCACATGCTGGGCGCTCTCTTCGGGGAGATCCAGCGTCGGCACATGCTGGGCGCTCTCTTCGGGGGAGATCCAGCGTCGGCACATGCTGGGCGCTCTCTTCGGGGAGATCCGGCGTCTGCACAGGCTGGGCGCTCTCTTCGGGGGAGATCCGGCGTCTGCACAGGCTGGGCGCTCTCTTCGGGGAGATCCGGCGTCTGCACAGGCTGGGCGCTCTCTTCGGGGTAGATCCGGCGTCTGCACAGGCTGGCGCTCTCTTCGGGGAGATCCGGCGTCTGCACAGGCTGGGCGCTCTCTTCGGGGGAGATCCAGCGTCGGCACATGCTGGGCGCTCTCTTCGGGGAGATCCGGCGTCTGCACAGGCTGGGCGCTCTCTTCGGGGGAGATCCAGCGTCTGCACAGGCTGGCGCTCTCTTCGGGGTAGATCCGGCGTCTGCACAGGCTGGGCGCTCTCTTCGGGGAGATCCGGCGTCTGCACAGGCTGGGCGCTCTCTTCGGGGGAGATCCGGCGTCTGCACAGGCTGGGCGCTCTCTTCGGGGGAGATCCGCGTCTGCACAGGCTGGGCGCTCTCTTCGGGGTAGATCCGGCGTCTGCACAGGCTGGGCGCTCTCTTCGGGGGAGATCCGGCGTCTGCACAGGCTGGGCGCTCTCTTCGGGGGAGATCCGGCGTCTGCACAGGCTGGGCGCTCTCTTCGGGGTAGATCCGGCGTCTGCACAGGCTGGGCGCTCTCTTCGGGGGAGATCCGGCGTCTGCACAGGCTGGGCGCTCTCTTCGGGGGAGATCCGGCGTCTGCACAGGCTGGGCGCTCTCTTCGGGGGAGATCCAGCGTCTGCACAGGCTGGGTGCTCTCTTCGGGGGAGATCCAGCGTCTGCACAGGCTGGGTGCTCTCTTCGGGGGAGATCCAGCGTCTGCACAGGCTGGGTGCTCTCTTCGGGGGAGACCCGGCGTCTGCACAGGCTGGGTGCTCTCTTCGGGGGAGATCCGGCGTCTGCACAGGCTGGGTGCTCTCTTCGGGGGAGATCCAGCGTCTGCACAGGCTGGGTGCTCTCTTCGGGGGAGATCCGGCGTCTGCACAGGCTGGGTGCTCTCTTCGGGGAGATCCAGTTGCTTGTCGCGGGGCGGTCACGTCCCTCCGGGTCTGAGTGTGAGGTAAAGGCTGCGGTAGTGGTAGATTCCTGCCGTGGTCTCTGGGTGAGGATGTCTCTTATTTATTTCCTGTCAAAGCGGGTGTCTGGTGCTCACAGCCGCCTCGCCCGCCCCACTGCAGTATTAACACTAAGCATGGTATTTTTGAGGGCCCTGGGCGGCATTTGACACCCGGGGCAAGAACTTTGAGGATAGAGACTCGGATCAGGGGTAAAAGTGCCTTTGGGATCTGCTGCCTGGTCCTTGTGCTCAGTCGCCTGTAAATTGGACCGTGCCTCCATATTGCGGCTCATTCTGTCGTCCTGGACCAACAACGTCTCGGCCAGAGTCTCCTCGTCTTGCTGCTTCTCCAGTGACTCTTCTCCACATCCTGCCGGTTATGTTTTGGGGAGGAGCAGGATTCATCGTATCAGAGCCTGACGGAGAGCTGGCACTTCACCCTCTGTGAGATCCTCATCATGGTGTCCAGTGGTCCCAGACACTCGGTTACGTTGTAATGGCAGGATGGAGCCCAGGCCTCTCCAGGTCTTCGAGGTCTGACGCCGCGCCTCACGGATTATCTCCATGGAAAGGTCACGTCGGAGTGAAATTCTGCTTTGCCAAATCCCCTCCTGCAGCCTCTGGTGTAACCTGCCCGGTGCTTCAGACCGTAAGAATGTTCTGGAACGACTGGTCATGAAATAAACATGGTGGGAGAGGTGGCTGCGGTGATGCAGGTGAATCACTAGGAGCCCGAGAGTGTAGGCACTGACCACTATAGACTCTCATCAGATACTGGTCGGGCTGCTCTCACCTTTTGAATCTTCCTACAGCCCTGGTCTGTCCGTCCGTCCCCAGATTTTATGAATCGACACATTAACGTCACCCGGGACCCCGAGGCTCTTTATCCCAAAACTGGCGACTCTCAGCGTGTGCGGACGATCCGCGTCCTGACGGAGAGCCACCTCTTAGAATCATGGCGGGTGGAGACAGCCGGGGTGGTCAGAGACCCCCGCTCGCTCGTAGTCCGTCCTTACTGAGTGCGAGGCAGAGAGGACGTCTGGGTGACACGGGTGGCCCAGGATGAGTCCTGTATACGAATGCGTTGTCTGTGCAGAAAAGCTAAGAATGGGCGAGTGCTGGACAGACAGCCATCCAAAGCTGGTTAAACGGTAAATTGAGGGTCACCATGAGGGAGGTGAGGAGTTTAGGGCCCGTGAGTGTCAGACATTCTGAGCTGAGCTCCTGGGGGGGGGGGGGGGACTATGAACCAGGCAGCTTTTGAGGGCAGCGAGTCCAAAGACAAGTGAGTGGTAGAGAATCGGAGGCAGGGGCATGGCAGACGGGCAGCTCCAGCAGATATCAGCCATGCTTCGGTCTTGTGTATTGCCACCTTGGTGCCAGGAGTAGTGTGCCTACCAGCCAAAACAAGGACTGCTGTGCCCATGAGCGGTGGGAAGGTCCTTGCCCATACCAGGTGATTACACGAGGTGGACGTGGCCTTGCTGCCTTTGATTGTGCTTGACGGTGGAGATGTTCTGCAGAGGCCGGGCCTGGGGCCGTTTTGCAATAAATGTTTACATATTGTACCCGACTCGTCTCTGCACTCATTGTGTCTCTGTGTGCTCATGTTATCCCAGATCTCCTGGGAGTCCGGGGGAAGAGACCTGCTGGTACCGCACACCAGGACCAGCCTGCCCTTATACCCTCTGTAATATGTCACACAAGCTCTGTACTGCGCCTTCCCCCTCACTGCATGACCACACCAGCCTATAACACGGAGAAATAACACGGGTATCACACCAGAGGGCTCTATTAGCCAAGTGGCCTCCAAACACAGGACGACTTCTATAACACCCTGCATCTTATCCCTGTACTGTACCGACTGACACCATATATCTGTACTATACAGGGATTTACTGCTTCTATAACACCCTGATTCTTATCCCTGTACTGACACCATATATCTGTACTATACAGGGATTTACTGCTTCTATAACACCCTGCATCTTATCCCTGTACTGACTGACACCATATATCTGTACTATACAGAATTTACAGCTTCTATAACACCCTGCATCTTATCCCTGTACTGACACCATATATCTGTACTATACAGGGATTACAGCTTCCATAACACCCTGCATCTTATCCCTGTACTGACACCATATATCTGTACTATACAGGGATTTACAGCTTCTATAACACCCTGCATCTTATCCCTGTACTGACACCATATATCTGTACTATACAGGGATTTACAGCTTCTATAACACCCTGCATCTTATCCCTGTACTGACACCATATATCTGTACTATACAGGGATTTACAGCTTCTATAACACCCTGCATCTTATCCCTGTACTGTACTGACTGTCACCATATATCTGTACTATACAGGGATTTACAGCTATAACACCCTGCATTTTATCCCTGTACCGACACCATATATCTGTACTATACAGGGATTTACAGCTTCTATAACACCCTGCATCTTATCCCTGTACTGACACCATATATCTGTACTATACAGGGATTTACAGCTTCTATAACACCCTGCATCTTATCCCTGTACTGACACCATATATCTGTACTATACAGGGATTTACAGCTTCTATAACACCCTGCATCTTATCCCTGTACTGTACTGACTGTCACCATATATCTGTACTATACAGGGATTTACAGCTTCTATAACACCCTGCATCTTATCCCTGTACTGACACCATATATCTGTACTATACAGGGATTTACAGCTTCTATATCACCCTGCATCTTATCCCTGTACTGTACTGACTGTCACCATATATCTGTACTATACAGGGATTTACTGCTTCTATAACACCCTGCATCTTATCCCTGTACTGACACCATATATCTGTACTATACAGGGATTTACAGCTTCTATATCACCCTGCATCTTATCCCTGTACTGACTGACACCATATATCTGTACTATACAGGGATTTACTGCTTCTATAACACCCTGCATCTTATCCCTGTACTGACACCATATATCTGTACTATACAGGGATTTACAGTTTCTATAACACCCTGCATTTTATCCCTGTACTGACACCATATATCTGTACTATACAGGGATTTACTGCTTCTATAACACCCTGCATCTTATCCCTGTACTGACACCATATATCTGTACTATACAGGGATTTACAGCTTCTATAACACCCTGCATCTTATCCCTGTACTGACACCATATATCTGTACTATACAGGGATTTACAGCTTCTATAACACCCTGTATCTTATCCCTGTACTGACACCATATATCTGTACTATACAGGGATTTACAGCTTCTAGAACACCCTGCATCTTACCCCTGTACTGAAACCATATATCTGTACTATACAGGGATTTACAGCTTCTATAACACCCTGCATCTTATCCCTGTACTGAAACCATATATCTGTACTATACAGGGATTTACAGCTTCTATAACACCCTGTATCTTATCCCTGTACTGGCTGACACCATATATCTGTACTATACAGGGATTTACAGCTTCTATAACACCCTGCATCTTATCCCTGTACTGAAACCATATATCTGTACTATACAGGGATTTACAGCTTCTATAACACCCTGTATCTTATCCCTGTACTGACTGACACCATATATCTGTACTATACAGAATTTACAGCTTCTATAACACCCTGCATCTTATCCCTGTACTGACACCATATATCTGTACTATACAGGGATTTACAGCTTCTATAACACCCTGCATCTTATCCCTGTACTGAAACCATATATCTGTACTATACAGAATTTACAGCTTCTATAACACCCTGCATCTTATCCCTGTACTGAAACCATATATCTGTACTATACAGAGATTTACAGCTTCTGTAACACCCTGTATCTTATCCCTGTACCAACTGACTCCATATAAGATGCAGGGTGTTATAGGGCTGTTACATTGGTGGCTCAGTGTTGGGACTTGTCGCCTTTCTGTTGGGGACCCCCTTCGTGGATGGAACAGCAGCTATGGTGTCGGGTTTCACCCGGCAGGAGCCGTGGTGGGACCCAAAGTTTGATTATAGCCCAAGCGCTGGGGGTGAACGGGTTACATAAAGCACTTGACACAGTGGTGCCGGCAAACACGAAATATATTGATCCAGACAAGACACAAATGATGGTACGTAACAGTCAATATAGACCCCTTTTAGCCGCAATGAGAGTCAGGAATGCTGGATGCTGGGAGATATAGTGCACTGCTGCAGAGTGGAACCACAGCAACAATACAACAAAGGCAGGAGAGCACCACGGTCTCTGACATAGGTTGTGTACCTATAACCACAGTGAAGGTCTTTAATGCTGGGAAATGCAGGGGCCACAGCACTGGCACAGGCTGGAGAGCTTACACAGTCTCTGGATGGTGGTGTGCTTGGTACCTGTAACCACAGCGCTGGTCTACTGCTGAATCTGCATACTTGGAGATACATTGTACAGGCGATATTCAGCAGCAAACAGGTACAAGGATGGCAATAACACAGGAGCTCGGGGGTGCGGCATGCCTCTGGCCTCTGTCTTCATGCAGCATGCCTCTGGCCTCTGTCTTCATGCAGCATGCCTCTGGCCTCTGTCTTCATGCAGCATGCCTCTGGCCTCTGTCTTCATGCAGCATGCCTCTGGCCTCTGTCTTCATGCAGCATGCCTCTGGCCTCTGTCTTCATGCAGCATGCCTCTGGCCTCTGTCTTCATGCAGCATGCCTCTGGCCTCTGTCTTCATGCAGCATGCTTCTGGCCTCTGTCTTCATGCAGCATGCCTCTGGCCTCTGTCTTCATGCAGCATGCTCTGGCCTCTGTCTTCATGCAGCATGCCTCTGCCTCTGTCTTCATGCAGCATGCCTCTGCCTCTGTCTTCATGCAGCATGCCTCTGGCCTCTGTCTTCATGCAGCATGCCTCTGGCCTCTGTCTTCATGCAGCATGCCTCTGGCCTCTGTCTTCATGCAGCATGCCTCTGGCCTCTGTCTTCATGCAGCATGCCTCTGGCCTCTGTCTTCATGCAGCATGCCTCTGGCCTCTGTCTTCATGCAGCAGGCCTCTGGCCTCTGTCTTCATGCAGCAGGCCTCTGGCCTCTGTCTTCATGCAGCAGGCCTCTGGCCTCTGTCTTCATGCAGCAGGCCTCTGGCCTCTGTCTTCATGCAGCAGGCCTCTGTCTTCATGCAGCAGGCCTCTGGCCTCTGTCTTCATGCAGCAGGCCTCTGGCCTCTGTCTTCATGCAGCAGGCCTCTGGCCTCTGTCTTCATGCAGCTGGCCTCTGTCTTCATGCAGCAGGCCTCTGGCCTCTGTCTTCATGCAGCATGCCTCTGGCCTCTGTCTTCATGCAGCAGGCCTCTGTCTTCATGCAGCATGCCTCTGGCCTCTGTCTTCATGCAGCAGGCCTCTGGCCTTTGTCTTCGGTGCGAAATGCCTCTGGCCTGTCTTGAGACTGCAGCCTTCAATGTCCAACATTGGTGGATGGGGCTGCAGTCTCCACCGATACAACCCAGAGGGATGGTTATGTACTGTTGAGGGAGGATTGCCTTGTGACAGCGGACAAGACTGAGGCCCCCACTGGCAATTTGCTGAGATGCTTTTGCTGGGATGCTGGGCAGATTGCCCACAGTGTGCTCTCAGCCAAGGATGGCTGAGGGGGCTTGAAGGCATTGATTTGTCTGGGCCAGCAATAGACTCTAGAGTTGTGGGAGAGATCGAAACCCTTCCCACCGCACTTTCAGGATGTGGGACAGCTGCCCCAGATCCCCAACTTGTGGTGTCAGCCATCAGAGTTTGAGGACCTCATTTTTTTAACGGAGGAGCCTCGGGAGCATCCCACCACAACCTGAGCAGAAGAGCTGACATCAAGACAGAGTGCTGCTGAGTGTTGACCTCTGTCCCCAACCCAAATGCACGTTTTCCTGGGAGAAAGGAAGACCGCCACGTTAGTGGATGAGCCCCAGGAGATTGTCACCATCGCAGTGGAAATGCTGGCGACAGTACAGAATTTCATTGCCTCTGCCCCCCAAATTATGGCGATGCCAGTGCCTGAGAGCAAGGAGGCCGGCTTGTTGGAGTTGGTGATTTCCGAGGAAAATACTTTCCCCCCCAGCTGACGAGCTGGTGTCGGGGTGTGGTGCAGCTTGCCTCTGCCCTCATTCGGGTGGCCCGGATCTTTGGGGAGAGAACAGCCTCACATCACCAGCGTTGCTCAATGCAGCCCCAGGTGAGGAGCCGGCAGCGGAGCAGAGCATCAGTGTTCTCTGGACCCAACCTGTTACGATTGCCCCTCTCAGGAGCCAAAGGGGGGTCCTTTGTACTGTGTATGTGTCTTTCTGCATCATGCAGAACCCTGGACACAGGATACACTAGAACCAGACAAAACAGGACAGTATACACACACACAAGAGGAAAGCCCTTCACTGGGGTAAGGTCCTTGGATGGCCTTCTGTCTATACAGTGTACAGGGTGGGAAAATATACACAATGAAATAACAGGGGTTAACCAGACTTGACAGAAAGGAATATCTAACAGCAGCAGAACTAGGAAGAGATCCTTGAGGTGGTCTCTATAATCCAAAACAATAAGCTGCTGCACTAGATACAGAAAACATGAACCAGAAATACCAATATGCAGTACCAGGGGTATATCGCAAGGAACGTCAGGATACAAGGCCAGGAGTCATGAACCAGGAAATCAAAATGCAGGGACGCAGCAAAGAAGATCTATACTGGATCAAGGAACTAATGCACTGTTGGCCATTTAAATAGGGCAGTGCAGGTCATGTGACCACAGGTCTAATCAGACACAGACTCCAGGGGCAGAGATCCAAACAGATTAACCCCGAAAACCATGAGGGCTGAGAAGAGCTCTCAGCAACAGGGGCCTGGCTGCGCTGGGAGAACGTAACACAACCACGGATGGATAATTACATTGCATCTGTGGATGGGACTGTAGTTTCAACCTGTGTACCTGCTGGATGCTGGGCCGTCTGCCCTGAACTCCAACCCTTTTCTATGGAGACACCGGCCACCCCACATTCTCTCCAGCGGCTGATAGGAATACCGGGAGATGGTGCAGCTGGCACTTCTTCCCAGCGGCAGCTACAGCATACGGGAGATGCCAGGGTCGGCTGGGTGAGTGACTTGTTTTCAGTGACTCATTATGGACATTGCTTTAGCAGTGAGATGGGAAAGACTATAATGCTCACTAACCGCGGGAGACATAGAAACATAGAAAATGTCGGCAGATAAGAACCTTTCGGCCCATCTAGTCGCCCAATTACATGGATACTTTACCTGGATTTATCTTTTGTTTAGGATAGCCTTATGCCTATCCCATGCCTGCTTAAATTCAATTACTGTTTTGGCCTCTACCACTTCTACTGGAAGACTGTTCCATGTATCCACCACCCTCTCAGTAAAATAATGCTTCCTGATGTTACTTTTAAACCTTTGCCCCTCTAATCTAAGACTATGTCCTCTTGTTTTGCTACTTTGTTTCCTTTTAAATATACGCCCTTCCTCTACCTTGTGGATTCCCTTTACGTATTTAAATGTTTCTATCATATCTCCTCTGTCTCGTCTTTTTTCCAAGCTGTACATGTTAAGATCATTAAGCCTTTCCTGGTAACTTTTCTCCTTCAAGCTGTACACCATTTTAGTAGCCCTTCTCTGAACTCTCTCTAAGATGTCTATATCCTTCTGGAGATACGGTCTCCAGTACTGCACACAGTACTCCAAGTGAGGTCTCACCAGTGCTCTGTACAGTGGCATGAGCACTTCCCTTTTCCTACTGCTAATACAGGCTCTCCCTACACAACCAAGCATTCTGCCAGCATTTCCAAGCATTCTGCCAGCATTTCCTGCTGCTCTATTACATTGACTACTTACCCGTAGATCCTCTGAAATAATAACCCCTAAATCCCAACCCTCAGATGTATAAAATATTCTATATTCAGCCCTTGGGTTTTTATGTCCCAGGTGCATTATCTTGCACTTATCCACATTAAAGCTCAATTGCCACAGCTCCCACCATTTTTTTAGCTTGCCTAAATCATTTGTCATTGGCTGATCCCTCCAGGAACGTCAACCCTGTTGCAAATCTTTGTGTCATCAGCAAAAAGACATACTTTTCCATTAATACCTTCTGCAATATCACTAATAAAAATATTAAATAGAATGGGTCCAAGTACTGACCCCTGAGGTACCCCACTGGTAACAAGACCTTGCGCCAAATAAACTCCATTTACCACAACCCTCTGTTGCCTGTCACTCAGCCACTGCCTAATCCATTCAACAATATTGGAATCCAAGATCAAAGATTGCAATTTATTGATAAGCCTTCTATGCGGAACAGTATCAAAAGCCTTACTGAAATCTAAATAAGCAATGTCTACTGCACCACCTGTGTCTATTATTTTTGTTACCCAATCAAAAAAATCAGTAAGATTAGTTGGGCATGATCTCCCTGAGGTAAACCCATGTTGTTTCTGATCCTGTAATCTATGTGTTTTTAGATGTTCAACAATCCTTTCCTTTAACATGGTTTCCATTAATTTCCCCACTACTGACGTAAGACTAACTGGCCTATAGTTCCCCGATTCCTCCCTACTACCCTTCTTGTAAATGGGCACAACATTTGCTAATTTCCAGTCTTCTGGGACGACTCCCGTTAACAAGGATTGGTTAAATAAATCTGTTAACGGTTTTGCTATTCCATCACTGAGCTCTTTTAATAACTTAGGGTGGATCCCATCAGGCCTCATTGACTTATTTGTCTTTACTTTAGACAGCTGCTGTAGAACCTCCTCCTCTGTAAACTCATATGTAAATGTCCCGTTAGTGTTTCCTCCTAACGGAGGTCCCTTTCCTTCCTTTTCTTCTGCAAAGACTGAACAAAAATATTCATTGAGGCAGTCAGCGAGACTTTTATCCTCTTCTACATACCTTCCTTCCTTTGTTTTTAATCTAACTAATCCTTGTTTTACTTTTCTTTTCTCGTTTATGTATCTAAAAAATGTTTTGTCCCCCTTTTTTACTGACTGAGCTATTTTCTCTTCTGCGTGTGCTTTGGAAGCTCTTATAAATTGCTTTGCCTCTTTCTGCCTAATCTTATAGGTTTGCCTATCTTCTTCACGCTGAGTTTTTTTATAATTATTGAATGCTGTCTTTTTGTTCTGCACTATTTTGGCCACTTCTGCAGAGTACCACAGTGGTTTCTTCCCTTTTTTGTTTTTGCTAACAAGCCGAATGCAATTGCCTGTGGCCTTCAATAATGCTTCCTTTAAATAATCCCATTTCTCCTGGACTCCCAAAGTTTAAACTCCTCCAGTCTGATAATGACTCCTTCACACAAAATCTCATTTTAGAAAAATCTAAAACTTTTGTTTTTGTTTGGTGCGGCTCCATCCCTGTTCTTATATTAAACCACACTGACTGGTGATCACTAGATCCCAAATTTTCACCTACAACAACGTCCGATACCAAACCTCCATTTGTGAGTATTAAATCCAATATGGCCTCTTTACGGGTCGGCTCCTCAACTACTTGTGTTAGAGATAATCCCAGTAGGGAGTTTAGAATATTTGTACTCCTGGTGCACCCAGCTGTTTTGGTTTTCCAGTTCACATCAGGAAGATTAAAGTCCCCCCATGATAATAACTTCCCCCTTCATTGTCATTTTGGCTATTTCCTCAAGCAGCAGATTATCTAGCTCTTCTGCTTGTCCAGGGGGTCTATAGATCACACCTACATGAGCTACTGTATGATTGCCAAATGTTAGAGTAACCCAAACTGACTCTATGTTCACCTCGCTCACTTTTATTTGGGTCGTTTTTATGTTGTTTTTCACATACAGGGCCACTCCTCCTCCTTTCCTACCTTCTGTCTTTTCTATATAAAGAGTACCCCGGTATTGTTATGTCCCAGTTATTTTTCTCACTGAACCGTGTCTCAGTAACCGCCACTAAATCTACTTTTTCAGCTGCCATCATTGCCTCCAGTTCATTGATTTTATTGACTAAACTGCGAGCATTTATAGACACGACTCTGAGCTTGTCATTTATTTCCCCGCATGTTGCTTGCACCCTCAGATTTAGTTTTGGGGGACAATCAGGCAGATTGTTTTTTACCCTTTTGTCCCCCCCTCCTAGTTTAAATATTCCTTTGTGAAACCTTTGAACTTCTCACTGAGAACATATGTTCCCCTATGAGTAAGATGCAAACCATCTTTTTTATACAGTTCCTTTCTGCTCCAATTAGAGCTATCATGGGACACAAAGCCAAATCCTTGCTCCCGACACCATTCCCAAAGCCACAAATTAAATTCCCTATTGCACATCTGCCTATCCTGAATGTTATGCACAGGCAGAACGTCAGAGAATGACACAGTGGACACAATCTGCTGTATTTCACCTCCAAGAACACAAAAATCTTCCTTAATCTCAGAAACCTCATTGCTAGCCAAGTCATTTGTCCCTAGATGGACTAGTACGTCCACTTCCTCCACCCGTTTTAGGTCGTCTCCCAGGCTAGTCTTCTGCGGAGGGGGGTGTGTCGCTTTGGACTTGTGGTACAGGGGCCTAGAGATGTATTTGGAAGGTACAGGCCACATGTTCTATATTATTTCCCTGCCCTCTCATGTTGAAGTTGCCCTGTGTCTGTAGAGTGCAGAGTGTTTGTGTAATCTGCTATGTACGAATAATGTTACTGGCTATCGTTATGGTCCATGTGTATACGTTGCTATCTGCTGATAGGCTTGCTGATTAAGGAATGTGTGATTATCTGTTTATGTTTGAGTAGTCTTTGTCAATCTGCCCTGTCAGGCAAACACTGCCCCATTATCTGATTACTGTTACTATGGTTTATATAATTACTGTCTAGTTACGTAACTTCTCCTCTGTTCTCTAATGTATTCAGACAGTCTGATGCTTAGGCTGTAATTACACGACACCATATTGTTTCATGTCTGGTTCACTTGAGGCTGGGGGGGGGGCTGCTAGGAGTATGATTTCCTATTGGTCTCTGGTCCTTCCTAGGACTGTATATATTCAATAAAGGTGTTCAGTGTCTGTTCCATTTTGACCCAGAAAACCTCCAGATATACAGCCTCGTCTTATTTCTGGGGGTGCTAGCGGCCTCGTCTTATTTCTGGAGGTGCTAGCGGCCTCGTCTTATTTCTGGAGGTGCTAGCGGCCTCGTCTTATTTTTGGGGGTGCTAGCGGCTCTCTACATGTTCCATCCTTAATCTTCGTCTGAGGGCTGGAGGAAGGCATGGGAGTCTGGCCGGGGAGAACACGAGGGTCCCGGCAAGGAAGCGGCATTGACAGATAGGACCCGGTCGCGGTATAGAGATCTGATACAGTGCACCCCTGTGTTTCTGGGGTCATAGTTGTTTGACAGGGACATAAAGGGCGTAAAGCAGTGACTGAAATCCACACACACGGTTTATTCATGTTGCAACACAGTGACGGCGCAGTGTACATAACGGCCGGCCGGACGGACGGAGGGAGGAGCAGAGGATAAGTGTCTGCCCTCGTTGCGATGCACAGAAGCTTCATCGTCCAGTATCCTCGCTCACTGGTGAACCATTTGTAAACCTGTCACAGGAGGCGGAGCCAAGGATGGGGGTGGGGCCCGTACATAGCAGAGCGTTATAGAAAGCACAACACACCTGGAGTCTGGCACAGATTGCATTGCAGGGGCAGAGATCTATGTGTCTCATAGAGGCTCTGCATGAAAAGTGCTCCTAAAATATATGTTCTGGCTCAGGTCATTAACTATGAGCCAAGCAGGACGAGGGCGACACTGGCAGGAGCGCAGGTCATGCAGAGCTCCAGGCCTCTCCCTGCGACACACTGATTTCACGCCCTTTGTGTTTCCATGTTTCACGGGTTCAGCCGGTCCCGTCACCTCTGTATAATATGCGGGGCGGGGTCAGCACGTGTGAGTTCTAGGGGTCCGGCCGGAGAATCCCTCTGTGTGAACCCTCCCCACGGTATGTTCCTAGCAGCTCATCACGTCTCTCTCTTCTCCTGGAGTGACATGGACTGACAGCGCACGCGTGATGTCACTTCCTGCGTCCTCAGTGTAATGCCAAAGATGTCCTCGTGGTATCTGTTCTGGTCCTAGGGGCGAAATAAAAATATCACTGGGTATAACATTAAAATCATGTCCACGGGGTGACACAACACCCGCATAATGCCCCCCGGGGTGACACAACACCCGCATAATGCCCCCCGGGGTGACACAACACCCGCATAATGCCCCCCGGGGTGACACAACACCCGCATAATGCCCCCCGGGGTGACAGGGCACCCGCATAATGCCCCGCGGGGTGACACGACACCCGCATAATGCCCCCCGGGGTGACACAACACCCGCATAATGCCCCCCGGGGTGACACGACACCCGCATAATGCCCCCGGGGTAACAGGGCACCCGTATAATGCCCCCGGGGTGACAGGACACCTGCATAATGCCCCCCGGGGTGACACGACACCCGCATAATGCCCCCGGGGTGACAGGGCACCCGCATAATGCCCCCCGGGGTGACACGACACCCGCATAATGCCCCCCGGGGTGACACGACACCCGCATAATGCCCCCCGGGGTGACACGACACCCGCATAATGCCCCCTGGGGTGACACGACACCCGCATAATGCCCCCCGGGGTGACACGACACTCGCATAATGCCCCCCGGGGTGACACGACACCCGCATAATGCCCCCCGGGGTGACACGACACCCGCATAATGCCCCCCGGGGTGACACGACACCCGCATAATGCCCCCCGGGGTGACACGACACTCGCATAATGCTCCCTGGTGACACAACGCGGACCTAAAGCCCAGCTGCATAATGCCCCTCTGGGCAGTGGCAGCTCAGGGTGAAATGGAAATATCAGGGGCGGAGCCTGGGTTTGACAGACATGTAATCACAAGGCTCGACACACGTACCCTTAACTCTCCAATAAAGTCTGCAGCCTCCACCACGTTCATAACCCCCTGAGAGATGAGTATGAGCTGAACCGTCTGCAGGACCTCAGTGGCCATGGTCACGTCACCACAGATGTACATGTGTCCTTGATCCTTACACAGCACGTCACAGACCTCACACGCGAGTTGTGTTTTCAGGATGTCCTGCACGTAGGTCTGAGAAAGAAGACAACGAAGTCAGTGACGGAACAGGAGAAGGTCCAGCTCATTGTAAGCATGCAATTATCCCACAAGACACGGAGGCGAGTATTATGCTATCTTTTCTTTATTTACGCCGATAGCAGCAAAGAACAATCTCTCAAATACCAAACAAAGTATTTAGAGAGTGAAAAAAACACGTTTAAGCAGTATATATACATAACAGATAACAATGGTACAGTCCAGTATAACAATGGTACAGTCCAACTCTTCAAATCCTCTGACCCCCGTTGGCTCTCCTCTTTTCTTTGCTGCTCGCCGAGATGAGATGAGTATCAGCAGCAATAATTATTATATTATATTAATTGCCTGACAGTTTGCTGTATTTTCATTGTAACATTGTATATATATATAGTATTTTATTAATTGATAGATGTTTTATACACTTTGTATCTGTGTTAATTGTATTTATTACAGGGTCTAGGCTTCTCAGCTATTATCTCTCTTTATTTAGGAGATGGTATAGTTCATGCCCAGCCGGGGAGGTTTTTGTCCCATTTCTGTGCGTGTCCGTCTATGCGGCGGCTATTTTGTTTGTTTTGTGCCTTCCCCGCATCTCCGTCATTCGGGGAGGAGCGGTTTCGCGCCACGCTCTGAGGTAAAGCTCGCGACGGCTCGCGCATGCGCGGTGGGACGCGGCGAGTTACCTCAGGAGACCGGCGGTTCAGTTAAAGCAGCTGTGAGACGGCGAGTTTATTTCACTAAACTAACTTAACGATTATGGCCAACAATAAGGTACCGATATCCCCAGGTACTATAATGCCTGTTCCCTTAAATTCTAACCCGGCAGATGCCTTTGTGGCTGCGCTGTCGGCTTTTTCCAATAACTCAGGCTAGGGTCAGACTAACGCATCTTTCGCGTTGTCCGTGAAAAAGTGCGTTCGAACGAATGGACGTATTTTTTTCACGGAATACGCGATAGCGGTCATACGATGCGCATTTTCGTCCGTGATTTTGTACGGATCATCAATAAAACACTTTTTGTGTCTGGACGTTATGTAGGCCGGACATTAGCAGCGTCTGACGTCTCCTAATCACGCACACACGCCGCTAGCGGACGCAGCGCACTCTGTACGTCCGTACTAGCGGTTCTGCGTTCTCAAAAAAATGCGTTCGTTTGCCACTTACGTTGCACTTTCGTGCGGCCGTTCTTCGTATGCTGCCCGGCATTGGATGTAATTTGCTGCTAGCACGGCCGGGATTAAGTGCGGCTAAACGCACGTTAATACTGCGCTCGTCTGACCTTAGCCTTAGAGAATACTATGGTTAGGGTACTGGCGAGCCATTCGGCCAGAAGGTCCTCCATTATTTCCCCGGCGTCAGAGAAATTCTTATCCATTGATTCGCACCGGGATGAGGAGGTCCCTGGGACCTCAATTGAGGGAGGTGAGCAACTCCCTAAAAAATGCTCACATAAGAAACGTACTTATTCAAGTACACAATATGATTCTCCACAACATTCCCCTGTGGTTAAAAAAAGGGGCCATTTAAAATCGGGCACCAAACGGAGATGGAAACGCACAAAACGCGCAAAGGATACTGACAGCTCCTCTGATTATCCTAGTGAAGAAGAGTTATCAGATCCTGAGGAGAGCTCTGACCCCGATTATGACCCAGAAGCTTCCCCTATAGAAACGGACACGGTGTCTTCACCTGAGTCCAGTGAGGGAAACAAACCGGCTTTAGACCCGGTAGATGCTCTGGGGAACTCAATGTTCATTCCGGAACAATTAAAACATCCACGATCCTCAGAGTGGTCACCAATTGATCATGTGGCTAAATACATTGAGCAACATATACGTTTGCCCATGGATAAAAAGACCAGAAATAACCTGAGGGCTGAGTGCCCGGCCCCAACTTTGGCAGATAAATTACATCTAGTACCGGAGTTAGATCTGAAGATAATAGACATACTCCAGGAGCCTAATTGGACTCCAAAGAGGGGAGTTGAGGCCACATTGAAGGTGTGCCACGACAAATTATTCAACCTTCTAGGTCCACTGGCAAAATTTTGTTGAAAGAGCTCTCCTCACGAATGAGAAACCAGACCTGTTTGAATACAGGGGCTGGATACAAAGATTGGTCTGTGTGTTTGGGAATCTGAACACGGCCATTTCAAGCGAGAGGAGATGTTCAGTTCTCCTTATAATCGACTCTAAAGTAGCTTCTCTGGCAACGAACGAGCCAGGCTCCAGCGCTGAAGGCATGCTTTTTGGAGAAGGAATCTTCAAAGAAAGGTCTGACTATTTTTATTATTATTATTATTATTTCTTATTTATAAAGCGCCAGCATATTCCGCAGCGCTGTACAATAAGCACAGTACAGACAGGGTTACAATACATTGAACAACATTTGACAAACAGTACAGGAGGAGATGAGGGCCCTATTCCCGTAGGAACTCACAATCTGGGAGGGTTGGGGTTGGAAACAGGAGGAGAGGACTGTAAGGTGAGAGTGATTGATGGTTGCGTCAGTGAGTTGGGGGGTCGGCTTCCCTAAATAGGAATGTTTTAAGGGAGCGTTTGAAGGAAGAGAAGTTAGGGGAAAGTCTGACAGTACGAGGGAGAGCGTTCCAGAGAGTGGGGGCTGCGCGTGAGAAATCCTGCAGTCTATCATGGGAAGAGGTGATGCGGTGAGAAGCTAGGCGCAGGTCACTGTTTGACCTTAGGGAGCGGGCTGGGGTGTATTTGGTGATTAGTGAGGACAGGTAGTGGGGAGCTGAGTTAGTGAGGGTTTTGTAGGTAAGGATAAGGATTTTGAACTTAATTCTGCAGTGGATGGGGAGCCAGTGAAGGGACTCGCAGAGGGGAGCGGCAGAGACAGAGCGGCGGGTGAGGTGAATTAGCCTGGCGGAGGCGTTCAGGATGGATTGTAGGGGGGAGAGGCGGGACAGAGGGAGGCCAGATAAGAGATTATTGCAATAGTCGAGTCGGGAGATTACCAGGGCGTGTATGAGTTGTTTTGTGGTGACAGCGGTAAGAAATGGCCGAATTCTGGAAATATTACGCAGTTGGTATCGGCAGGAGGAGGAAAGAGACTTGATGTGGGGGATGAAGGAAAGAGCAGAGTCAAGTGTAACTCCAAGACAGCGAACTTGGTTTGATGGGGAGATGGTGATACCCTCCACCGTGATAGAGAAGTCAGGAGGTGGGGAGGACTATTCAGGATCTTTCTCGACAGTTGGCAAAGTCAAGGCCAACATAAGAAAAGCTTTCCCAAATAGGGTTTTTGGCAGGGCCGGGAAAAACCGGGGTCATTTTCCCGGCCGCAATCCATATTCCACCTCAAGAGGTGCTTTCAGATCCTCTTACCAAGAGGCCCCAAAAAACCTCACCTTTTTTCCACAACGATCCAGACCTTTCCGTCAACGCGGTTACAGAGGATCTAGGAGATCAGGATCCTTTGGTGAGTATACCTTCACTCCAATGTTTTTCCACAGGAGAGGTGGGGGGGAAGGACATTAAATTTTTTCAATCAATGGCAAATAATCACATCGGATTCATGGGTTCTTCAGACAATTCAGGGTTTCAGGATAGATTTCATTTCACATCCTGTACAGACTATACCTCCGGGAATAATGGTTATGCCCACAAAAGACAGAGTCATTACTTCACTGGGAGTGAAAAATCTTTTAAGAAAGAATGCCATAGAAGAGGTGATACCTCAAAGAGAAGTATTTTTGAGCAATATATTTCTGGTAAAAAAGAAAGACGGGGATTTCCGTCCTGTAATCAACTTAAAACAACTAAACTAGTACGTTGTCTACAACCATTTCAAAATGGAGGGCATTCCATCATTAAAAGAGATCTTAACTCCACAAGATTGGATGGTCAAAATAGACCTAAAAGATGCATATCTGACGATACCGATAGAAGTTACCAGCAGGGATTTTCTCCAATTTCATTGGGAGGGCACCCTTTGGAGGTTCAAGTCCCTACCATTCGGTCTGTCATCCGCCCCTTGGTGTTTCACCAAGGTAATGAGGCCTGTAGCAGCGTTTCTTCGCAGCAGGGGAGTGCGTCTAGTAATTTACCTAGACGATATTCTCCTCCTGGCGAAGGATCAAACATTATTGACAGTTCACAAAGATTGGACGATCAATCTATTGTCCAATTTGGGTTTCCTTATAAACTACAAGAAATCGGTTCTCACACCAACACAGTTAATCGAATTCTTAGGTTTTACCGTAGATTCCACAGAGATGTCTCTTTCTTTGCCCTCAACCAAAGTTCGATTGGTTCACAAGGAAATCAGACGTCTCCTGTCGACACAGGAGTTCCCATTAGGAAGTTTAGCTCGTCTTCTAGGTCTACTTTTCTCAGCAATACAAGCGGTCTTTCCAGGACCGCTGTATTATCGGGCCCTTCAACGTCTGAAGGCGCGATATCTGAGGAGGGGATGGTCTTATCCAGATTACATCTCTTTAGACGACGAATCGAAAGAGGAGATGCAATGGTGGCTGAACCATTTAGAAACATGGAATGGCAGGGCCATCATTCATCCAATACCAGAATTAGTCATAGAATCAGACGCCAGCAGATCTGGGTGGGGCACGCAATGCGGTTCGCTTTCCACAGGCGGCAGATGGGACACTACAGAGGTAGATTGGCACATAAACTGTTTGGAACTCCTCGCTGGTTTGTTTGCTGTTCAAAGTTTCGTCAAACATTTTCAGGAGAGTTCCATACTTCTCAAAATGGACAATCTGTCCGCAGTGCGTTACATCAACCACTTAGGAGGTCCCAGATCCAAACAGTTGGCGGAGACGGCAAAGACCTTCTGGTGATTTTGCCTGTCTCACAGTTTAACAGTTCAGGCCCAATACATTCCAGGCCTCCACAATGTAGTGGCGGATTGGAATTCTCGATACCTGATAGATTCCAGCGATTGGAGATTGGATACCGAGGTATTTGCCAAATTGTCATTTATCTGGGGTCCTTTTTCTATAGATCTATTTGCATCGCGCCTCAATACACTACTACCTCAGTATTACAGTTGGAGACCAGATCCCATGGCTCTAGCCACGGATGCTCTGGTTCAGGTATGGCCGCTAGGGACGCTTTATGCATTTCCACCATTTGTCCTCATTCTAGCGGTAATAAGACTCGTACAGTCGCAATTGGCTACGATAGTCCTCATAACACCACTGTGGAGGTCCCAGCCTTGGTTCCCACTACTTCTGGAACTGTCTGTGGACGTTCCCAGGTTAATCCAGGCTTGGCCTTACACTCTGAGGGATCCGGAGGGGACACTTCACAATATCTTGAATCCTCACTCGTTGCGATTGATAGCATGGAAAATATCAGGGGTCATTGGCCTTCCATCGACATTTCGGAGGCAACTGCCTCGTTGTTGTCAAGTTCCTGGGCCCCATCTACCAGAAGGAGATATAGATTCGCATGGAGGGCGTGGGCCCCTTGGAGTTTGGAACAACGTATTAATCCCGTTTCAGCTTCTTTGAGTAGCTTGTTAAGTTATTTCACTCGTTTATTTGAGGATGGGAAAGCATATCGCACGATCAAGAATTCAAGATCGGCAATATCTGCTTCGCATCAAGGGTTTGACGGGATTCCTGCAGGGAAACATCCTATGGTATGTAGATTATTAAAGGGTATACGGTGTAAAAGACCACCTCGTTCTCGTTACTCTCACACCTGGGACGTCAATGTTGTTTTTAGTCTCTTGGAGAGTTGGCCTGATAACGAAGTTTTGTCCATCAAACAAATTTAGGCAAAATTGGCCATTTTATTTTGCTTAGTTTCCTGCAAAAGGGTCTCAGACGTTCGAGCCCTAGATCTAACGGGAAGATGTTTTTCTCCAACAGGAGTGAGATTTTTGGTTTCTAACAGGACAAAAACTTCTTTGTCAGAGGTTTTCTATCCAGCTTTTCCTCAACGTCCTCAACTTTGTCCAGTCCGTTGTTTGAAGGAATATGAAAGGGTTACGTTCTCTAACAGAGCTGGTGTATCACAACGATTGTTCATATCTTTATGCAAACCATACAAGTCGTTGTCTTCCAACACACTCGCTGGGTGGGTTAAATGGATCATGTCTGAAGCTGGTGTAGACGTCTCCGTGTTCGGAGCTCATTCCTCCCGGAGCGCTTCTGCTTCGGGAGCGTTTTCCCGGGGATGTCGTCTCGAGGATATCTTAAAGACAGCGGACTGGTCCAGAGAATCCACCTTTAGAGAATTTTATTTTAAACCGGTGTCTTACATGTCACATTCATTAGTTACTTAAGCTTTGAACTCGCATAATAAGAGCCTCCGTGTCTTGTGGGATAATTCCCAGATTCCCCTATTTATCATGACGGGGAATCATAATTATAGTAAAGACACGGAGGCGAGTATTATCCCGCCCAAATGTGGAGAATTTTTTCCCACCCTAATATCTGACGTGAAGGTTAAGTGTTCGATAAGTTTTTAGATCATTTGATCATTCGTTAACAAGCTCTGGTGATCTCTAATGTATTGTTTTCTCTGACAGCTTAATCCTTGGATTGGAATTTATCATACAAGGTTTCCTCTACATGTTCAAGGTTTCCATAAAGGAAGGAGGTCCTTCCGTTGTTCGATTGGTTAAAGAAGAATCGGGGCGGTCTCGCATCAGAAAAGAAAAGAGCCAACGGTGGTCAGAGGATTTGAAGAGTTGGACTGTACCATTGTTATACTGGACTGTACCATTGTTATCTGTTATGTATATATACTGTTTAAACGTGTTTTTTTCACTCTCAAAATACTTTGTTGTGTATTTGAGAGATTGTTCTTTGCTGCTATCGGCGTAAGTAAAGAAAAGATAGCATAATACTCGCCTCCGTGTCTTTACTAGAATTATGATTCCCCGTCATGATAATAGGAGAATCTGGGAATTCCCCACTGAGATATGGACTTCTACGATGGGGCCTCATGCAGTGAAATAAGGACCTCTCCAACATGGATTCACCCAGTGAGATATGGTCCTCTCGGACATGGATTCACCCAGTGAGATATGGACCCTCAGACATGGATTCACCCAATGAAATATGGACCTCTCGGACATGGATTCACGCAATGAGATATGGGCCTCTCGGACATGGATTCACCCAGTGAGATATGGACCTCTCCAACATGGATTCACCGAGTGAGATATGGACCTCTCGGACATGGATTCACACAGTGAGATATGGACCTCTCGGACATGGATTCACACAGTGAGATATGGACCTCTCGGACATGGATTCACACAGTGAGATATGGACCTCTCGGACATGGATTCACACAGTGAGATATGGACCTCTCGGACATGGATTCACACAGTGAGATATGGACCTCTCCGACATGGATTCACACAGTGAGATATGGACCTCTCGGACATGGATTCACACAGTGAGATATGGACCTCTCCGACATGGATTCACACAGTGAGATATGGAGCAGTGAGATTTGCATTGTGTTTCGTTCCATTCCAAAACAAAATTCGGACGAAATTTACCGATTCGTATTTCAGAAGTGCTTCCAAAATACAAATCTGTTCAGACCGAAAATGAAGCAGAATAAAACAAATTGATTTCGCTTTTACAGATCAATTCGTTATACGGTTTCACTTACACTCGATTCCCCATAGAGAAGCAATGATTACTCTATTCACAGACACCGAACAGCAGAGAAATGTCGGCAAAATATGGTGCCTGTTCGGCGGCAGTGAAATCCCCCATAGAGAAGCAATGGTTAATCTATTCACATTGAACAGCAGAGAAATGTCAGTGAAATGCTCTGCTGTTCGGTGGTTTCATTCGACAGGTTTAATCAGGCGAATCCCATAGGTTTCAATGTTACAAATATTCCTGTTTTAATTCAATATCTAATAAACCGTTTATTAATTTAATCTGCAGCAAAAAGTCTATTTATTTTTTAGGCATTTTTCTGGATATAAAAATTTCAGTCATACTAAATAAAATACAACTGGTACAAAAATGATCCCATAGGTCTCATTTAATAAAAATGGGGAATATTTTTTACATTATCTATTCAAACGTTTATTCTCTTCACTTGCAGCAAATAGTCTCTTTTCTTAGGATTTCTTTAGGCATTTTTTGGTGACATTTTTGGATTTTTTTTATTATTTTAAATTATGCTTTTTTCTTTGCTGAACGTAGCAGTTTTTTTTTCCTTCCTTCAGTCTGGCTGTGTTCAGCAGGGGCTGTCTATGGTGCTGAAAGCTATTCAGTACCAAGGACAGCAGCTATTCTTGGTGATGAAACCTATTCAGCACAATAGACGGCGGCTCAGCAGGGCTCTGTAGTTTTCAGCACCAAAAACAGGGGGATTAGGTTTCCTTTTTTTCTTTCTTTTATCCTAACCAAAGTAATTAATTCATCCGTTTCGCATTCCGAAATAACAAATAAAAATCTAATTTGAAGCGATCCGAAAAACGAAATACCGGCCATCCGAACTAACGAATCGGTCTGAAATCCGAATCGCGGTAACATAACGAACAAAAAAAAACCGAATGAAATGATCCAAATACACATGTCTACTCTCCAACATGGCCTCGCCCAGTGAGATATGGACCTCTCTGACATGGCCTCACCCAGTGAGATATGGACCTCTGCGCTCGGGTCTCACCCAGTGAGATATGGACCTCTCTGACATGGCCTCATCCAGTGAGATGTGGACCTCTCTGACATGGCCTCACCCAGTGAGATATGGACCTCTGCGCTCGGGTCTCACCCAGTGAGATATGGACCTCTCTGACATGGCCTCATCCAGTGAGATGTGGACCTCTCTGACATGGCCTCACCCAGTGAGATATGGACCTCTCTGACATGGCCTCATCCAGTGAGATGTGGACCTCTCTGACATGGCCTCACCCAGTGAGATATGAACCTCTCTGACATGGCCTCACCCAGTGAGATATGGACCTCTCTGACATGGCCTCATCCAGTGAGATATGGACCTCTCTGACATGGCCTCACCCAGTGAGATATGGACCTCTCTGACATGGCCTCACCCAGTGAGATATGGACCTCTCTGACATGGCCTCATCCAGTGAGATATGGACCTCTCTGACATGGCCTCACCCAGTGAGATATGGACCTCTCTGACATGGCCTCACCCAGTGAGATATGGACCTCTCTGACATGGCCTCACCCAGTGAGATATTGACCTCTCTGACATGGCCTCATCCAGTGAGTTATGGACCTCTCTGACATGGCCTCACACAGTGAGATATGGACCTCTCTGACATGGCCTCACCCAGTGAGATGTGGACCTCTCTGACATGGCCTCACCCAGTGAGATATGGACCTCTCTGACATGGCCTCACCCAGTGAGATATGGACCTCTCTGACATGGCCTCATCCAGTGAGATATGGACCTCTCTGACATGGCCTCATCCAGTGAGATATGGACCTCTCTGACATGGCCTCATCCAGTGAGATATGGACCTCTCTGACATGGCCTCACCCAGTGAGATATGGACCTCTCTGACATTTATTTATTTATAAATGATTTTACCAGGAAGGATACATTGAGATTTCTCTCGTTTTCAAGTATGTCCTGGGTTCAAGAACATGGCCTCACCCAGTGAGATATGGACCTCTCTGACATGGCCTCATACAGTGAGATATGGACCTCTCTGACATGGCCTGACCCAGTGAGATATGGACCTCTGTGGTGGGACCTGACCCCTTGAGATATGAATCTCTTTGGCAGTGCCTCTCATTGCTTCTTCCTCTGGTTTTTGGATCGGTGGTCCACAGTCACAAGAGGGGTTTGATCGATGGCCGCACAGATTTTTTCACCCAGGATTACTATAGAACATGCAATGGACTGATCAATAATCAGCCTAAAGATGCTGAGCACGTTCAACTCAACATGTGTCAATCCCGAGCTTGGAATCACTCATATGTGTCACGTATACCCGGTGCCCGCGGCTGGACAGGAGAGCAGGAGCCTTTTATAAAGGAATACAAACATTGTGTATCAAACCCCAGACCCACTCTGATAGGGATTAAAGTCCATCACCGGACGGGCGCTGGCCAATGGTTACTTTGACGTGGGGTTAGACTTTCCACCTGCCTTTCGTTTACCTTCGGAGTGCCAGGCTGTCTGGAAAAAGCCGTGTAGATCTCAGTCAGGGCCCCCCTTCGTTGGGCTTCCAGTGTTTCCTCCTTGTAGATGTGGTCGAGTTCAGCGCATCGGGAGCCAAAGACCAAAGTCATCTGTCCTGGGACTAGACCTGTAGATGAATGATTGAGGACAGGTTCATTCTCCTCCTCACATGTCACTAACCCCTCTCTGCTCCCAAATCACTCACACACTGTCCTCCCACTCCATGAAAGTTTCTTCTAGCTTCCTCCTGGCAAACCCAATAAAGCCTCCAACCTTCCTAACTCAACTCTGCACAACCTTCCCCCTTCTGGACCCAAGAATCCCCGGCCTGACCTTCACAAATCCCCCACAATTTCTGAGACTCCTAGTCAGTTCCTTTACCAGCTCATAGACTCCGTCTACCTAATGCCACCCCAAGAAATGTCCAGATGAACCCAGCAGGTCCACATTCTCCCCAAATCATGATGTCCTGTGGGAACCAGTGCCTGGGGTCACCCTCACGGCTCTACAATTATGTAGCACGCGATTTCCCAGTGCAAAGCAGCACTTCCACCAAGCAAGGTCAAACAGGTCACACGAAAAGACCACCTCCAAAACCGCCAGAGAACCAAAGAACAACTGGACTAGCCACGCAACGCTTCGGCCTTTTTCAAGAAAAAACAGGAGGCCAAGCGTCTGGTCCAGCTATACTTTGGTTCCCTGGAATCCTAGAGTGTGCAACATGGGTAACCGTAAAACATGGAGTCACTACCCTTCCCGATGACATCACCAACCATCATCTCCTGATAAAGGGAACCTCATTATATCACCTTTGGTTTCAGTGTCGTAAAGTCTCTGCTGCCAGAAGCCCCGGAACGGAGCAATACCGGTACCGGGACCCACCAGGATACACGGAACAGTAATGTCTTCTGGTAAGCGGAAAGTCGGGGCGCTGCGGACGGAATAAATATCACGTTACAAGCGATATTACCCGGAGCGTCTGTTACTCGATATAATGATACCCGGAGCGCCTGTTACTCAATATAATGATACCCGGAGCGCCTGTTACTCGATATAATGATACCCGGAGCATCTGTGACTCGGTATAATGATACCCGGAGCGTCTGTTACTCGATATGATACCCGGAGCGTCTGTTACTCGGTATAATGATACCCGGAGTATCTGTTACTCGATATAATGATACCCGGAGCGTCTGTGACTCGGTATAATGATACCCGGAGCGTCTGTTACTCGATATGATACCCGGAGTGCCTGTTACTTATGTAGTGCTCACTCCCGGAGGAGCCGCTGAAAATGAACCTCGGGTCAGTCTCCCCGCACTAGGGAATAAATATACTCCAGCACCGTTGTGGATTTTATAAATTATATAGTTTACTAAAGTAAAAGGCATATAATAAGACACGGTGATCGTAGATATATTTACAGTATTTTGTATCGCGGTAAAAGCGCAGCGGAAAAAGAAATGCGAGACTTCGTATTTCTGAAAAATGCGTGACCGAACAGAAAATACAATGCATCGTAATTACGAGAAACGCGCGGCGGAAAGAGAATACAATATTTCGTAATTCGAGAAACGCGCAGCAGAAAACAAAATAAGATGCAAATCTTTACCCCTTTTCCGAGATACCAGGGAGTGAGTCCCGAACAGGTTAAGTCCCGAACTGTGAGTGTATGTGTGTGTTATGGTACCCGGGTACTATTCAACTGGCAAGTGAATCTCAAACGATGTCTTCGACTAGTCAAGTTGGGGCCCTGTGGGTTTTAGAAATAAACAGCAGCGTGCTTTCTTGACTTTGTAAAACCGGCCTTGGAGGCCTCTCACCCATCCGCTCGATCACCAAGGCTCCGCTGACCCAGGACGTCTCTCCGCTTGATGCCTTGCTGGGATACCGGCTACTGGATCTGTGGTCAGGTTTTCTTTGCTCCGGCCCGGACTTGTCCAGCTACCGCCTGCTCTCCCATCCAATGGACTTGCGGTACTCCTTACTCGGGGTCCTCTGCTTGTCTTGATAGCAGCTTGGGTAATGTCTGTGGATAACTAGGGCTCCTTCTTGCAAGGCTGGATAACCCCACTTGGAATCCTATAGGCCACACTTGCGCTCCGGCCTAGTCACGGTTCCGCTCTGCAGCACTGTGTCCTCTCTCATGCACTCCCTGGCGCGCTCTGCCAGCTATCTCCACGAGGCTCAGGATGTACAGCGTCTGTGTCCCACCCACTTCCTGTCTTAAACGATGTCTTCGACTAGTCAAGTTGGGGCCCTGTGGGTTTTAGAAATAAACAGCAGCGTGCTTTCTTGACTTTGTAAAACCGGCCTTGGAGGCCTCTCACCCATCCACTCGATCACCAAGGTTCCTCTGATCCAGGACGTCCCTCCGCTCGGTGCCTAGCTTGGATACTGGCTACTGGATCCGTTGTCTGGCTCTCTCTGCTCCGACAGTGGCTGGTCCAGCTACCGCCTGCTCTCCCATCCAATGGACCTGCGGTACTCCTTACTCGAGGATCCTCCGCTTCCTTGACAGCAGCTTGGGTGATGTCTGTGTATCACTGGGTCTCCTTCTTTCAAGGCTGGATAACCCCACTTGGCAGGCCCGTCTTTAATATTGATTGGACCCTGGGCAAAAATTTTTTTGGGCCCCCCCCGAAAGCTCGCCAACCGCATAATTTTGCTCTCCACCCCCAACATCACAAAACAAAATACTGTGACCCACACGCAGCACATTACTGTGAGTTTTATTGCTGTGGTGAAGCACTGCAATACACTCACACACACACACACACTATCAGGGTTATTCAGAGAGAGGTGAAAAGCAGGAGAATAACTGGAGAATGAAAAATTCTAGGTCAAAATAGCCAAACCAGAAAAATTCTCCCTTTCATCTCACTTTCCAAATCGGCTATTTTGACCTAGAATTTTTCATTCTCCAGTCATTCTCCTGCTTTTCACCGCTCTCTGAATAACCCTGTATATATTAATGTGACTGAGTCTTATTCTTGTGCAGCTCTGTGATACATGTGCAGGGTCAGCAACCTTGGCTGTACAGATGTTTTGAGCCTACATTTCCCATGAGACTCACCCAATCTAATGAGTAGCTGAGCATCATGGGAGATGTAGTTCCAAGGTTGCTGACCCTGTACCAGTTCAGAGGAGAGCGCTATGATTTTTCATAATAAACTTTTTATGCTTTACTATAATTACTCGTTATCAATTTTCCTGCTCTTTATCATGAATACAACATGGAATGCAGATCACACACGCACGCCACACGCAATGCATGTGAAAGAGCAGGTTTCCTTGTCTGGCTCTTCCACATGTCTGAGGATTTGTGCTCCTGGATAATTCACTATGTGCCTCTTGAAAGGGGATGAATATTAGATTGTAAGCTCTTGGGTTGGAGAAGGCTCCTATTTTCCCCTCTTAGATTGTAACCTCACAGAAGTGGGCTTCTATGTTCCTTTCATTCTCCATATAAATCACACTTTGTTGTGTCTGTCACTGGGCAGCGCTGCGCTGGATGTGCTGAGGACCAGGATTAGCTGGGACACATCAGCCGCTTCCTCTCAGACTAGCAGCCGTCACATAAAGGGGCATAAGGAGTGATTTCCCACTAAGCATTTGTAATAAATGTGTTGATGTGATCATGACAGAGTTTGTTTAAGGTTGTCAAAAATGCAAAACTCACACACTCTTCCGTATCAAAGCATTACACCTTCACCTTTATATAACATATACTTTCTTTGGGACTGTAAGGACTGTCGTGTAACTTGTGTCAGTGTGTTTCATTCTGTGTATGTTTATCGTGACCTGTGGAGAGTCCATAAGGTTAATGCTAGGGTCAAACGAACACATTATTCGCAGCAACCGTCAAAAAGTGCGTCCGTACGCATTGATGTATTTTTTCACAGAATACACGATAGCGGTCATACGATGCGCATTTGTACGGATCGTCAATAAAACCTTTTTTGCGTCTGGACGTTATGTTGGCCGGACATTAGCAGCGTCTGACGTCTCCTAATCACGCACACACGCCTCTAGCGGACGCAGCGCACTCTGTACGTCAGTACTAGCGGTATTACGTTCTCAAAAAAAATGCGTTCATTTTCCACTTGCGTTGCGCAGCTGGACTTTTGTGCGTCCGTGCTTCGTATATTGGCCGTCATTTGCTGCTAGTGCAGCCATGATTAAGTGCACCTAAACGCACGTTAAAAATGCATTAGTCTGACCCCAGCCTTAGAACTACAACTCCCATGATGCCAGATGGCTACCTGGTAGCAGCAATCCAAAAACGAAGAAATAGGATTTAAGGATGAAATAGCAAAGCATGAAAAGGAAATGTAGTTGACAAGGCTCTGGGGCGACCAGATTAGATAAACAGATCAGGAAATGATGCTGTAAAGAAGACACAGTTTCATAGAGACTGAGGGGTTAATCGGCCTCCCAGCACAGGTGGTAAAGCAGAACACACAGGGTAACTGATTACTAAGATTCCAGGCCCACTGACACCAGCCCAGGGCTGTAAACACTGGCTCTGGGGCTGCAGACTACATTTCCCATGATCCCCCAGACAGCTGCTTTCAACAAAGAAGGCGAGTAACACCGGAGTTTGGTGTAAATAATAGACACAGGTAGGAGGAAATGAGGGAAGGCCTGCGAATTCACCAGCTGCACCTTCATGCAGGGAGGGAGGGTGGCTTGTGCTGCACTACAGCAGCGTTGGTGTCGTCTATCAGGTTCTGGGCAGGCTCCTCACATCTTGCGCTCGTTAGCTTGTTAACCCTTTGAGGCCTGGGAATCACCTGGACTGGGCCCCGTCTCCCCAAGCAGCGGCTACAGAGAACGCAGAGAGAGTTAACCCCTCTGTGCCCAGTGCATGGGGACTGCCTCTCATAGAATGGTTGGGTACCATTCTCATGCACTGGGCACAGAGGGGTTAACTCTCTTTGCGTTCTCTGTAGCCGCTGCTTGGGGAGACGGGGCCCAGTCCAGGTGATTCCCAGGCCCTTATCCCGCAGGATGTCGGTGATGCAGACCTGCTGGTTCTGGAGGCAGCTCTCCATCTGCCCCAAAGGTCACCAGGTCTGACCAGTTACTGTCGCGCTCGTACCTTTTACCACAGAAATCCTCCATGTCCACCACCCAGGCTTGGATGGCACCTCGGCCCACTGATCCATCAGCCCCCCCCCCGTCCTGATGGCCAGCCCAGTACATGCCTCCCCCAGAAATGAACTGACCTTTAGCTGAGCTGATGTGCACAGAGCACAGTGCGTCAACCATAAACCTTACCCGAGCCACCTTTAGCCACGTGGTGAAGAGGGAGGCGCCAACAGCGTGAGGTTCCCAGCCTTGTGTCTGCTGGAAGGAAGACACGCACACTGCAGCGGCTGCCAGCCCCGCCCCTCTGTGACACAGTCAGACGGCGCCGGCAGCGAGCTTCATACCGGAGCTGAGGAGGACAGTTAACAAGTCGTTTTCGGCGGCGGTTGTTGCCGCGGGCCCAAGGGGGCAGCTGCTTTGGGCCCCTCAAGTGACTGGGCCCGGGGCAACTGCCCCTTTTGCCCCGCGTTAAAGACGGCCCTGCCACTTGGAATCCTATAGGCCGCACTTGCTCTCCGGCCTAGTTGCGGTTCCGCTCTGCAGCACTGTGTCCTCTCTCATGCACTCCCTGGCGCTCTGCCAGCTATCTCCACGAGGCTCAGGATGTACAGCGTCTGTGTCCCACCCACTTCCTGTCTCTGTTTGCAAAGCATGCCGGGAAACGTAGTCCCAATGTTCAGTGTCTCTTATCGCGCTTTTCTCCCTCCGGTGGCCAAAAATAGGTACTGCCACAGTAAGGGTTTAAACAGAGCGCTACACTTAATATAATGATACCCGGAGCATCTGTTACTCGGTATAAGGATACCCGGGGGGCCTGTCACTCGATATAATGATACCCAGAATGCCTGTTACTCGGTATAATGATACCCGGAGCGCTTGTTACTCGGTATAATAGAAACATAGAAAATGTCGGCAGATAAGAACCTTTCGGCCCATCTAGTCGCCCAATCACATGGATACTTTACCTGGATTTATCTTTTGTTTAGGATAGCCTTATGCCTATCCCATGCTTGCTTAAATTCAATTACTGTTTTGGCCTCTACCACTTCAACTGGAAGACTGTTCCATGTATCCACCACCCTCTCAGTAAAATTCCTTTTAAATATACTCCCTTCCTCTACCTTGTGGATTCCCTTTACGTATTTAAATGTTTCTATCATATCTCCTCTGTCTCGTCTTTTTTCCAAGCTGTACATGTTAAGATCATTAAGCCTTTCCTGGTAACTTTTCTCCTTCAAGCCGTACACCATTTTAGTAGCCCTTCTCTGAACTCTCTCTAAGATGTCTATATCCTTCTGGAGATACGGTCTCCAGTACTGCACACAGTACTCCAAGTGAGGTCTCACCAGTGCTCTGTACAGTGGCATGAGCACTTCCCTTTTCCTACTGCTAATACAGGCTCTCCCTACACAACCAAGCATTCTGCCAACATTTCCAAGCATTCTGCCAGAATTTCCTGCTGCCCTTAGATTCTCTGCAATAATAACTCCTAAATCCCAACCCTCAGATGCAGTGTTGTATTTTGGCCTAGGCCGACTAGGCCCAGGCCTAGGGCGGCACTTAGCAGGGGGCGGTGGCCCGCACTGGGTGGCCCCACCCCTAAATAAATTTTTTCCTTTTTTTTTTGCAAAGTACTTTACCAGGAAGGATACATTGAGATGTCACTAATTTTCAGTATGTCCTGGGTAAGCAAGGCCTAGGCTTTCACTTTCCAGGGGGCAGCAAAAAACCTCACCACTAAATGGGTTACTCACAGAGCACCGAAATGACGCCAACTTTTTGGTGTTCTGTAGTTCCCTGCATTTAGGAGAATAAAATTTCCCCACCCTGCAGTGAATTCACCATTCACCGCAGGGTCCCCAAAGTGCATGGAGTCGGCCGCTGAATGCTGCCACCGCAAACCCGTGACCTGCTGTTTTCAAAAGAACTACTGAACGAAAATGTCTGGAATTTACATATAAGATCCTATGATTGATAATAAAAAGTTCTGTTACAGAAAAAAGAAAAACCGCTATTAAAAAAAAAGGGGGGGGAAATTTTGCCCAAAAAAATCTGAAAAATGACTAAAAGGTACAAAAAAATAAAAAAAATAAATAAAGACTTTTTACTGCAGATTAAAATAATAAATGATTTATTAGATATTGCATAAAAACGGGAATATTTTTAACATTGAAACCTATGGGGTTCGCCTGAATAAACCTGCTGATTGAAACCACCGAACATCAGGGCATTTCACTGACATTTCTCTGAGTCTCAGTACCACATGACTGGCTGAACCACGTGAAACGCACGCGCGCAGCTGCCCGCCCTTTCGTTAACACAGACTCTATTCTGGACTGAACACCCACCGGGAAGGGAATCAAAGCGATGGTGCACCTCTGACAGTGTCACCCCACTGCTGACAAGATGCTCCACAGCATAATTGCTGTGTGCTCATATACACTCGGTTTGCTGGGAGTTTTACTGCAGTGGATTCTGATGCACTCATACACACCGCACATTGCATTGCTGGGAGTTTTACTGCAGTGGATTCTGATGCACTCATACACACCGCACATTGCATTGCTGGGAGTTTTATTGCTGTAGATTCTGTGATACACACTGCATATTACTGTGAGTTTTATTTCCCTGGAGCTCTGGGATACGCTCATACACACTGCACATTACTGTGAGTTTTATTGCTGTGCAGTTCTGTGATACGCTCATACAGTGCACGTTTCTGTGGATTTTATTGTTCAACCAATTAGAGAGGCTGTGATCCCGTTTACTTGACATGCGTGGCTGTTCTTTGTATAAAATGCTTGAATTTAAACATTTCATAATTTTATTTATCTCAATAGATACATTTGAAATGGTATACAAAATATACAAGTAGGCACTTGGTATCCACTTTTAATATAAAGAGAGGAAAAGGCGGAGCTCTAAAGAGGAAGGGTGGGGATTAACCAGGAAGAGGTGTGCCCTTGACAGGAAGGGGTGCTTCAAATTTAAATTAGGGGGTGCACGAGTTTAGTCAGGTCTAGGGCAGCACAAAACCTAAATACACCACTGCTGAGATGTATCAAATATTCTATATTCAGCCCTTGGGTTTTTACGTCCCAGGTGCATTATCTTGCACTTATCCACATTAAAACTCAATTGCCACAGCTCCCACCATTTTATTAGTTTACCTAAATCATTTGTCATTTGGCTGATCCCTCCAGGAACGTCAACCCTGTTGCAAATCTTTGTGTCATCAGCAAAAAGACATACTTTTCCATTAATACCTTCTGCAATATCACTAATAAAAATATTAAAGAGAATGGGTCCAAGTACTGACCCCTGAGGTACCCCACTGGTAACAAGACCTTGTGCCGAATAAACTCCATTTACCACAACCCTCTGTTGCCTGTCACTCAGCCACTGCCTAATAGGGATGAGCCGAACACTCCCCGAGTTCGGTTCGAGCCCGAACCCGAACTTCCCATTTGTTCGGGACCGAACCCGAACCCGAACTCGAACCCCATACAAGTCAATGGGGCTGAAAATTCGGTTTTTTAGAGTGCCCTCCAAGAGGCATATATGCTACATATTTGCCATAAAAGGTGTATGGGGGTCCGGGTAGTGCCCTGGGGGACAGGAAACGAGGACAAAAAGTAAAAAAAAAAACGTTTTTAAAGGGACAGTGAGTTTTCAATGAAATAAGGGTTAAAAATAAATACCAAAAATTCCTTCAAATATCGTGCCTAGGAGGTCCCCATACAGTTGTGTTCAAAATTATTCAACCCCCACTGAAATTGAGTGTTTTGGCCAGTTTGACATTGATTTTGATCATTCAGTCATCTTGCTTACAATTAAATCAAAGAGGCACGTGTAGGTCAGACAAATATAACATAACATTTATAATGAAATAAGCACAAATGTCTTTTCTGTGCTCACATCATTATCAGTTTTATTCAACCCCCAAGTGACATTCAATCTTAGTACTTAGTACAACATCCTTTTACAGTTATAACAGCTTTTAAACGTGAAGCATAGCTTGACACAAGTGTCTTGCAGCGATCTACGGGTATCTTCGCCCATTCGTCATGGGCAAAAGCCTCCAGTTCAGTCACATTCTTAGGCTTGCGCACTGCAACTGCTTTCTTTAAGTCCCACCAGAGGTTCTCAATGGGATTTAAGTCAGGTGACTGCGATGGCCACTCCAAAATGTTCCAGCCTTTAATCTGCAACCATGCTCTAGTGGACTTGGAGGTATGCTTGGGATCATTGTCCTGTTGAAAGGTCCAACGTCTCCCAAGCCTCAGGTTTGTGACGGACTGCATCACATTGTCATCCAATATCTCCTGGTACTGAAGAGAATTCATGGTACCTTGCCCACGCTGAAGCTTCCCTGTACCTGCAGAAGCAAAACAGCCCCAAAGCTTGATTGACCCCCCACCATGCTTCACAGTAGGCAAGGTGTTCTTTTCTTCATAGGCCTTGTTCTTCCTCCTCCAAACATAGCGTTGATCCATGGGCCCAAACCGTTCTAATTTTGTTTCATCAGTCCACAGAACACTATCCCAAAACTTCTGTGGTTTGTCCACATGACTCTTGGCATACTGCAGTCGACTCTTCTTATTCTTTGGAGACAGCAAGGGGGTGCGCCTGGGAGTTCTGGCATGGAGGCCTTCATTACGCAGTGTGCGCCGTATTGTCTGAGCTGAAACTTCAGTACCCACATCTGACAAATCTTTTCTCAGTTCCTCAGCAGTCACACGGGGACTTTTCTCCACTCTACGCTTCAGGTAGCGCACAGCAGTCGAAGTCAGCATCTTCTTTCTGCCACGACCAGGTAGCGTTTCAACAGTGCCCTTTGCCTTGAATTTGCGAATGATGCTTCCTATGGTCTCTCTTGGTATGTTTAACATCTTTGCAATCTTCTTATAGCCATTGCCCTTCCTGTGAAGAGTAATCACCTCTTCTCTTGTCTTCCTGGACCATTCTCTTGACTTCATGTTTGTAACCACACCAGTAAATGTCTAGAAGGAGCTGAGTATCACAGTCATTTTAAAGCTGCCTAATTGGTGCTTATTATGCTTTATTGCTGCTCAGTGACATCCACAGGTGTTTTCAATACCTGATTGAAAACACTTGAATGAACCTCTGTTCTTCAGAGTGGTAGTCTTTAAGGGGTTGAATAATTGTGTCAATGAAGAATTCACAAAAGAAACATTTACTACTGTATTACAAAACCAATTGATGTCATTTTAGTTGCATATGGTTCTTTAAAAAGTCCTTGTAGGATTTCATTCTGAATACAATTACAAATGTCACTAAATTCCCTAAAACCCTATACAGCATTGGGGGTTGAATAATTTGAACACAACTGTAACCTGCCCGTGAAGTGGCGGATTTCTAGGATGTATAGAAACACTTAAAAACAAAAAAAATGACGTTTCATGTGACGGTAAATGCTTTTCCTTTAATCTATCCATAAATAACTGCTTGGGGCGGCAGCCTGTATGAAAAGACATTTTAGGACGCGCAGAAGTAGTTTAGTGATTTTTTGGGCTAAATTATGGTGAAACTTATGCAGGCTTTGGATGAAAGTAACAATAGGTGCTTTAAAATTGGGCTTTTAGCGTCGGCAACAGTGCCGTCACACCGTAACCCCTCTGAGGATATAAATCTGATACAGGCGTCAGTGGCAGTGCACCCAGATATTTTGCCTTTAGTGCCAGGCCAGCAAGTATCATCATACAGTAACCCCTCTGTGTTATGGTGGAAGAGTGCAGGGGTGGACCTTGCGGTCCTATATTAAAAAAGATATGCATCTGGTTAAGGCATCAGTGCACCCAGATATTGTGCCTTTGGTGCAAGACTGCCAGGGCAGCAAGTATCATCATACAGTAAGGCTGGGGTCAGAGGAACGCAGTGTTAACGTCCGTGTTGCCGCACATAAGTACGTCCGTGATAGCATACAATTGTGTTAAATGAAGCCCCACACACGAAGTACGTCCGCACAGAAGTGCGGGGGCTGACGGACGCTGCAAACGGACGCAGGTTAGGCAAGAACGTAATACTGCTAGAACAGACGTGCAGAGTGCGCCACGTCCACAACGTCCGCATAGCTTTGTGTGTGAGTGATGCAACAAGGTCAGACGGACTGCATTTATACGTCCAGCATTTTTGACGGACAGAATGTTCTTTCATAGGTAATTTATTTTCCCTGCTACATCAGACAAAAAATACGTCAATGAAAAAAACGGACTGTGTGGCCACTACCTTGTCGTCAGTCAGTAAGTACGTCCGTACTGCAGGGACGCACAGTCCATAGAAAATGCGCTCATCTGACCCTAGCCTAACCCCTCTGTGGTATTGTGGAAGAGTGCAGGGGTGGACCATGTGGTCCTATATTGAAAAGTTTTTGATCTGGTAATGGGCGTCAGTGCACCCAGATATTCTGCCTTTAATGCCAGGCCAGCAGGTATCATCATACAGTAACCCCTCTGTGGTATTGTGGAAGAGTGCAGGGGTGGACCCTGCGGTTCAAAAAAATAAAATTACATAAATCTGGCACAGGCGTCAGTGCAGCCAAATATTGTGCCTTTCATAGCAGCAAGTGCCTTCACACCGTAACCCTTTTGTGGTATTGTGGAAGAGTTCAAATCAGTGCTGGAGGTTTTGTGAATGCAGAAGAGGACATCCCCTATCTATTCCATTACTTCAGCATCAGGGGATTGATAGCTGCTTATCCAGGACTGATTCATTTTTATAAATGTCAGCCGGTCTACAGAGTCGGTGGACAGACGCACTCTTTTGTCTGTGACAAAACCTCCAGCGGCACTGAACGTCCTTTCGGAAAGCACACTAGATGAAGGGCAACCTAGTAGCTGCATAGCATATTGGCTAAGTTCTGGCCAGTGATCCAATCTCAACACCCAGTAAGCCAGTGGATCATCTTCTGGAAAGGTATCCAGGTCTGCCCTTGTCCCTAGGTAGTCCTGCACCATATCGTGAAGACGCTGGCAATGGGTGCCTACATTTGACGTCCTTGGGCGTCATGGACTAAAAAGATTTAAAAAAGCATCAGTCAAGCGGCCCTGGCCTTCACCGCTATTCCTCTGATCACCCGCAGCCTCAGAAGCACGTGTGTCAGCACTTGGTAATCTACCAGTGCCTGGAAAGGTGTTACACAAGTGTCGCTTTAGAGCGTCAAGTTTTTTCATCCTGTGCTCCCTCTGCGGGCAGGATGAGCTCTGCAACTTTTCCCTTGTATCGTGGATCAAGAAGGGTTGCCAACCAGTAATGATCCCTCTCCTTGATAGCACTAATCCTGGGGTCCTTTAGCAGGCTTTGCATCATTAGGGAGCCCATGCAGCGTAGGTTGGAGGTGGCATTTGCTGCCGAGTCTTCCTGGTCAATGAGGATGACCGTATTGTGCACTTCCTCCTCCCAGCCACGCACAAGCCCTTCTGTTTCTGGGCACACAAAACCCTCCCTTGAGGAATCCCCACCTTCAATGCCCCCACTACTTAACTAGTCCTCCTCCTCCTCATCCTCCTCCTGTCTGATCTGAGTAGGACCCGCTGGAATGCTGTCTGCGGAAAGACTGGGGCCTTGAGAGTTAGGGAAGGCCTCCTCTTCCTCCCGCTGCTCTGCCTCTAGAGCCACATCTATAATTCCCCGCAGAGTGTGCTCCAGCAGGAACACTAAAGGAATTGTGTCACTGATGCATGCACTGTCCCTGCTCACCAGCCTCGTTGCCTCCTCAAATGGTGACAGTACAGTCCATGCATCCTTGATCATCAGCCACTGCGGGGGGAAAAAAAACACAAGTTGACCTGAACCTGTACTTGTGCCATACTCACACAGGTACTCGTTGATGGCCCTCTGCTGCTTGTGCAGACGCTGCAGCATTGCTAATGTCAAGTTCCACCTGGTGGACATGTCACAGATCAGACGGTTTGTGGGAAGGTGGAATTCTCTTTGAATTTCTGCCAGGCGAATGCTTGCTGGGAATGACCGTCTGAAGTGGCTGCAGACTTTTCTGGCCTGGATGAGAAGCTCTGGCAGCCCTGGGTACTTGGTTAGAAACGCTGTACCACCAGATTTAGGACGTGTGCTAGGCATGGTACATGCGTCAATTTACCCCTGCGTAGGGCAGAGAGAAGGTTGCCGCCATTATTGCAGATGATCATTCCCAGCTCAAGCTGGCGTGGTGTTAACATCTCTGCACCTGCCCCTGCAGAGCTGACAAAATTTCTGACCCGGTGTGGCTCCTGTCCCCTAAACAAACCAGCTCAAGCACAGTATGGCATCTTTTTGCTTGAGCCATTGCGTAGACCCTGTCAGGCATCGGTTTAACTGCCACTTCGCCAGAGACAGAGAAGGAGGAGGAGGAGGAGGAGGAAGAGGTGGTGGTGGTGGAGCAGACAGACCTCATACAAGCAGCTTTCTGGAGGCGTGGTGGATGAGCCCCGTCTTGGATCCCTCCCAGCTGCAATCAGAGTTACCCAGTGTGCCGTGAAGGAAATGTAACGACCCTGTCCATGCTTGCTGGACCACGTGTCTAAAGTGACATGCACCTTGCTGCTGACTGCCTTTCCCAATGACTGGATAACATTGTCTTCCACGTGCTGGTATAGTGCTGGAATGGCCTTGCGTGAAAAGTAATGACGTTTTGGAACCTGCCACTGTGGTACAGCACATTCAGCAAATTCACGGAAGGGAACAGAGTCCACCAGCTGGAATGGCAGCAGCTGCAATGCGAGTAATTTTGCTAAGCTGGCATTTAGACGCTGTGCTTGGGGATGGTTGGGACTATATTTTTTCTTTCGCTGCAGCAGCTGCGGCAACGTAATCTGACTGCGTAAATCTTCAGCTACTGAGATGATGTCACATTGTGAGGAAGGACCTGCTGGTACATCCGTTACTGTAGCATCATCCCTGTCGGTGGAGGTTGTAGGCAATGATATGGCAGTACATACAGTGTGGGGAGAGACAGATGAGGAGGAGGAGGACCTATGCAAAGTTTTGCGCCAACGGGATGTGTGGCACTTGTTCCTATGTCGCCTCAAGCACGTGGTACCCAAGTGTCCAGTGTTTATCCCACGCTTCAGCCTCATCTGACATAGATTACAAATAGCAACGGTGGGGTCTGCTGCACATTTCTTAAATAACTCCCAGACAGCAGAGTTCCTGCAAGTGTTCTTTGAGACAACAGCGCTCTGCACCGGAGCAGCTCTGACATGTGAGGGCTTGGACTGGCTAGTGCTAGGGTTGGTCACAGAGGATGTTGTGCCTCGTGTTTGCTGTGCCTCCTCCTCCTCCCCCTCCTCCTCCTCATTTGATTCCTCAGTTCGATCTGGCACCCAGGTGGAGTCAGTGACCTCATCATCAATGTCATCTTCACCCCCTATCTCCTCGTCACTGGAGCCAACTTGGCAGTATGCTGCAGCTGCTGGGGCAACATGAGTGCCAGTTATTTGTGTGTCATCACTGGCACCCCCTTCCTCTTGGTTGATTATACTCCCTTGCTCAACCTCAGAGATTGAATCAGAGCACTGTACTTGCTGCGCATCCTCAAGCAGCATGTCACTCTCATTGTAGTCAAACAATTCAGCTGACTCCTCCGTGTGTGATAGCGAGGCTACGGCAGGAGTAGCTGTGGACATGGAGGCTGCATTAGATGCTTTGGCAGCTGAGGTGGACTGTAAAGCACTAGAAGCCTGGCTGGCAGAGGACTCAGAGGATGAGGATGGACTGGCTAGCCAATCCACCAAATCCTCTCTATGTTGCTGCAGGTTAAGAAGACGGCCAGCACCAGTTATAAAGGACAAGCGTGCCCCTGCAGAGGATGCACCACATCCACCACGACCAGAGGCACAGCCTCCCGACACAGGGGCTGCTTGCCCTCTTATCTGTGTCTGGGAGCGTCTGCCTGTCCTTTTTGTTCTTTCAGACATGGTGAGTGATATATAGATTAATATATACAGAACTCTGATTCAACTCTGGTATAAAGATTTAAATAACTCTGGTATAACTCAGTGAGACACACTGATAGCTGGCAGCCAGTGACAAGAGACAGATCACCTCAATTCACAAATGTTTTGTAGAAATTAGTGAGCCCCGAAATACAGTGTGGTACTGGATGTGTGACGAGACACAGATCACCTTAATTCACAAATGTTTTAAATAAATTGGTGAGCCCCAAAATAATGCGTGGTACTGTTTGTGAGACGAGACACAGATCACCTTAATTCACAAATGTTTTAAAGAAAGTTGTAAACCCCAAAAAAACTTGCTGGCACAGTGACAAGACACACATCAGCTAAATTCCCTGATATTTGGTACAAATGAGACCCCCCAGACCCCCCCCAGTAGCGTGGCAGACCGGCAGTAACAAGACACAACTATCTCCTTTGAAATCTCCTCTGAAATGCGTGCAGAATCGGCGCGTGGAAACGTTATATAGTGTGCTGCGGGACTTAGCTCTGTGAGCCCATGATTGGCCAAAATTTGACCAATCAAGACTCTGAGCGGTGATTGGCATAGTGTTGAACCAGTCTTGCACCAGACCTGTGGTCAGGTGCAAGGCTGTAGCCAATTAGGAGCTTCAGGACAGTGGGAAAATGCATTGTGGTCCATTGTGGTCGAACATGCGGCGAACACCCGGAAATGTTCGGTGTTCGCGATCTACTCGAACAGGCTAAGTTCGGGTCGAACCCCGAACCGTCCGAACCCGAACAGCTCATCCCTACTGCCTAATCCATTCAACAATATTGGAATCTAAACTCAAAGATTGCAATTTATTGATAAGCCTTCTATGCGGAACAGTATCAAAAGCCTTACTGAAATCTAAATAAGCAATGTCTACTGCACCACCTGTGTCTATTATTTTTGTTACCCAATCAAAAAAGTCAATAAGATTAGTTTGGCATGATCTCCCTGAGGTAAACCCATGTTGTTTCTGATCCTGTAATCTATGTGTTTTTAGATGTTCAACAATCCTTTCCTTTAACATGGTTTCCATTAATTTCCCACTACTGACGTAAAACTAACTGGCCTATAGTTCCCCGATTCCTCCCTACTACCCTTCTTGTAAATGGGCCCAACATTTGCTAATTTCCAGTCTTCTGGGACGACTCCCGTTAACAAGGATTGGTTAAATAAATCTGTTAACGGTTTTGCTATTACATCACTGAGCTCTTTTAATAATTTAGGGTGGATCCCATCAGGCCCCATTGACTTATTTGTCTTTACTTTAGACAGCTGCTGTAGAACCTCCTCCTCTGTAAACTCATATGTAAATGTCTCTTTAGTGTTTCCTCCTAACTGAGGTCCCTTTCCTTCCTTTTCTTCTGCAAAGACTGAACAAAAATATTCATTGAGGCAGTCAGCGAGACTTTTATCCTCTTCTACATACATTCCTTCCTTTGTTTTTAATCTAACTAATCCTTGTTTTACTTTTCTTTTCTCATTTATGTATCTAAAAAATGTTTTGTCCCCCTTTTTTACTGACGGAGCTATTTTCTCTTCTGCGTGTGCTTTGGAAGCTCTTATAAATTGCTTTGCCTCTTTCTGCTTAATTTTATAGGTTTGCCTGAGTTTTTTTATAATTATTGAATGCTATCTTTTTGTTCTTCACTATTTTGGCCACTTCTGCTGAGTACCACAGTGGTTTCTTACCTTTTTTGTTTTTGCTAACAAGCCAAATGCAATTGCCTGTGTCCTTCAATAATGCTTCCTTTAAATAATCCCATTTCTCCTGGACTCCCTTTAAACTCCTCCAGTCTGATAATGACTCATTCACACAAAGTCTCATTTTAGAAAAATCAGTTTTTTTAAAGTCTAAAACTTTTGTTTTTGTGTGGTGCGGCTCCATCCCTGTTCTTATATTAAACCACACTGACTGGTGATCACTAGATCCCAAATTTTCACCTACAACAACGTCCGATACCAAACCTCCATTTGTGAGTATTAAATCCAATATGGCCTCTTTGTGTTAGAGATAATCCCAGTAAGGAGTTTAGAATATTTGTACTCCTGGTGCACCCAGCTATTTTGGTTTTCCAGTTCACATCAGGAAGATTAAAGTCCCCCATGATAATAACTTCCCCCTTCATTGTCATTTTGGCTATTTCCTCAAACAGCAGATTATCTAGCTCTTCTACTTGTCCAGGGGGTCTATAGATCACACCTACATGAGCTACTGTATGATTACCAAATGTTATCATAACCCAAACTGACTCTATGTTCAACTCGCTCACTTTTATTTGGTTCGTTTTTCACATACAGGGCTACTCATCCTCCTTTCCTACCTTCTCTGTCTTTTCTATATAAAGAGTACCGCGGTATTGTTATGTCCCAGTTATTTTTCTCACTGAACCATGTCTCAGTAACCGCCACTAAATCTACTTTTTCAGCTGCCATCATTGCCTCCAGTTCATTGATTTTATTGACTAAACCGCAAGCATTTATAGACACGACTCTGAGCTTGTCATTTTTTACCCCGCATGTTGTTTGCACCCTCAGATTTAGTTTTGGGGGACAATCGGGCAGATTGTTTTTTACCCTTTTGTCCCCCCCTCCTAGTTTAAATATTCCTTTGTGAAACCTTTGAACTTCTCACTGAGAACATATGTTCCCCTATGAGTAAGATGCAAACCATCTTTTTTATACAGTTCCTTTCTGCTCCAATTAGAGCTATCATGGGACACAAAGCCAAATCCTTGCTCCCGACACCATTCCCGAAGCCACAAATTAAATTCCCTAGTGCGCATCTGCCTATCCTGAATGTTATGCACGGGCAGAACGTCAGAGAATGACACAGTGGACGCAATCTGCTGTATTTCACCTCCAAGAACACAAAAATCTTCCTTAATCTCAGAAACCTCATTGCTAGCCAAGTCATTTGTCCCTAGATGGACTAGAACGTCCACTTCCCCTTCCTGCTTTGCTTGTTTGACAATATTGAGAATACGTCTACTGTCTCTATGAGCAGTAGCCCCAGGAAGACATCTCACCAAACCACTACTCTCCAGCTCAACACCTCTTATGATAGAAGGCAATTGTTGCTGGGTGATTCTATCAAGTCCCACCTTTTCCTTATTGTTCTTGGTTGCAGTCTTGCATACCTTAGCATAGGGGATGGTGGTTCCTCAACTATGGTGTCTGAGCCTACTTCCGTTTTACCACTACACTCTGAAAGTGCCTCAAAAGAATTAAGAAGAGACACAGACTGTGGGACATGCCTTCTATCCACAACTCTAAGTCTACCAGATCCTACAGTAGTCCATCTGCCGCTCCTAGGAGGCCTCTGTGGCAGTTGCTTTGTAACAGTCATAGCCGGAGTTTGTCTAACAGATAATTTACAAATCTCAGACTTCAAACAGGCAATTTCCTGCTGCAATAAAGAGAACTGCCTACATATCAGCCACACTCCAAACCTCCAGAAATTGGATCTAAAAACAAATGCATGACAGCTCTTTCACTGGACCAAGCCTGCCATTATAAAATGAAAGCATGGATTTAAAACCAGCAAATCTTACCTTTTTGTAGGTTTTCTACCTCCTGTCTAAACTCAGACTACCTCCAGAGTATCTCCAGAATATCTCAAAGTGCCTCACTTGGAAGGATTGCCCTTAGAAGGGTTCACAAGCTCTATGAGACAAGCTAATATCCCCAATCTTTATATAGTCACCTAAGAACACCTCCCCCAGCAAGGCGTGCACAAGCTTAACCCCTTAGCAAATAGCACCCAATTGATTATCAACTTTGTGCTAATCAGTAAAACAATTGAGTCACCAGCCTAACCTAATTTACTCACCAGACCTAACTTAAAACATTAAAATAAATAGAAAAGATCTGTTTGAAACAAAAATCAAAATCACTCACCAGAATATCTCAAAGTGCCTCACTTGGAAGGCTTGCACTTAGGAGCACCTGTTACTCGATATAATGATACCCGGAGCGCCTGTTACTCGATATAATGATACCCGGAGCGTCTGTTACTCGATATAATGATACACGGAGCGCCTGTTACTCGATATAATGATACCCAGAACGCCTGTTACTCGATATGATACCCGGAGCGCCTGTTACTCAATATAATGATACACGGAGCGCCTGTTACTCGATATAATGATACCCGGAGCGCCTGTTACTCGATATAATGATACCCGGAGCGTCTGTTACTCGATATAATGATACCCGGAGCGTCTGTTACTCGATATAATGATACCCGGAGCGCCTGTTACTTGATATAATGATACCCGGAGCGTCTGTTACTCGATATAATGATACCCAGAACGCCTGTTACTCGATATGATACCCGGAGCGCCTGTTACTCAATATAATGATACACGGAGCGCCTGTTACTCGATATAATGATACCCGGAGCGCCTGTTACTCGATATGATACCCGGAGCGTCTGATACTCGATATAATGATACCCGGAGCGTCTGTTACTCGATATAATGATACCCAGAGCGCCTGTTACTCGGTATAATGATACCCGGAGCGCTTGTTACTCGGTATAATGATACCCGGAGCGTCTGTTACTTGATATGATACCGGAGCGTCTGTTACTCGATATGATGATACCCAGAGCTCCTGTTACTCAATATAATGATACCCGGAGCGTCTGTTACTCGATATAATGATACCCAGAGCGTCTGTTACTCGGTATAATGATGCCCGGAGCATCTGTTACTCGATATAATGATACCCGGAGCGCCTGGTACTCGATATGATACCCGGAGCATCTGTTACTCGATATAATAATACCCGGAGCGCCTGTGACTCGGTATAATGATACTCGGAGCGTCTGTTACTCGATATGATACCGGAGCGTCTGTTACTCGATATAATGATACCCAGAGCGCTTGTTACTCGGTATAATGATACCCGGAGCGCCTGTTACTCGGTATAATGATACCCGGAGCGCCTGTTACTCGGTATAATGATACCCAGAGCGCCTGTTACTCGGTATAATGATACCCGGAGCGCCTGTTACTCGATATAATGAGACCCGGAGCATCTGTTACTCGATATAATGATACCCGGACCGCCTGTTACTCGATATGATATCCGGAGCGCCTGTTACTCAATATAATGATACACGGAGCGCCTGTTACTCGATATAATGAGACCCGGAGCATCTGTTACTCGATATAATGATACCCGGACCGCCTGTTACTCGATATGATATCCGGAGCGCCTGTTACTCAATATAATGATACACGGAGCGCCTGTTACTCGATATAATGATACCCGGAGCGCCTGTTACTCGATATGATACCCAGAGCGCCTGTTACTCGGTATAATGATACCCGGAGCGCTTGTTACTCGGTATAATGATACCCGGAGCGTCTGTTACTTGATATGATACCGGAGCGTCTGTTACTCGATATGATGATACCCAGAGCATCTGTTACTCGATATAATAATACCCGGAGCGCCTGTGACTCGGTATAATGATACCCGGAGCGCCTGTTACTCGGTATAATGATACCCGGAGCGCCTGTGACTCGGTATAATGATACCCGGAGCGCCTGTTACTCGGTATAATGATACCCGGAGCGCCTGTTACTCGGTATAATGATACCCAGAGCGCCTGTTACTCGGTATAATGATATCCGGAGTGTCTGTTACTCGATATAATGATATCCGGAGTGTCTGTAACTCGGTATAATGATACCCGGAGCGTCTGTTACTCGGTATAATGATACATACTTCCCTGATGAAGTCTCATTCTATATTGAGACGAAACGCGTTGGATTTAGTGTGTTTATTGGTTAATAAACCACATTTCAAATACCCGCTTGATACTCCTTTATTCTGTGGATGATCCTGGCGTCTGTCGTTTGGAAGGAGTCCGTGGTGTATATACTGCTTGCTGAATCAGCTGATTGCCACGAGAGACCTCCATATCTTCCAATTCGTCCAGGAGGGGTAACATCTAAAAGATCTTTCTATGTGCCCATTTAACATTTACATCCTGTGAGTTTATATTAAGCAGGGGTTCTCATGTTACCATTTTTCTGCAGTCTGCACTATTGGTTTCTGTGGATTTTTTCACAGATACCGTTTTTACCCATTCATCATTCTAGCAGCACCAGAGGGCAGTGCCACGCAGAACGCAGATACGTACTAATTTTTATATTGCTACAGGGGGTGTTCACGTTTCTCCTTTTAACTCGGTATAATGATACCCGGAGCGTCTGTTACTCGATATAGTGATACCCGGAGCACCTGTTACTCGGTATAATGATACCCGGAGCGTCTGTTACTCGATATAGTGATACCCGGAGCGCCTGTTACTCGGTATAATGATACCAGGAGCACCTGTTACTCGATATAATGATACCCGGAGCGTCTGTTACTCGATATAGTGATACCCGGAGCGTCTGTTACTCGGTATAATGATACCCGGAGCGCCTGTTACTCGGTATAATGATACCCGGAGCGCCTGTTACTCGGTATAATGATACCCGGAGCACCTGTTACTCGATATAATGATACCCGGAGCGCCTGTTACTCGGTATAATGATACCCGGAGCGCCTGTTACTCAGTATAATGATACCCGGAGCGCCTGTTACTCGGTATAATGATACCCGGAGCGCCTGTTACTCGATATAATGATACCCGGAGCGCCTGTTACTCGATATAATGATACCCGGAGCGTCTGTTACTCGATATAGTGATACCTGGAGCGCCTGTTACTCGATATAATGATACCCGGACCGCCTGTTACTCGATATGATATCCGGAGTGTCTGTTACTCGATATAATGATACCCGGAGCGCCTGTTACTCGGTATAATGATACCAGGAGCGCCTGTTACTCGGTATAATGATACCCGGAGCGTCTGTTACTCGATATAATGATACCAGGAGCGCCTGTTACTCGGTATAATGATACCCGGAGCGTCTGTTACTCGATATAATGATACCCGGAGCGCCTGTTACTCGGTATAATGATACCCGGAGTGCCTGTGACTCGGTATAATGATACCCGGAGCGTCTGTTACTCAGTATAATGATACCCGGAGCACCTGTTACTCGATATAATGATACCCGGAGCGTCTGTGACTCGGTATAATGATACCCGGAGCGCCTGTTACACATTATAATGATACCCGGAGCGTCTGTTACTCGATATAATGATACCCGGAGCGTCTGTTACTCAATATAATGATACCCAGAAAGCCTGTTACTCAATATGATACCCGGAGCGTCTGTTACTCAATATAATGATACCCGGAGCGTCTGTTACTCATTATAATGATACACGGAGCGCCTGTTACTCAATATAATGATACCCAGAAAGCCTGTTACTCAATATGATACCCGGAGCGTCTGTTACTCGATATAATGATACCCGGAGCGCCTGTTACTCAATATAATGATACCCGGAGCACCTGTTACTCGATATAATGATACCCAGAGTGTCTGTTACTCAGTATAATGATACCCGGAGCGCCTGTTACTTGATATAATGATACCCGGAGCGTCTGTTACTCGATATAATGATACCCGGAGCGTCTGTTACTCGATATAATGATACCCGGAGTGCCTGTTACTCAATATAATGATACCCGGAGCGCCTGTCACTCGATATAATGATACCCGGAGCGCTTGTTACTCAATATAATGATACCCGGAGCACCTGTTACTCGATATAATGATACCCAGAGTGTCTGTTACTCAGTATAATGATACCCGGAGCGTCTGTTACTCGATATAATGATAACCGGAGCGCCTATGACTCGGTAAAATGATACCCGGAGCGTCTGTTACTCGGTATAATGATACCCAGAGTGTCTGTTACTCAATATAATGATACCCGGAGCGTCTGTTACTCAATATATTGATACCCGGAGCGTCTATTACTCGGTATAATGATACCCGGAGCGCCTGTTACTCGATATAATGATACCCGGAGCGCCTGTTACTCGATACGTACAATGCTGAGCACTGAGTACATTAATTCCCTCACCCGTTGCCTGGATGCTGGAGTATCTGTGCTAACAAGCTCTGGTTACAGCCTGAACACTCGTGGCTGCTGATTCCACCCCAAAGCATCTTACCCTCGGACGAAGCACGGTACAGGACTTCCCGGGTGCAGCTTGTCCAGCCACGTCGAGCAGACCCCGAAATGTAGCGGCCCCTTGTTATCTGGTGAGGAAATAAGACATTGAGGCCGGAATTACTTTCACATCAATAATTTACCGAGGTGCATCAATGCAACGTGTGAGCCTGTCCACGACCACCGGCGCGACCAACAAAACACCTGCAGGCAAAACATCCACAAACGTCTCTTGTTGAGTAAAAGGTCTCCACCTTCAGGGGACGCCCCACAGGGGTAAAGCAGGGCCGGTGCATGCACACAGGTGAACATTCATTCTACCACCCATAAACCTATGTGCGTGATGGAGTCGAGTAAGTGTGGGGTCATACGTGTGAGCTGTGAGTAATGAGGGAGCGTTGTCTGTGAGTGACGCGGGTTGGTGCTGCCTGTGAGTGACGCGGGTTGGTGCTGCCTGTGAGTGATGCGGGTTGGTGCTGCCTGTGAGTGATGCGGGTTGGCGCTGCCTGTGAGTGATGCGGGTTGCTGCTGCCTGTGAGTGACGCGGGTTGGGCCGCTGCCTGTGAGTGACGCGGGTTGGTGCTGCCTGTGAGTGACGCGGGTTGGTGCTGCCTGTGAGTGACGCGGGTTGGTGCTGCCTGTGAGTGACACGGGTTGGCGCTGCCTGTGAGTGACACGGGTTGGCGCTGCCTGTGAGTGATGCGGATTGGCGCTGCCTGTGAGTGATGCGGGTTGGCGCTGCCTGTGAGTGATGGTGTTGGTGCTGCCTGTGATTTGGTCTCACCCTTACTGGAGTCTGGCCGGCACAAAGTGAATGATTGCCACCAGTGACTCCCAAATCCCCTGCAGGGGGGGGGCTGCTTAGCGCAGACAGCGCATTGCTGCAGATTGTGCGGCCCCAGGTGCGGTGCGTTAAGGCGGCCGCCAGACTTTCCATACAGTGGCGTTGGTCCAGCCCAGGAGAGGCAGTGCCCGCTTCCGGTCCCCGTGTTGTACTGGTTTGGTTGTGCCATGTTCTGGGAGTCAGTGTGATGGTAATGACGGCAGCGTTAGAGAACAAACACCTTCAGTCATTCAGAACCGGAAAATGCGTCGCAGGAAAAGGCGCAGCGCGGCGTCACGAGAGCGATTTGATAGATCGTTATGGCTTCATGAAAGCCATTACATTGGAGCAATCACCAGCCCGACGCGCGTCTCGAAGGGAATCCGTATCAAACCAACCCATTCCCGGCCCCCGCGCTTCACTCAGCCCCAGAGCCGGTCCCCCCACGCTTCACCCAGCCCCAGAGCCGGTCCCCCTGCGTTTCACCCAGCCCCAGAGCCGGACCCCTGCGCTTCACCCAGCCCCAGAGCCGGTCCCCCTGCGTTTCACCCAGCCCCAGAGCCGGTCCCTCCGCGTTTCACCCAGCCCCAGAGCCGGTCCCTCCGCACTTCACCCAGCCCCAGAGCCGGTCCCCCCGCTCTTCACTCAGCCCCAGAGCCGGTCCCCCCGTGCTTCACTCAGCCCAGAGCCGGTCCCCCCACGCTTCACTCAGCCCAGAGCCGGTCCCCCCACGCTTCACTCAGCCCAGAGCCGGTCCCCCCGCGCTTTGCCCCACCCCAGAGCCGGTCCCCCCGCGCTTCACTCAGCCCCAGAGCCGGTCCCCCCGTGCTTCACTCAGCCCAGAGCCGGTCCCCCCGTGCTTCACTCAGCCCAGAGCCGGTCACCCCGTGCTTCACCCAGCCCCAGAGCCGGTCCCCCCACGCTTCACTCAGCCCAGAGCCGGTCCCCCCGCGCTTCACTCAGCCCCAGAGCCGGTCCCCACGCGCTTTGCCCCACCCCAGAGCCCTCCTGTTTTGGGTTTGTTACTCTAGTGTTTGTGGCGTTCCAGGGCGCCGTTTGCTGTTCCTGGGACAGGCTGGACAGAGACCTCGGCTGGTGGAAGATGGGACGTTATGAATGTCTGGAAGAAAATGCTGTGAGTTTATTCTCGCGTTTCTATTGGTGTAATATTTATTGTTTGATATTGCATGACCCAATCACACGCAGACCTCTCCGTGTCACACGCAGTCACTAAACGCCCGGGACATGCCGCGGGTCACAGCTGTACGTACCCTGCGTGTGGTAGGACACGACGGCCACGGTAAGGTGGATCTGCTCAGGGAAAGCGTCGGAGGAGGAGCTGATAGAATAATAACGTGGCTGAAGAAGAGGGAGCTGAGTGAGGAGCAGCGAGCTTGGGATGGACACCGAGGGGAACTCCGCCAGGACCTCAACTACAGTCGGACATCTGTTCCACTTCCATTCCTCATAAAGACGGGAGTCCTGCGGGGAGACACGGAGTGGTACAGCCAGTTCCAGAATATTCTACTTTGCCGCCTTGGACACCTGCTGACGGACATTGCACAGGGCTGCTCAGTCTGACTCGTTATTCCCGAGTCCCTCAGGTTCACAGAGGCTCTGAGGGCCCTCCCCTGAGGATCAGCCACAGAAGCCTCTCCCCTGAGGATCACAAAGGCTCTGAGGACCCTCCCCTGAGGATCAGCCACAGAAGCCTCTCCCCTGAGGATCACAAAGGCACTGATGACCCTCCCCTGAGGATCAGCCACAGAAGCCTCTCCCCCGAGGGTCACAAAGGCACTGAGGACCCTCTCCTGAGGATCAGCCACAGAAGCTTCTCCCCTGAGGACCCTCCCCTGAGGATCAGCCACAGAAACTTCTCCCCTGAGGGTCACAAAGGCACTGAGGACCCTCCCCTGAGGATCAGCCACAGAAGCCTCTCCCCCGAGGGTCACAAAGGCTCTGGAGGACCCTCCCCTGAGGATCAGCCACAGAAGCTTCTCCCCTGAGGGTCACAGAGGCTCTGAGGACCCTCCCCTGAGGATCAGCCACAGAAACCTCTCCCCTGAGGGTCACAAAGGCTCTGAGGACCCTCCCCTGAAGATCAGCCACAGAAGCCTCTCCCCTGAGGGTCACAAAGGCTCGGAGGACCCTCCCTTGAGGATCAGTCACAGAGGCTCCTAGGGTCCCCCCAGGTGTCACAGAGGCTCTGAGGACCCTCCCCCGAGTATCAGTCATAGTGGCTCATGGTCATTATTCTGCTTACCTGGCTGAGTGTCTCCAGTCGCTTCCTCTCGTCTGGCTCCTCACAGAGGACACTTAGGAGCTGCAGAAGTTGGGGTGATGGAGGGGTGGTGATATCCAGGTAGTTGGTCAGTGCTTGTCGCAGTGTGCATGGCGGAATCCGAGTATCAGAGACCCAAAGCATCTTATTGCCGGCCAGGTGCCCTGAGCATGGACCAGCGAAGCACATGGTGAGCACATGGAGGGCAAACTCACTATACAGGGTCAAGGGAGGACACACACACACTATACAGAGCTCAGGGAGGGCACACACACTATACAGGGTCAAGGGAGGACACACACACTATACAGGGCCCAGGGAGGACTCACTATACAGGGTCAAGGGAGGACACCGACTATACAGGAACAAGGGAGGACACACACTATACAGGAACAAGGGAGGGCACACACACTATACAGAGCTCAGGGAGGGCACGCACACTATACAGAGCTCAAGGTACAGCTGGTCAGAGCAGGTCACATTGACTCATCACACTCACTGTTTGACTCTTTGTCCAGAGTTTCCACCTGTACAGTGTCGTTGGCTGGTGGGGGATCCTCAACTCTTTCTAGAAGAGCCATGACCAGCTCCTCCCGGTTACAGGGGAAGACCCCCAGATGATCTCCTGGGGAGTACCTCAGCTCTCTCTGCCCCCCAGTGCTGAGCTGGACCAGGATGGTGGAACGACTGGTGGGAAAGACAATACCACAAGGTTAGGGATGGAGTGAAGAAAGCAATGGGGAGCCGTGCCTGGAGAACTGGCTGTGGAGTCAGGAGTGATGGATGTAGAGAGCGCAGAGGGTGTGGGTACCAGGTGAAGCACAAGGAAAAAAGGGGGGGCCGTGCCAAACATTACCATAAAAAGGACGATTCAGTCTGCTTTTCTCCAAGGTGATCCTTAAAATCTGGCCTGTTAGGGTGTACTTGAGGACCGTGGTTGGGAACCACTGATGGAGGGCATCACTGCACTACAGACATCATGGCACCCAGCCTCTTAACTGACCCTCTGCTCTCATACTAAGATTGGTGGGGTCTCCCAACCAGGATGCCTGGACAGACTCATCGTCTGACGTGCAAGTGCAAACCGATGGCCAAAATGTCACGTCCCATAAGCTCTACCGGTCCTGGGCGTAAAGTGTGACCTTATTTTCGCACAAGCAATGGTCAAAGTGTGAAAGTAATCCAAAAATTTATAAATACCATGAATGGAGGAGAATTTATCCCCATGAACCCGTCCACCCACCCTAGTGATGTATGGTATGTAACGGCCAAGGATCTGGGGTGTCCTCCTGACCCCACCTCCTCCTTACACCTGAAACATAGGGGAAACGTAAAGGTGTTTGTGTTCCTCTGAGATCCGCTATCAATGGTGAGGTCGACATGGCCAGGTCCTTCTCTAATCATTCCTGTAATCCTGCTCAGAGCCGGGATCAGATCCACCAGGATTCCAGGCAATATATCATCAAAAGAAAACATACAGGTCTATTCACTGAAAGGTGAAACTCAGGACAATGACTGGAGAAGTCAAAATAGTCAAACCAGAGAAATTCTCCCATTTATCTCACTTTCCAAATCAGCTATTTGTGCTACATTGTTCTCCTCTCCTGCCAGTTCTCCTGAGTTTCACCTTTCTTTAAATAGACCTGATAGCATCATATAGAGAAGAATAAATCCGGCTTCCCATCATGTCCCTCACACAGAGCAGCAGGTGTAAGGTGGTCGGGGCTCAGAGACCTGCAAAGGTCCACAAGGAAAGGCTTCCACCCCTAGATCTCAAATCACTGAAGAAATAAACTACAAAACATGAGCCATGAGATTCTGATCAGGTCTTGGTTGATTGAAGCCCACTCCAATTCATGGAGATACTGGCTTCCCAGGTTCTTTCAGAGTTCCTCGCCAGCTCACCTGGACTTCTCACTCTGCAGGTTCTCCGTGGAAATTAATTTGGCCTCAAAGACTTTCCTTCTGTGGACCTGGGAAAGACCTGCAGAGCAGAAAAACAGTGAGGACATAATACAAACCAGAGAGATCGGGAAGGACGACAACTGTGAGGCCACTCTGCCCATAGGAGGGACTCATGGGGATAGCGGGCGGGTGAAGAGAGGGGCACAAATTATATGGACAGAGGAGCAGCCTTATCCAATGAGAAGGGATGGTATTCCTCCTGAGCTTCCCCTGTCATTCTAGGAGTGTGTCAACATTAACCCCTTCACCGCCAAACCCTTTCATTTTATATATAGACTAGCTTTTGCCGGCAGCTTCGGATTTTGGAATTTGTTAAAATTGTTTATAAAAGAAACATGAGTTTTTTGTCCAAGCTGTGGACAATATAATTCAAAGGTTGATGTGTTAAAGTAATGTTTATTGCAGACGTTAGTCGGGCTTATCGGCCTAAAAACAAAACTTCTTTCATTCATTTGCGTCATGAAATTTCTTTTTGTGTTGTAAATACAGACAATGAGACTGACAAAAAAATGTTTTTGTTTTTTGGCATCTGGAACATAGAAAGAAAAAACTATTTGAGAACTTCTTTGATCCGAGCACCTGAAAGAAGAACCACTAATGGACGTTACAGAGAGTTCGGTGAGCTCAGTCTGGGAGAGGCAATGTAATACTGACCATGTGAGAAACAGACTTCTCTTCGGTCAATCCCCGCTACCTTCAAAGTCTGTCCATGAGACTCATTGATGGTCATCGCGAAACAAACATTAGGGTGTATTAGTTGAGAAAACAAGGTGAAGCGCCCCAAGATATGTGTCTAAATTCATACGCTCAACAATGTACTTGGGGGTCCCAATAATGACCCAAAATAACACAATACCAAGGAAAACAGAGTAGCGCCAGAAACTGGTATACGAATTCAAACACAATACATGTCCTTCAATTGTTCCCCTTCTCCTCCCCTGCAGGTGATAGTATGGACTCAATGTCACTGCAAGAGAAAAGAGGGGGAAACCCAAAATTGCGCAGTATGTCAGTCCAATGATGTATAATCAAAGTATATTATGGGACTCACATTCTTCTGAGCCTATATCCGGCTCTAGAGTAAACCGCTTTATGGGTCTTTAGGTAGGTTCAGGCGCCCATCAGCCCCTCGTTGAGTTACTCTTCTCAGCCAGTTATTCCTCAAGACGGAGTTCTGAAAACTTTCAACTCATGCAGAAACAGGAACACTACAAACCATGTGGCTGTGTGATTTAAGACCTCTCGGGAGTTCTTGGAGATGCTCCTTGACAGACTTTTGGTGGACCAATGTAGCACCTCTCAATTTCCGTCCAGCTGGTGCCCTGTTAAAGCAGCAGACAGAGCTCCTCTATTCGTTGCACACAGGAAGCCCCTCTTGTGCCCAGCAGTTATGAATAGGGGAGAGGTACAAGGCAGCCGAGTGGAGAGGCAGGGCAACGGGCGGGGAGTGCAGTGTAGGGTGTATTAGGCCTGACTGTGAGAGGGAAGCAGACATGCTGGAGCAGTGAGGGAGTGTGCGAGCCCTGACTGTGAGAGGGAAGCAGACATGCTGGAGCAGTGAGGGAGTGTGCGAGCCCTGACTGTGAGAGGGAAGCAGACATGCTGGAGCAGTGAGGGAGTGTGCGAGCCCTGGCTGTGAGAGGGAAGCAGACATGCTGGAGCAGTGAGGGAGTGTGCGAGCCCTGACTGTGAGAGGGGAGCAGACATGCTGGAGCAGTGAGGGAGTGTGCGAGCCCTGACTGTGAGAGGGAAGCAGACATGCTGGAGCAGTGAGGGAGTGTGCGAGCCCTGACTGTGAGAGGGAAGCAGAAATGCTGGAGCAGTGAGGGAGTGTGCGAGCCCTGGCTGTGAAAGGAGCTGCATATAGACTCCCCTCTGTGTGAAGTAACAGCATCCTTCTGATCTGCTGACCCAGTGTATCAACTAGATTTTCAATAATAAAATACGTGTTTTGTTATTGTTCAAGAAGAATCTAAATACCAATTTTCACGCCTGTAACATCATCTGTTTTTGAGATATAGGTATCCTGTTTAAAAGTATTCACCCCCCCCTTTCAGCCCCCTACTTGGAATTTTGGAAAATAATTAAACACGCTTTCAAGAAGATTGTAAATACCAGCAGCGCTTCTGCTGGGGGGATGGACACTGGGGTAGTGTCCACTGGTGGGGAGGGCTTTCTCCACTCGCGGTGGAGATGGAGAGGGCCATCTGGACCGATCCGTCGGTTGCTCAGGCATGACTTGGGCAACCCTGGGCTCATCCTGGCAATTTAGTACCTGCAGTGTTTGGGGTAACAATGCCACTTCTTCCATGGCGGGCAAGATGGGAAAACGTAGGAGCACCTCCGGCTCCATTTCCTCAGGTTCCTCTGCCCCGTCCAGACTGTCCGCTCCTTCTGATGGACAGTCCCAGGCCTCTGTCACTGCCATATCCAGGCCTTCAAGCTCCCTCAGCCAACCGTGGCTGGGAGTACATTGGAGCCAATCTGGATAATCTGCCCCACATCTCTCCAGTGGGGACTTCAGGTTCTCCCACTCTCACGAGGCAGTCCTCCTCTGACAGTACCCAACCGTCCTGCTGGGTCACACCGGTGGACACCGCTGTCTCATCCACCATCTTCTGCCAGTAATCCTCTGGTTCTTGGCAATAGAGGCAAGAGGCATGTTGTGCCGTGGTCCGCACTTCAGCCGGCACCAAATAATCGTCCCAATCCAGAGGCTCCGGGACCTCAAACTGCCTCAGCCTACCTCGCAGCTCGGCCAGCCGGAGTTAGTGCTGCCGCTCACGCTCCTTCTCCTGGCGATCCAGCTCGCTTTCATGCTGGGCATCCTGCAGCATTATGTCCGAGAGGGCCTGCCTGATGGCTTCCTCGGACGTATCGCCCCCATACAGGGCCATTCGTTCCCGGACCCTCTGCTGGAATGGCGATGTAGGAATAACTCCACGTCAGGGCGACGAGCTGTTTCTCGCGCCCTGCATTTAAGGCTGGCGGCTCCACGTCACCATGCCAAGCCCCGCCCGACGCAGGACAATCCGGAACTCCTGGCACCCGGCCCGATGCTGCCAGGTGTCCCGGCCCCCCGCATGAACACGCAGGCGCCGAGGATGTGACAGAGTGTGGGTGGCCATTTGATGAGCAGATTGCTGCTAGGGCCTTCTGAACACTTTGAGTAGAGTGGTGACCCGACAAAAAGCCTGTTTGGGCAGGCGAAATAAATGGAGTTAGGAGAGCCTGTAGACGACGAGCCATTATGGCCGATAGGAGTTTCAAATCATCGTTTAAGAGGGAGATTAGGCGATATGAAGTAATTAATAAGGGGTCCCTATTTGGTTTAGGAATTACTATCATTTGGGATGCATTAAAGGATGGTGACGGGGGTTTCCCCTGCAAAATGTTATTGAATAGGGTGGAGAGATGGGGGCAGGTAGCCACCTAGCAGTTTATAGTATTCGGCCGATAGACCATCTGGGCCGGGGGTGTGCTGCCTTTCAGAGCAGAAATGTAAATGTAATGTGTTTAGAGACGCCATCTAGTGGCCGTTTATTTTTACAGCACCCTGGTATTCAGCCTTCCCAGAATTCCTATAGGCTAAGTCATGTGCTTCCCTCACTATTACAGGGGATTGTGGGAGAGAGGCCACCATTTCCTTCACCACAGGAGCTGGAAGGAACACCTCATTACAATCTCTCCCCCTATTGAAAGCATCGTCGGTAAGGTTATGGTCTAAATTCCTCCCAGTCACCTTACAGTTTCCCTCAGCTTTAGAAGCACCTTATGTGCTGTAAATTTGTAAACCCTTACATTGCAGCCAGCTGCTTTTCATGTAATCTTAGTCCGGCCTAGTTATAAAACCCTCACGTTTTATATGGACACATCCTGTCTTGTATTATTATCTATGTAAAACACGTATATATTCTGTATCTTTTATATCGTATATTTCTGTTTTCCTATAGTTTTACCACATTCCTACAACGGGTTAATAAAACCTCCAGACTACAAACCGGTCTCGTTCATTGACTCGTAGGAGAGGTTTACCTGCCTGTTAAGCTGCACATAGACCCCGGGGGTACGTGGAGTGGGGACAGGACAGGGGGTCTTTAGGGGGCGGAGGTGAGAAATGGCTTCTGAAATTTCTTGTGGTTTGATCGGGGCATTCAATTTATCTCTAGTCTCCGGATCCAACTCCGGCATCTCAGCTGCCAAGAAGAAATTTGCCTGGACCTTCCAATCATTGTGTTCAGCTTTATAGAAAGCCTCAAACTAGTCACGGAAATATGTATTGATATCCGTTGGGTCAGTTAGAAATTCGCCACCATGTGTTTTAATCTTTGTTATAGGAGGGGGTCGATGGGCTTTTTAATTTCAAGAGATTGGCCAGGAGTTTCCTTTGTTTGTTACCCCAACGCAAGAAGCGATTCTTCTGGTGGAGCCAAGAATATTGGGCCTTTTCCACAAATAACGCTGCATAGCATCGTTTGTCAGTTTTATACTGTTCCGCCGAGGCTGGGGTGGGATGTGTGACATGCAATCTATAAGAGCTTACCAGGGAAGAATGTGCAGTCAGTAACCGCCGGCTAACCCTTTCACTGCTGAGGCATTTCCCGCCTCTGTGCTGAGGTCATTTTTACCGGTTTCGCTCATCATGTTTAAACGTGTTTTGAAGCTTATTTTATTATATGACCCAGACATATTATATATCGTTCTTTCCGTCAGACTCGGCAGGTTCATAATATGTCATTATTATATGTATACATCATGTCCTGTCTGTATATTATAACAAAAAATGCAATAAAATATGAATTTTCAATAATTTACAACGTGTAAAGTGTTTTTTTTCACATTTTAACATGCGAGCAATTGCGGTTATATTTTCTATGGGGTGCGCTTGTTAAAAAAATTAGAGATGGGGTCTCGTTACATTTTTTTGGGGAAAATTTCGCTATTTTTAACAAACGCCCCCCATACAAAAATCGTTAGTGCAACATTATTGTTCACATTATAAATTAAATGGGAACAATATTGCTGCATTAACAAAACAAATAAAAAAACTTGTTTATTTTATTTCATTATTTTTTATATTTTTTACAAAACTTTTTACGAGGTTATGTTTGGTATCCTTGGAAAGGCCATGCTCTGGCTGGTCCAACGATATCAAACATTAACCCCTAGCTGCCACGGATCGGGAGATAGGGGGTTCATTGGAACCCCCTATCTCCACCATTGCTGGCAGCTAGGGGTTAACTCCAGGACTGGCGTCATCATGCTATGCACGATGACGCCAGTCCTCAGGGGGAGTTCCCGGAGGCTTGGCCAACATCCAAGATGTCGGCCAGCTCCGGGAAAGGATCACGAACCGGCGCTTTCTGGCGCCGAATCGTGTTCCGGCCCCCATGGGGTTAATGGTGCCAGGTACCGTTTGGAAGGGCAGGCTGTGCCCTTCCAAACGGTGCCTGACATTAAGCTCAGGCCCCCGGCGATCGGGAGGGAGAGAGGTCCGAAGGACCTCACCCCCTCCCTTTCAGGCGCCACCACCGCACACGCGGGGGGGGGCGCCAGAAATAGATGTCATCGCGCCGCCGCAAAGGCATCTATTGTGCCCGCGGCGGTCCAAGGTTGTCAGCCCGCACCGTGGGGCACAGCGATCGGCCGGAATCCGGCCGATCGCTGGCTGCGAAGGGAGGACGCGCTCAGCTCGTCTTCCGCAGCCAACCCTTCCTGCGGGAGGACGCGCTGAGCACATCCTCCACAGCGAAGTGGTTAACCTCTTTATGTTTACGGGGCATGCATTCCATTATGCAAGAAAAAAATATCGAAATGGTTGACCCCAGTTACCTTATCATACTTTATTTGGTGTACATTGAACAAAAAAACACAACCGACCGTATAAAAACATATATATTGGAAAATGTATATATCACCCAAGATGAGAGGATGATTGACCAAACCGTGTATGGGTAACCGATTGCTTATCATTTGTGGTATAATACCCATATTCAAGGAATTAACAATTAGCAATGTGGATTATCCTAGATACGATGTGGAGCATGGTGATGTAATACTCCCAATGAACACAACGTGATGTTGTACACAATAATTGTTGGAAACAATTGAGTGGCGCAGGTTCCCACAATTCACACAAATTGCCACAACGGCACAATAAACACTACGCCCTCATTAATAGGGGCAAAATTGCAAGAAATACAAAAATTTAAGGAATGGATAACCAGAACCCAAGCAGCCGTCCAAATATATGAATATATACTCTGTCAATACTGAAATTGTAAGTGCAACAATGATGAGCAAAACCCGTTGTGAAGTGTGTAAATTGCAGCGATCTTATGATCAATTAAACCATTCCAATGCCACGTTAATCATAGATAGAATAGTGACCACCGCACCCTCATTGATAGGGGCGAATAACAGTGATACACGGCTGGTAATGAGGACATACAACTGTTAAAAAACCTTACTTCTCGACATGTTTCGCCGCCTAAACAACTGCGGCTTTTTCAAGAGATGAGACCCCGCCGGCTTCTCCTCCTTAAATAGATGCAACCCGATTGTTATGTCGAGGGTCAATTGAATACTCCCGTTCACTTGGCGTCTGACGTCAATGGACCCACCTCCCTCCATTGATTCCACCTCCTACATGTGAACATTGGTTAAGTCACTTCAAGTTTATTCTCCGGTCATACACCTCTGCCCTCCACTTAGCCAAACAATCCTTCTTCTCATCTCTTATATCTTCGCTGTCCTCCAACCCTAAACGGCTCTGGTCCACCTTCGACACCCTCCTCCACCCACCTGCACCTCCCCCCACAGCTGCCTGCAGCGCTCAAGACCTGGCAGACTACTTCCTCAGTAAAACTCTAAATATCAGAAGCAACATCCCAACACAAGATAGTTATCTGCCACCTCCACTCCCACAGGTCCCCTCTGCCACCCTCTGCCGCTTCCTCCCAGCCACTGAGGAGGAAGTCAATTCCTTATTGTCCTCCTCACATCTCACCACGTGCCCGCTCAACCCCATTCCCTCACATCTAATTCCTCCCCTCTCCTCCTCCCTCACCCCTGCTCTCACACACATCTTCAACCTATCTCTCTCCACTGGCTCCTTTCCATCCGCCTTCAAACACGCGCTAGTTACCCCTTTACTAAAGAAACCATCCCTAGATCCCAACTCTAGATCCAACTACCGCCCTGTATCCCTGCTTCCCTTCACATCAAAGCTCTTAGAAAAACTAGTCTTCAACCGCCTCTCCCTCTTCCTGTCCTCCAATTCCCTACTTGACCCCCTGCAATCTGGCTTCCGTCCCCTACACTCAACTGAAACTGCCCTCAAAGTCACCAACGACCTCCTAACTGCTAAAAAACACAGCCACTATTCTATTCTCATCCTGCTTGACCTCTCGGCTGCTTTTGACACTGTTGACCACCCCCTCCTTCTACAGACCCTCAACTCTCTGGGTCTCGGTGACACTGCACTTGCTTGGGTTGACTCCTATTTATCCAACAGGTCCTTCTGTGTGTCCTTTGCTGGTAACTCCTCCTCTTCATTGCCTCTATCTGTTGGTGTACCTCAAGGCTCTGTCCTTGGTCCTCTGCTCTTTCCATCTACACCTCCTTCCTGGGCAAAATCATCAACAGCTTTGGCTTTAATTACCACCTCTACGCTGATGACACTCAGATCTACCTCTCTACCTGTAATGCAGGGTTTGAGTCCCCTGTGAAGTGTGAGTATGGAACCCAAGGGCAAGCTGTGGGTAAGGAAATCAGGAGACGATGGAGAGTAAAGCAATCTTTAGTGAATCATGAATAGAAACTGAAGTCCAGAAAACAATACGGTCAAAAGGTTGGAATGAAATTCGTAGGCAAGTCCCAGAAAGAACAACAGGAAATAACGAAGAAGGTGGCGTAGTCGGTGGCACAATCCGGGTCGAAGGGTTGAAGAAGGCAGGCGTAGTCGGTGGCACAATCCGGGTCGAAGGGTTGAAGAAGGCAGGCGTAGTCGGTGGCACAATCCGGGTCGAAGGGTTGAAGAAGGCAGGCGTAGTCGGTGGCACAATCCGGGTCGAAGGGTTGAAGAAGGCAGGCATAGTTGGTAGCACAATCCGGGTCGAAGGGTTGAAGAAGGTGGCGTAGTCGGTGGCACAATCCGGGTCGAAGGGTTGAAGAAGGCAGGCATAGTTGGTAGCACAATCCGGGTCGAAGGGTTGAAGAAGGTGGCGTAGTCGGTGGCACGATCCGGGTCAAAGGGTTGAAGATAACGTGGTCAAAGGATACGAGGAGCACTAGGAAACTGAGGTGGGAGGCACAGTAGAACCTGGTTAATGTGCTGGGAAGGAAGGCGGAATTAAATAGGGTTCATGGGATCATGGAAATACCTTTCACCTGGGTATTGTAGGTGGAGTTGAGGTACCTGGAGTTTTGGTAGGTCAATGGGAGGCATTCGAGGATCTCCAGAGCAGGTGCCATGCAGTACCCCTAATCGGCCAGCTGAGGGCGCCAGAGTACCTGGTTTTATACTACTTAAGAGAGTTTGTTCTCGCGCGTGCGCACTTTCCTCTTCAGGACTCGGATTCAGTCGGCGGCGTGGGGCGTCTCCTGGCTCGCCCTCTCCATCCTGCGGACCAGGAACTTGGAGCGACGCGCCACGAGGGATCTCGGGTGAGTAGAGCACCTCTCCCAGCATGGCGGTCTGGACCGGGAGTGGGCCGCGGAGTGGGCCGCGGAGCGGGGCATGACACTACCCCTGATCTCTTTCCCCCTGTCCTTTCCAAAGTCAGTGACTGCTTATCTGGCATCTCCTCCTGGATGGCCTCCCACCACCTAAAGATCAACATGTCAAAGACTGAACTCCTACTTATTCCTCCCTCCAATGCCTCCCCACCTCCTGACTTCTCTATCACGGTGGAGGGTATCACCATCTCCCCATCAAACCAAGTTCGCTGTCTTGGAGTTACACTTGACTCTGCTCTTTCCTTCATCCCCCACATCAAGTCTCTTTCCTCCTCCTGCCGATACCAACTGCGTAATATTTCCAGAATTCGGCCATTTCTTACCGCTGTCACCACAAAACAACTCATACACGCCCTGGTAATCTCCCGACTCGACTATTGCAATAATCTCTTATCTGGCCTCCCTCTGTCCCGCCTCTCCCCCCTACAATCCATCCTGAACGCCTCCGCCAGGCTAATTCACCTCACCCGCCGCTCTGTCTCTGCCGCTCCCCTCTGCGAGTCCCTTCACTGGCTCCCCATCCACTGCAGAATTAAGTTCAAAATCCTTATCCTTACCAACAAAACCCTCACTAACTCAGCTCCCCACTACCTGTCCTCACTAATCACCAAATACACCCCAGCCCGCTCCCTAAGGTCAAACAGTGACCTGCGCCTAGCTTCTCCCCGCATCACCTCTTCCCATGATAGACTGCAGGATTTCTCACGTGCAGCCCCCACTCTCTGGAACGCTCTCCCTCGTACTGTCAGACTTTCCCCTAACTTCTCTTCCTTCAAACGCTCCCTGAAAACATTCCTATTTAGGGAAGCCGACCCCCCCCTACTCACTGACGCAACCATCAATCACTCTCACCTTACAGTCCTCTCCTCCTGTTTCCAACCCCAACCCTCCTAGATTGTGAGTTCCTACGGGAATAGGGCCCTCATCTCCTCCTGTACTGTTTGTCAAATGTTGTTCAATGTATTGTAACCCTGTCTATACTGTGCTTATTGTACAGCGCTGCGGAATATGCTGCGCTTTATAAATAAAGAATAATAATAAATAATAATAACAAGTCTTGGTGAAAAATGGGAGGGGCTGGCATATACTGTAGCAACGCACAACCAGCAGGCTCGCTATTGTGCATGAATGTGGCATATACAATTGTGACAACCACCTCCAAAAAGGGAACAATTATTATATACACACGTTTAGAGTGCGTTCATATAGATTAGAAGGCCCAAGATTTGTGTAAGATGTTCCGTGAAAAGGGTTACCCTCATCGAATCCTGAAGAGGGCCTACCATCGTGCTTTATCAACTGAGAGAACAACCCTGTTGAAGGTTAAGGATGTGATTCCCAATACCGAGCAACAAACGATGAGACTTATTGGTAATTTTGATGCAGGTTGGAATGACATCCAAGATATCTGTAATAGATACTGGCCTATCTTGAAACAGGATCGCCATCTCGCGAAGGTACTCACTGATAGACCCACGTTTACATCAAGAAGATGCTCTAACTTGGGAGACCAGTTAGTTAGGAGTCATTTTTCAAAACCCTCCAAACAAACATGGTTGACTACGACTCTAAAAGGGACCTATGGTTGCGGCCGTTGTAACGCCTGCAAGTATATTATACACAGCAGTGGAGTGTGGTCCAACCCCAATGGAAAGGAGTATCGAGCAAAACAATTTAACTGCAGCTGGAAATGTGTTGTATATCTAATGACTTGCACATGTGGGAAATGCTATGTTGGCAAAACCATTCGGCCACTACGCCAACGGATTTTAGAACATGCTAGATCCGTTAGGTACATCCGTGACACTCCAGTGGCATGACATCTTAAAACGGAACATGGGGGGAATGCGGACGCCTTGAGGTTCCAAGTGATTGAACAATTAATAAATTGGTCCACGCCGCGGAAATTTTGATTTAAGATTACGCCGAAGAGAGGCGTTTTGGATTCATGAATTATGTACATTGTATCCTGGAGGATTAAATGAGGGATTTACCTTCACTCCTTTTATCTCAGATCATTAAAAAATTGCCATACTGTTATTTTAATTAACCTTAGCCTTGACCCCTGAATATTTTGTGATTTGATACTACCTTTTCCATTACTATATGATGGTTTGTCAAGAATTTGACAGGCCCTATGTATACAATGCTTCCCAAATGTATGGCCGTTTAGTCTCTAGATACGGTTTCATGATTTTTGGTTAATTGCCCCCATTATATACCGATATATATACCGATATAGTGCTCTTAAGATGAAGGTGGAAATTCTGTCTATTAATTTAACAACTGATGTTGATATAGGTAACATCTACTGTGTCTTTTCTTCTATACATATATTCCCTTCACTTTCCGCTATAAAACATATATTGCAATGTTTTGCTTATTATGGGGCCAAACCAGTTCTATTATCTTTGAGAAGACATCTGGCGTCACGTGTGGTAGCAGCTATGGGCTTAGGTGGAGCAATACGATGTATAGAGGATGATTTATTTCTCCACTATGGGGGACGCATTTTAGCTGAAGAATAATGAATTCATGCCACCATATCGCCTGTAAGACTTCCCTTTAGGGCACTGGGAATTGATGGGTGCACAATATAAGCCGGTATGTATAGTGATTGCTCCTTTCCTGAAGGAAGTTGGTCAATTTATACTCAATGTCTACGCACAATAGTGAGGTTGCTGGTTGTACATCGCTACAGCTTAATGTAAAATGTGTATACAAACGATGTTGTGTCTTGCTTATTAGGGGGTACAGCATTTTTATTATCTTAGGGAAGTCATCTGGTGCTATATACGCGGCAGCAGCAGCTATGGGCTTCAGGTGGGACAGCAGATGAGAAGAGGATGGTTGTTGTGTGAGACATCTTCACTATGGGGAACAATCCGTCCTTATTCCACCATTTAGCCTTTAAACTCGCTATCCCCTACTTTCTATGGGGGCTTCTGATCTATAGGAACGCACTCTAAACGTGTGTATAGAATAATTGTTCCCTTTTTGGAGGTGGTTGTCACAATTGTATATGCCACATTCATGCACAATAGCGAGCCTGCTGGTTGTGCATTGCTACAGTATATGCCAGCCCCCCCCCCGTTTTTCGCCAAGACTTAACCAATGTTCACATGTAGGAGGTGGAATCAATGGAGGGAGGTGGGTCCAATGACGTCAGACGCCAAGTGAACGGGAGTATTTAATTGACCCTCGACATAACAATCGGGTTGCATCTATTTAAGGAGGAGAAGCCGGCGGGGTCTCATCTCTTGAAAAAGCCGCAGTTGTTTAGGCGGCGAAACATGTCGAGAAGTAAGGTTTTATAACAGTTGTATGTCCTCATTACCAGCCGTGTATCACTGTTATTCGCCCCTATCAATGAGGGTGCGGTGGTCACTATTCTATCTATGATTAACGTGGCATTGGAATGGTTTAATTGATCATAAGATCGCTGCAATTTACACACTTCACAACGGGTTTTGCTCATTGTCACGGAATGGCCCAACACCCTCAGCCAGGGGCGGTTCACGGTGACATTTATATGGCCATAGACACTTAGGTGCTGTGGCATCCACGGAGTTTTGAGTATTTTATTAGATGTGGATTTGTGTGTTGTGAAATGTAATTCCCTTTGTCTGCCTTGCCCGCCGCCATTTTCCTGGTGCCTCGTGGATCCGGTCAGAATGATCGGATCGTAAAATGGGCGATTCGGACCATCCGGTCGAATCGTAAAATGGGCGATTCGGACCATCCGGTCCGAATCGGCAACTCCCCGATTCGTAACTACCAATATGGATCGGGGCCCGGGTGCCTCCTGCCAGCGAGGGCCAATGGGACTTGTGTGGGCGGGCAGGGATCCCCATTGTTCTCATATTTGTGTAAAGTTTATAAGTATATGTGTTGTGTAAAAATAAAGGCAGATTTTCTAGTGCATCCAGCCTCGCCTGATGACTGTTATTTTCGGCCGTATTTGCTGAGGATCCCGCGCGGTCTCAGAGTACGGGTCCGAACCGAACCACCTTAAGATCCGAAGGCGCGTACCGCGTACCGTGCTTCGGTACATCGAGTGATCCGAGATAAGATCCGAATATTCCTCCGATCCAGCGCGATCCGAAGATTCCCTCGACGGAGATCGCTAATCAGATCCGAAGATTCCCTCGATCCCTTAAGATCCGAATATTCTTCCGGCCGTAAGATCCGAATATTCCTCCGCCCGTAAGATCCGAATATTCTTACGTGGGAAGGTCCGATTCCCGAATTCGCACGGCCGCTCCGCAGACGTTCCCACACTCACAAGGTCAGTGAACCAGCTGCTCGAGACGCTGAGTACCGTGTTGCTCAGTGGTCGGGCTGGTTCTACGCAGGGGTCCCCTCCACCGCCCGCTACCCCTTCCCCAGGGTCACTCCAGGCCGCACGAGACGCCGAGTGCCGTGTCACTCGGTAGTCGGGCCAGCGGTAAGCGCCGGGGGCACGCAGATAGAGCACACCCGCAGGCGGACAACATCCCATTCCGTCATACTGGTGGCAGCGGTGGGATAAGCTCTCTGCAGACCCCTAGGAGACCCTCACTATGGCCGGGTACGGGGCCTACAAGCGGGACGTCTTGCGTGGGATGCTGGAGAATCGGGGAGGCACCCCGGGCTCCAAGAGCCGGGAGGCCATGATGGAGGAGCTACGGAGACTGGATCAAGAGGCGGCGTTCGCAGCGTTACCCGCTGACATCGCGCCGGCACCCGTCCCCGCCGAGCCCGAAGAAAGCGATTTCCACCGGAAGGTGCGGCAGCGGGCCGTTATGTATGGAACGGCCCCATCGGAGGCTGTCATGCAGAGCCTGATCCGGGAGGTCAGTCAAGAAGAGGAGCGAGAAAAGGAGCGGGCGCACGAGCTGCGGCTGGCTGAGGTGCGGGGCCGACGGAACAGCAGCCCCCACTCGGACCGTGAGCCGGGCGCAAAGTGCCTTTTCAGGCGTTCAAGGAATTCCGAGAAGCAGAGGAGGAGATAGAGAGCTATCTCCAGGACTTTGAGCGCCTGTGCCAAGTGCACGAAGTGCACCGTGCCGACTGGGTGAGAATCCTGGCATGTAAGCTGACCGGTCGGGCCGCCGAGGCCTACCGCACGGTGCCGGACGAGGAGGCCACCAGTTATACGCACGTAAAGCAGGCGTTGCTGAGCAGGTTCGCCGTGACCCCGGAAGCCAGCCGGGTGAAGTTCAGGAACTCTCGCCGGCCCAATGGCGCTACCCACGTGGAGTGGGCCCATCGATTGCAGCGGGACTTACGCACCTGGTTCTCGGGTAGCAAAGCGGAGACGGTGACTGAGATTACCCAGCTGCTACTGCTCGAGCAGTTCTTCGAGCACACCCCCTCCGCTATCCGGGAGTGGGTGCGTGATAAGAAGCCCCAAACAGTGCAGCAAGCGGCTATTTGGGCAGACGAGTATACTGACACTCGGAAGGTTTCCGGGGGGGAGCGATCCCTGCCCTTCCGCCCCGCTCTACCTGCTCCACCACCCCCAACACCGGCGGTCCGGACGCCGGCAGCACGGCCCACCAGTCGGCCCAACAACCTGGCCAATGTCCGATGCTATGGGTGCAACCAAGATGGGCACTACAAGCAGTATTGCCCCAACCGACCGGAGTTGACCCGACCGCCCGCCAGACCGTCGTCGACCGCCCATTGTTGCGACACCGAGACCCCGTGGCCGGAGGCCCCGGAGGAATGGGAGCGGCTACATGAGGCAGACCCCGTGCAAGCCGCCGCGGACGACAACCGTCATCATCACCGTCAGGCGGTGTGGATAAACGGGCGGGCCGCTGAGGGGCTGCGGGACTCCGGGGCTACCATTACCCTGGTACGGCCCCACTTGGTTCAGCCGAACGACCGCCTGCACAACACCATTGCAGTACGGGTGGCCGGAGGAAAGGTTCTCCGGCTTGAGACGGCCCGGGTTCATCTGGACTGGGGGACCGGGGAGAAAGTGGTGAGGGTGGGGTTGTTGAAGCAACTGCCGGCCGAGGTGCTCCTTGGCAACGATCTGGGGCGGCTGGTCTCTTCTTACTCCACAGATGCGGCCACCCCAGTAACCACTAGGCAACAGAGCCAACGCCACGACAGGGGCACTCCGATCGGGACCCAGGTGAGATCCCAACCAAGACCTCCCCGACCTCCCCATACCCCGACGAGTCCCGGCTCTTCCCTTCCCACCTGACCCCCCGTCCCCGTGGAGCTCCCCGGAGACGCTTCGCCACCAGACCCAGACCGATCCCACGTTACAGTGCTACTGGGATCGGGCCGGTAGAGGCCTCGACGATAAGAGGGAGGACAGGATAGAGTGGGAGGACGGGCCTCTCTACCGGTACACCGCGAGGGAGGGGTCCAAAAAGAAGAAGCAGGTTCCGCAGAAGCAGATGGTAGTACCCCAGGCCCCTAGACAGGAACTTCTGCGCCTGGCTCACGACATTCCCCTTGCAGGTCACCTAGGGCAGAAGAAAACCCGGCACCGGTTGGCGCGCGTTTTTCTGGCCCCGCCTCAGCGAAGACACCCGCGAGTATTGCCGCACCTGCCCAGTTTGCCAAAAAACTGGGAAGGCCGGGGATCACCCGAAAGCGCCCCTGCGCCCCATGCCCATCATCCAGGAGCCCTTTAGCCGGGTGGCGGTCGACATCATTGGGCCGTTGCCACGGCCCAGTGCCACCGGTAAGAGGTACATACTTACCGTAGTGGATTATGCCACCGGTACCCCGAGGCTGTGGCCTTGGCCAACATCCAGGCGGACACCGTAGCGGACGCGCTCCTACGGGTGTTCACAAGGGTGGGGTTTCCCCGGGAATCCTATCCGATCAGGGTACCCAGTTCACCGCTGAGCTCACCCAGCAGCTCTGGCGTCTCTGTGGTGTTAGGGCGCTGCACAGCGCCCCGTATCACCCCCAGACAAATGGGCTGTGCGAGCGGTTTAATGGGACCCTGAAGCAGCTCATCCGGGCCTTTGTGCACGAAAGCAAGGATTGGGAGAAGTATCTTCCCCATATTATTCGCCTACCGGGAGGTTCCTCAGGAATCCACCGGATACTCTCCCTTTGAGCTGCTGTATGGGCGCCAGGTGAGAGGACCCTTGGATCTGGTTAGGGCTCAGTGGGAGGGGGAACAGGAGGAAGATGGGGTTCCTGTGTTGGGTTATGTCTTGAAGCTCCGGGAGCGCTTGGCAGAACTCGCGGGGTTCGTACAGGAGAACATGGAGACGGCCCAGGCTCAGCAGAAGGCGTGGTACGACCGCGCTGCTTGCAGTCGCTCGTTCCTTGTGGGGCAGAAGGTTCTGGTGCTGAAGCCACAGCGGCAGAACAAGCTGCAGGCGGCCTGGCAAGGTCCCTACAAGGTGGTAACCCAATTGGGGGATACCACCTATGTGGTTGTTAGCTGCGCAGACACCAGAATCCAGCGGACGTTCCACGTCAATATGCTGAAGGCCTACCATGAGCGGCCAGAGACGGTGGACGCCATATGCGCGCCGGCTGCCGAGGAGACGGAACTATTCCCGTTGGTAGAACTTCCGGGGGTAGCCAAGCAGCCTTCCGGGGTGGATCAGGTGCAGCTGGGGGAGGAGTTAGGGCCCGAAAAGCAGGCGCAGGCGCGGCAGCTGCTTCACGACTACCCGGGGGTTTTCTCGGCTCTTCCGGGATACACTGACCAGGCCATCCATCAAGTGGACACGCCTGGTCAGAGACCCCTCCGGCAACCTGCATACCGGCTCCCGGAAGCGGTCCGCGAGTCCATGCGGGCCGAGATCCGGGAGATGTTGGAGCTGGGGGTCATTGAACCGTCAGCCAGCCCATGGGCGTCGCCCGTGGTCCTGGTGCCCAAGAAGGACGGTACCACCAGGTTCTGCGTCGACTATCGGCGGATAAACGACTGTACCATTACAGACGCTTATCCCATGCCCCGAGTCGACGAGCTGCTAGACCAGATCTCCCGGGGTCATTTTCTGACCACGGTCGATCTGTGCAAGGGGTATTGGCAGATTCCCCTTGCCGAGGAGGCGACCCCGAAGTCGGCCTTCATCACCCCATTCGGCTTGTACCAATTTCGAGTCATGCCGTTCGGGATGAAGAACGCCCCTGCTACCTTCCAGCGGTTAATCGATCGCCTCCTCGATGGCCTCCAGGGATTCGCTTGCGCATACCTGGATGACATAGCCATCTATAGCCAGACCTGGGAGGAACACCTGGACCATGTAGGGACAGTCCTGGGCCGGATTAGGGACGCCAACCTGACCCTTAAGCCGGAGAAATGTAAAGTGGGGATGGCCGAAGTGCAGTATCTGGGCCACCGGGTGGGTTGCGGGATACAACGGCCAGAGCCCGCCAAGATAGAAGCCATCCTAGATTGGCCCACCCCTGTGACCAAGACCCAGGTCCTCGCCTTCCTGGGCACCGCGGGGTACTACAGGAAGTTTGTGCCCCATTACAGCGACCTGGCCAAACCCCTGACTGACTTGACGAAGAAATCCCTGCCCCGCCAAGTCCTGTGGTCCCCGGAGTGCGAACAGGCCTTCCGGCAACTGAAGGCCGCCCTGACCCAAGCTCCCCTGCTAGCAGCTCCCAACTATAACAAACGTTTTGTTGTCCATACAGACGCGTCCATGTTCGGACTGGGAGCTGTCCTAAGTCAAGTGGGGGACGACGGGGGGGATCATCCGGTGGCGTTAAATCAGCCGGAAGCTGTTGCCACGGGAGGTGGGGTATGCTGCGGTGGAGAAGGAGTGCCTGGCCTTGGTCTGGGCCCTGCGGAAGCTCCAACCCTATGTCTACGGTCGGTCCTTCACCGTGATGACCGACCATAACCCCTTGGTGTGGCTCAACCGAGTGGCGGGGGAAAATGGTCGCCTGTTGCGGTGGAGCCTGGCTCTCCAACCCTTTAACTTTACCATTCAATACCGGCCCGGGTCGCAAAACGGTAACGCAGATGGGTTATCGCGGCAGTCGGCCCGGGAACCAGGGGATTGGGGAGCCCCGACTACCCCGGTACGACCCGTTGGGGTCCAACCGGGTGCGTCGGACCTTGGGAAGGGGGAGGAGTGTCACGGAATGGCCCAACACCCTCAGCCAGGGGCGGTTCACGGTGACATTTATATGGCCATAGACACTTAGGTGCTGTGGCACCCACGGAGTTTTGAGTATTTTATTAGATGTGGATTTGTGTGTTGTGAAATGTAATTCCCTTTGTCTGCCTTGTCCGCCGCCATTTTCCTGGTGCCTCGTGGATCCGGTCAGAATGATCGGATCGGAAAATGGGCGATTCGGACCATCCGGTCGAATCGTAAAATGGGCGATTAGGACCATCCGGTCCGAATCGGCAACTCCCCGATTCGTAACTACCAATACGGATCGGGGCCCGGGTGCCTCCTGCCAGCGAGGGCCAATGGGACTTGTGTGGGCGGGCAGGGATTCCCATTGTTCTCATATTTGTGTAAAGTTTATAAGTATATGTGTTGTGTAAAAATAAAGGCAGATTTTCTAGTGCATCCAGCCTCGCCTGATGACTGTTATTTTCGGCCGTATTTGCTGAGGATCCCGCGCGGTCTCAGAGTACGGTTCCGAACCGAACCACCTTAAGATCCGAAGGCGCGGACCGCGTACCGCGCTTCGGTACATCGAGTGATCCGAGATAAGATCCGAATATTCCTCCGATCCAGCGCGATCCGAAGATTCCCTCGACGGAGATCGCTAATCAGATCCGAAGATTCCCTCGATCCCTTAAGATCCGAATATTCTTCCGGCCGTAAGATCAGAATATTCCTCCGCCCGTAAGATCCGAATATTCTTACGTGGGAAGGTCCGATTCCCGAATTCGCACGGCCGCTCCGCAGACGTTCCCACACTCACAAGGTCAGTGAACCAGCTGCTCGAGACGTTGAGTACCGTGTTGCTCAGTGGTCGGGCTGGTTCCACGCAGGGGTCCCCTCCACCGCCCGCTACCCCTTCCCCAGGGTCACTCCAGGCCACATGAGACGCCGAGTGCCGTGTCACTCGGTAGTCGGGCCAGCGGTAAGCGCCGGGGCACGCAGATAGAGCACACCCGCAGGCGGACAACATCCCATTCCGTCATACTCATCATTGTTGCACTTGCAATTTCAGTATTGACAGAGTATATATTCATATATTTGGACGGCTGCTTGGGTTCTGGTTATCCATTCCTTAAATTTTTGTATTTCTTGCGATTTTGCCCCTATTAATGAGGGCGTAGTGTTTATTGTGCCGTTGTGGCAATTTGTTTGAATTGTGGGAACCTGCGCCGCTCAATTGTTTCCAACAATTATTGTGTACAACATCACGTTGTGTTCATTGGGAGTATTACATCACCATGCTCCACATCGTATCTAGGATAATCCACATTGCTAATTGTTAATTCCTTGAATATGGGTATTATACCACAAATGATAAGCAATCGGTTACCCATACACGGTTTGGTCAATCATCCTCTCATCTTGGGTGATATATACATTTTCCAATATATATGTTTTTATACGGTCGGTTGTGTTTTTTTGTTCGGTGTACACCAAATAAAGTATGATAAGGTAACTGGGGTCAACCATTTCGATGTTTTTTTCTCACGTTACATTGGGTGATGCCGTCTGTAGACACTAGTGTGATTATTCCCAGTGTTTTCTTGTTATTCCATTATGCAACCCCTCATGACTGGTTTGGCCGCCTCTGTGACGCCTGTCCTGACTCTCCAGACACCCCCTCGTTGTGGTCAGCCCGGCTACTGGGAGCGCCGTCCTCAGCGCCTCGAGCAGCCGGATCTGTAGCTCCAGACCTGCTTGGTCTGATCCTCTGCCTTGGAGCCTCTTTGAATGTCCAGAGGGCCGCTCTGTGCCTTCTAAACACGTCTTAATTCACATTTACATAAATAAACATATATTTAAAACCAAAGCTACGCCATTTTACACTAAACTAATTTAAACTAAAACCAAACGGTGTAAAATACATTTAAAACCACACGATATAAGTGAATATAAAGTCTTTCCCAAAGCAAATGTCTAGGTCTTTTGGGGTTTTCGCCGTGGGAATAAACAGTCATGGTGATTGAAGCGGGGAGCACTACGTCAGTTCCATGACAGCCTCCCAAAACAAATACACGTCGTCTAGATGTACCAAGTTATCATCGAGGTAGTTGTTCCAACTAAGTTCAACGTTTGTCGGGAAACCTTCGGCGTGTAGGAGAGTGCTAGGGAAACACCAATTTCGGGAGTGTGGGAGGGGGGTTTTGAGCTGTATGTCCACCGTGACCGTAGCATGGTCTGAAATATGTATCATTCCAATGGCAGCATCCAATATGGAGTGGTGTAAAGTCGAGGACAGGAGGAACATGTCTATGCGGGAGAAGGAATTGTGAGGGTGGGAGTAAAAGGAGTAATCTCTGCCTTCCGGATATAGGTAGCGCCAGGCATCGAACAGAGCTAGGTGGTCTTTTAGGAAAATAGGGTCTGCGGTAGCCTGCGAGGGGTCGTGGAGTGGGGCCCAGAGCGTGAGCGGTCTAAGACTGGATCCAGAACCGCATTAAATTCCCCACCTACTATGCAATGTGTGAAGGTATATTGAAGAAGAGTCGAGTAAAGGTCAGAAAAGAACTGCAGATGAGGAGGATGAGGGGTGTAAATGTTCACCAGTAGATAAGTCTCTCCTAGGACCGACACCAATAGAATGGTGAAGTGGCCCAAGAGGTCATTAACTTCGTCGAGAACCTCAAACGGAAGGGATTTATTCAATAGGATAGCGGTACCCCTCTTCTTATTCCCGAAAGGAGCAGAAGTTTGGTACCCAATCCAGGGAGCACAGAGGTGATTTTCGGGGAGAGGACCAATGGGTCTCCTAAAGGAAGACCACGTCGGGTTTTAATTTAGCCGAGTGAGAGAGTACCTTATTTCTCTTGACAGGAGAGTTCAAGCCGTCTACATTCCACAGAAGGAGTCTAAGGGAGGTTTTAATCGAAGGCTCTAGGGACGTCATGTGCAGGTAGGAGAACTAGAGGGGCGCCAATCAGCGCCAATACAACACTGTGAGGCATGGCCTCTTCTAAAGGGGGACCAGGGTCATCCCAGCGTAGGGAACATAGAACCAGGTTGAAAGGTTCACTCTAAGTGTCAAATTTATTTTACTTTTAAACGGACCCAAAACACGTGTAACACATTGAAGAATAAACCAAAACAGAGACCAGAGGGCCAACGGGACCCAGAGATCAGACCTGACCAGTCTCCACCAGCCAGTCAACAGTAACAGTATCATCCTAAGGGAAACAGAAAACGATCGTTGTATAGTAGTAGACCATAACATTGCCATAGTTCAAAGAGTAGTTGACAATAAGTCCAATGTTGGGAAGTTCAGGGCTTCACTGAGCAGCATCTGGTTGATAAGGTACGTTGAGACATAGGTGAAGGCGATTTCTCGGGAAGGAGAGCCAAACTCGCTTTGCTGGGAGAATCGAAATAGTGGGTTGCACCATTAAAGTTCAATCTCCGGCGCGCTGGGTACAACAACGAAAAACGTATGTCTCTCGCCACCAATTCCGAGCACAGGGGCGAAAACGCTCTTCTTTTCAGTGAGACGGAAGCTGAGAAATCCTGAAAAAGTCAGAGAGGCTCCTTGATAATCCAACGAATTGGATTGGTGAAAGGCCTGTAAGAGCTTAGATTTAGCAACGAAATTAAGAAGCCTCCTAATGACAACACCGGGCCGTGTCGACTGCGGATTGAGGTCAGGGCCCACTCTGTGGACACGTTCCACAGCCAGGGGCAGTTGAGGGGCATCAAAGCACAATTGAGTGGGCAGCCAGGTAGGGGCCCAATCTTGTAGGGCCCGACCTTTCACAGACTCTGGCAGGCCGACCACTCGCAGGTTATTGCGATGACTCCGGTTCTCTAAATAATCCAGCTTTTCAGTTAAAGTATGAATAATCGATTGTGGATTTGTCAAGTTGGGCTTTCAGTGGGTGAAGATCGTCTTCTAATGTTGAGACCCGTTCCCTCACTTCAGTGACGTGGTGAGCTTGAGATGTTAACTGCATCAGAATGGTTTCAATGGTCGTGGAAAGCCTCCCAGGTTTTTCAACCAATAGGGGGGACAATGCTGCAGAGATGTCCGCCACACTTAATTGGGGCCCTTGGTGAGTGTCTCCAGAGGATGGAGAAGCTGCCTGTGAAAAGTCCAGTGAGGGATCCATGGAGATAGTGGAAGGCGAGGATGGAGGGTGTAGCCGTTGAGGGGGTTTTGAAGCAGCTTATTTTTTTTTTATTATTTACAGGACGTCATAGGACGCTGAGCGCAGAGAGTGGAAGGAACGCCCACTCTCACGGACATTTCTTCCTCTCTCTGTTAACGCTCAGGTACCGGCAGCCTAAAATGGACGCACAAAAACCGTTGCGCGCAGAAATCAGCGGGCGGACTGTTTTTTCACGCGATTCAGCCAATCTGAATTAAGAACCACAATTGTCTCCCGTTAAGTGCGCCTGTCAAAGTCAATCTGCGCATATATGCTGCAGCAATAATAAAAACCCGCACAACCTCTCCATTTTATTGGTTTGGGTATGTGTAGAATGTGTAACTATACTTGTAAATATACTATATATTTTTTTAGGAGTTGCTAAAATTATGCGCGCAAAGGCTGTGCGTTACAAACTGCGCATAGATTGTAATATCTTCCGCGTAGCAGCGCACAAACGCATTTGCGCTCACAATGTTAAGTATAGGACGCGCGCAGTACATCACGATCGTGCAGGTTCACGCAGGTTCACCCGCAATAGACGTTAATGCGCGTTTGTTGCGCTGTCATTGTAATACGACGTTCAGCGCAAAGGGTTTTGCCCCTCGTGTTAATGCGTTTTTTGCGCACGCAAACGTTTGCGTGAAGATTGTAATAGGGCCCGCCATGCAGCAAACACTACAAGTTAAACAATTTTAGGGCGGGGTGTGTCCACGGCGCCAACCAGGATGGGCGCTTAAGCAGGGAGCTCCGCTCTGAACCTTCATCCCCCAAATCAAGTCTCTTTCCTCCTCCTGCCGATACCAACTGCATAATATTTCCAGAATTCGGCCATTTCTTACCGCTGTCACCACAAAACAACTCATACACGCCCTGGTAATCTCCCGACTCAACTATTGCAATAATCTCTTATCTGGCCTCCCTCTGTCCCGCCTCTCCCCCCTACAATCCATCCTGAACACCTCCGCCAGGCTAATTCACCTCACCCGCTGCTCTGTCTCTGCCGCTCCCCTCTGCGAGTCCCTTCACTGGCTCCCCTTCCACTGCAGAATTAAGTTCAAAATCCTTATCCTTACCTACAAAACCCTCACTAACTCAGCTCCCCACTACCTGTCCTCACTAATCACCAAATACACCCCAGCCCGCTCCCTAAGGTCAAACAGTGACCTGCGCCTAGCTTCTCCCCGCATCACCTCTTCCCATGATAGACTGCAGGATTTCTCACGCGCAGCCCCCACTCTCTGGAACGCTCTCCCTCGTACTGTCAGACTTTCCCCTAACTTCTCTTCCTTCAAACGCTCCCTTAAAACATTCCTATTTAGGGAAGCCGACCCCCCAACTCACTGACGCAACCATCAATCACTCTCACCTTACAGTCCTCTCCTCCTGTTTCCAACCCCAACCCTCCTAGATTGTGAGTTCCTACGGGAATAGGGCCCTCATCTCCTCCTGTACTGTTTGTCAAATGTTGTTCAATGTATTGTAACCCTGTCTATACTGTGCTTATTGTACAGCGCTGTGGAATATGCTGGCGCTTTATAAATAAATAATAATAATAATAATAATAACCGCCAAATTTGCACCTAACGTGACCCGCTAACGCTACCAATGGGGAAAACACACCGCTCCGTGAACACCCCACGTCCCCAGGCACACGCCGGCCAAAATTCAGCTTCAACGCGACCACGCGGTCAGAGAGCGCTCAAGCCTCGCAGGCCTCCACACCGCGATCTCCCGGCTCCCCCGCAACGGACACAGACGGAGCCTCTGGAATGCTGCACTCTGGTGGCCGCCCAGATTGGGCCACCCTCCTCGCTCGATTGCCCATTAAGGAGGACTTGAAAGAGGCGATCGCCGCCATCATGGCGGAACTACAGCAGGTCAGAGGGGATTTACAGGGTCTGCATACTAAGATCCACACTGTGGAAGCTGCCTGGGATACCCTGAACCTACAACAAACTGCCACCTCCTCCAAGCTTGACTCACAGACCGAACAACTAAGAGGTATGGCGCTCCACCTCAGGATTGGAGATGAAAAAATAAGGTTTATTTAAAATATAATTAAAATTGCCTCCAGACTGGAGGCAATTTTAATTATATTTTAAATAAACCTTATTTTTTCATCTCCAATCCTGATTCCTGCTTCATCGAATCCTGCAAACATTGGTGGTTTTTCATCTGGGTTTTTCTCCCACCAAAAAAAACCTATGGGCCTATATCTATGAGCTATGTGAGCTCCACAAAATGTGAGTACAATTCCAACTGTACATAAAATTGTGACCTTTAATTTGTGGACCTACACAAGGATTTTTCTTCCTGTTCTCCTTTCCATTGTCTAAACCTCGGACAAAGAAAAAGAAAAAATCTTGCTGTAAGGTGGGGGTCACCTAAGAAACTGAAAACAATTACCCACATGTCTGGACCCACTTAGAGCCAGTGCACGGCTCTACACTTGTAAGTGGGGTGTTCATCACTTACATTCATAGTATATTTTACAAAACAGTGTTGCACTATTATTGTTCTTCTTCTATTATATATATATATATGCGAGATTCCGGGATCCCAGAGAGCAGTATTTGCGCCGATCCAGGTTATTGATTTCATTATTGTGTGCAATGGTATAGGGGAAACCACTATATCCTGAGATTGGCTATCTGGGCACCCTGGTGGTGGATGCATGTTGTGTGGCGCTGCACCATTTGCTGTTTATAAAGTCTCTTGGGGTTTGAAGCGTGGAGCGCCACGTCAGCTCCATGACAGGGCCCTATTACGCTCTTGGTGTTAAAACACAGGCACAGGGAGGGAAATCTGCACCTGCAGATTTCCCCCTTGCGCCTGTGTTTTAACGCTGGATTACAATGCAGGAGCAAAATATGTTGCCTGCATTGTTACTGCCCGTTAAAATCCTGGATGCTCACGGCAGCGCTGAGCGCAGCCACGAGCATCCTCTCAATGGAGTCCATTGAGCTCCCCCCTGCCCCCCCTGCCGGTCACGTGACCAGCCGGATCTCGCCTCGCGAGATCCGGCCGGTCGTTATAGGGATACGCAGGGAGAGACTAAGGGGACTTTTTCCCCCAGTCTTTCCCTGCTCCCACCGGCTGGAGGAGGCGGCCGGAGCTGCAGTCGGAGCCGCGGTACAGAGGGTGAGTATGTGCTTGGTTTTTTTATTTTTAAAGCTGGTGTTAACGGATTGTGCAGAAGCGGAATCCATTAACACCAAGTCCTGGGTCTGGTTAACTTTTCGTTGACCAGAGCCAGGCGTAAATCAGCACTGGGACTTTGTAATCCAGCACTGATTAACACTTTGCGCTCCATGTTAAACATAGGGAGTGCAAAGTACAGTAACCTCGCGCTGAAAAGCACAAAACGGGTTTTTTAACCTGTTTGCGTTTGGATTGTACTATGCAGTAAATACCGCAGCAAATGTTAATGCTCACACAAGTGAGAGTTAACGTTTGCGTTAGGGATGTAATAGTGCCCGAAGTGTTTCCAGATTCTCTGCCATTTATTGGGAGGACTGCAAAGGATTGTGGACTAAGGACATGGTTTCTTTTTTTATATATTATGCTCTTGCTGCTGTTTAACAAAGCAAGAATTGGATGCAAATCCTTGCCTCCAGGTCATTATTAAAATTTTAACTTTTTGTTTTGGAAATAGGAAAATTTAGTAATTCTACATGTATCGGTTTCTCCTTTTACAGAAAATTAAATGTCACTGGAATGAAAGGTTGTAAACTCTAGTTGGCGTCCCTTATTTGGCATAAGGTCACACGGGGTCTCAATTATCAGCATACATGCAGAAATGTCCTTTGTGTCAGTAAATGTGCTGCGGACAGATAATAAAATGGTGAGAGCTCCTGCTTACATGGGGTCTGCATTATCAGCAAACAGGCAGATGCAGTAAATGTGCTGCAGACAGATAATAAAATGGTGAGATCTCCTGCTTATGGGGGTTTGTAGTCATCAGAATGAGATTATTAGCAATGCAATATCTGTATGTGCTGCATAATGCCTGTGTGTGGCAATTACAGCAACACCTTGTATCTGTATTTGCTGCATAATGCCTGTGTGTGGCAATTACAGCGACACCTTGTATCTGTATGTGCTGCATAATGCCTGTGTGTGGCACTTACAGCGACACCTTGTATCTGTATGTGCTGCATAATACCTGCGTATGGAAATTACATTATCACCTTGTATCTGTATTTGCTGCATAATGCCTGTGTATGGCACTTACAGCGACACCTTGTATCTGTATGTGCTGCATAATGCCTGCGTGTGGTAATTACAGCGACACCTTGTATCTGTATGTGCCGCATAATGCCTGTGTATGGCAATTACAGCAAAACCTTGTATCTGTATGTGCTGCATAATGCCTGCGTATGGCAATTACAGCAACACCTTGTATCTGTATGTGCCGCATAATGCCTGTGTATGGCAATTACAGCAACACCTTGTATCTGTATGTGCCGCATAATGCCTGTGTATGGCAATTACAGCAACACCTTGTATCTGTATGTGCCGCATAATGCCTGTGTATGGCAATTACAGCAACACCTTGTATCTGTGCCACATAATGCCTGCGTGTGGTAATTACAGCGACACCTTGTATCTGTATATGCTGCATAATGCCGATGTATGGGAATTACAGCGACACCTTGTATCTGTATGTGCTGCATAGTGCCTGCGTATGGCAATTACAGCAACACCTTGTATCTGTATGTGCTGCATAATGCCTGTGTATGGCAATTACAGCAACACCTTGTATCTGTATGTGCTGCAAAATGCCTGCGTGTGGCAATTACAGCAACACCTTGTATCTGTATGTGCTGCATAATGTCTGTGTATGGGAGTTACAGGACCCCACTGTATCTGTATGTGGCATTCTGATCAGTCTATGGGCATTCACTGGCACCCCCTGCTGGACAGGTACTGGCTTGCGGTGTAAACGGTGGCTCTGTGTATAGAATTGTTCAGAAAACAAGCTGAGATCAGCAGGAGTACCTGGATATGGTCAGGAGGGACGGCGATGGTTGACCATCCTGGCATTGATTAGTAGACCTCCTTGGGCAGATGGCCATGATGACCACTATGAAACAGTCCCTGGCATTACCTGTAATTAGGTCTGGAGATGACGCCTGGATAGACAGCCGGTGCATGGACCTCTGCCAGCTGCTCTTGGCCTTGAAGAAGTCATTGATATTCATATCTGTATCATCTCCAACGCAGAAGGTGTCACAGGCGGCCTGGGGACACGGATGAAGAGAGACAGAGGTTTTCCTAAAAAATTTTTGTAGTAAGTATGGGAATGTCCTCCAGTTATCAGCAGATTCATGAAAACACAGAATATCTTCATGTGGATTGAAAAACCAGGCTCTGAGCTTGTTTTAACAATGGGTGGAGACGCGTCTCTTTCCGGCACCAGGACACTCAAAGCCACAGAATTGAGCGTCACCGATTAAAATTAATGACCAAACGTTATCTCAGAGGCTTCCAGGAGAGCAGGATTGTTTTCACTCCACTCCTTCCCTCCTTATCTCTCTCCATTTCCCTCCCAGATGCAGGAAAGGAAGGGGATTGGAGTCACTGATTTAACCTTTACAGCGTTTATCCAAAACACGCCGGGGAGGGGGGAGAGAGCGCGGGGTCACCATGGAAGGAGAGAACGTACTGAACTCACAGCGACTACCACATACGGACACACATCTCTAAACCGTCCAGCAGACACCAACCCCAAAACCATAACCCTGACTGCCAAGACCTTCAAAGATCCACAACTCATCAGCAAAGACAGACCTCCCAAATACCACCGCTGGCCAGACACTGCCCATCCAAATCCCACCACTGCCCATCCAAATCCCACCACTGACCAACAGACACTGCCCGATCAAATTCCGCCAGTGACCAACAGACACTGCCCGTCCAAATCCCACCACTGCCCATCCAAATCCCACCACTGACCAACAGACACTGCCCGATCAAATTCCGCCAGTGACCAACAGACACTGCCCGTCCAAATTCCACCGGTGACCAACAGACACTGCCTGTCCAAATTCCACAGGTGACCAACAGACACTGCCCGTCCAAATTCCTACGGTGACCAACAGACAATGCCTGTCCAAATCCCACCACTGACCAACAGATACTGCCCATCCAAATGTCACCACCAGAATATGACAATCCAAATGACATCATCGGCGTTACTGGTGGATCAGGGTGGGTTACCTGTGGGTCATGGGAATCCGTCTGTCAGTGGGATTTGCCCAGGAATACTAATGGAGGACTGGAGATGGAAGATGATGAGGAAGGCATGATAGTGACGCACTTATTTGTTCAGGAAAACAAATTCCTTTTAGAAGGACCTGGGGGAAAGAACAAGGGGAAAGACCTCACCTTGAACACAGCTTTGGCCCAGATTCGGAAGGCGTCCTCCTGTCCGCAGAGTTCATCTCCTTCCCCCATCTCTTTGATGCGTTCTCCTCCGAGCTCCTCCAGCCGTGTGTCCACTGCATGGCCGAAGGCGCAGAAGTGAGGGTAGGCCCGAGAGCCCAAACCAAACACCGAGAACCTGGAGAGAAAAAGCAGGAAGAAAGATTGGATGGCATTCCCTGCGCCCCGAACCATCCACGGCATGGTGAATGATATGGACACATGAGATTCATGGACACACCTTAGGGTTCCCAGAGGTCCTGCACTGTCTGTGTTACTCGACTCCTTCCGTTTGTTCTTCCACGACGTGACAAGCGCATCGCTCTGGGAGACGCTGTTAAAGCGAGTCTTGTAGCTCCTGGTGGGAAAGATCGTCAAAAAGACGAAGGTACCGGACCTGGTCACCAGACGGCATTAATGGCACAGCGTACGTCAAATCACCCCCATTAAAAGACACCCTGTACCCAACTCAGCCCCATTGTGACTCACTGTACCCCAAATCACCCCATGACACTGTACCCCTAGATCACCATATTTAAGACACACTGTACCCCCAAATCACACGGTGAACCCCCCAAAACACCCCACACTGTGACTGGAGGCCGGGGCCAGGATTGCAGCAGATCTCATCGGGAGGAGAAGCAGGTCGCGTCCTGAGGCGCAAACTCTTTGATTTCCAGAAATATAATAGAAACGTGATTGTGGGTAATTGTGAGATTCCACATTTATTCGGCCAGTGTTGGTGTGAATTGGCTGGAGGTAATGGATTCACTGCATGATGATCCAGCCTATCAGGCTCCTCACTGGCTCGGTCACTGCACCTCCCTGGTACCGGCTGACCAGCCTCTCCCCACACCCAGGACCGTCACTTACTTCTGCTGCTCGGGCTGGAGGTCGGCCACGCTGGGCGAGGTCATCTCCATTAATTCTCGTGCAAAGGTCTGCAGAGACAAAGATGTGAGTCTGGTCAATGACCTCATTAAAGCGCACACTGAGGGGGAGGGGGCATTTATTTGTGTCTTCCTATATTGGTTATATACAGAGACCCTGTAACGGCCCCTGGGTATATATATATATACTAACGCTCTGCATGTTACACGGCCAGGACCGGTCATTACCAGAACATCACAGATTGGAAGCCACGGCGAGCAGGAAGCGGGCAGCCAGAGGTCAGGGTAATGGGGGCACTGGAGGGGAGCAGGTGGTATTGGTAGCACTGGATGGGGAGTGGTGGATAATGGGGGCACTGGAGGGGAGCAGGTGGTATTGGGAGTGGTGGATAATGGGGGCACTGGAGGGGAGCAGGTGGTATTGGGAGTGGTGGATAATGGGGGCACTGGAGGGGAGCAGATGGTATTGGTAGATAATGGGGGCACTGGAGGGGAGCATGGGTAATGGGGCACTGCAGGGGTGTGGTGGGTAATGGGGCACTGCAGGGGTGTGGTGGGTAATGGGGCACTGGAGGGGAGTGGTGGGTAATGGGGGCACTGGAGGGGAGTGGTGGGTAATGGGGCACTGGAGGGGAGTGGTGGGTAATGGGGCACTGGAGGGGAGTGGTGGGTAATGGGGCACTAGTGGGGATCGGTGGGTAATGAGGCACTGGAGGGGAGCATGGGTAATGGGGCACTGCAGGGGTGTGGTGGGTAATGGGGGGAATGGTGGGTAATGGGGGCAATGTAAGGGAGCGGTGGGTAATGGGGGCACTGAAGGGGAGCGGTGGGTAATTGGGGCATGGTGGGTAAATGGTTCTGGTGAGGTGGAGCAAGTAACTGAAATCTGTGGTCTGATGAAGGGGCAGGAGATGACGTTCTTACCTCCCCATTCTCCGGAGGATCTCCATTACCAAACGTACTGGTCACCACCAGCACCAGAGTCTCGTGCTCCAAGTTGACCGAGTCGTATTGGTCCATGCACACCACCTGCACAACGAATCACATCATCCAACCATTACTTCCAGTGATCAGGAGTCGGACAGGATCAACAAGCACCAGCTTACACATCAGCCCAGGGGGAACCCAGACTGGTGAGGGAACCGTGCACGGGCAACACACAGGCACAAACAATCACGAACAATAAACCCCGGCATCACCGAATCCCACGACTATCTCAAGAAAGGATATTCACTAGCGCAGGAAAGGAGAGAGAGGAGGAGACACGAAAAAGGTGCGGGATATAGCAAGATATAGGGGGGGTTGCGATGTTGTGGCCGCAGAGGGGGTCGTGATGTTGCGGCCGCGGAGGGGGTCGTGATGTTGCGGCCGCGGAGGGGGTCGTGATGTTGCGGCCGCGGAGGGGGTCGTGATGTTGCGGCCGCGGAGGGGGTCGTGATGTTGCGGCCGTGGATGGTTTCTGCCCTTGAAGGAGAATCCATGAAATGGGTAAATATTTTGGATGGTCGTTTAAAGTTTCACCGTATGCTGGAATCCGAATATAACAGAGTAGGGTATTGTGTTACGATATCTCCGTCTTCCGAAGCTGCTGCACACCTCTTGTAATGCCGTTAGAGCATAGCATTCCCCATTCACTTGCTGGGACTCCGCGTAAGGGAGAAACAGGACACACTTTTACTAGACACAAAACAACCTCTTATACAGTTTCCAAAAACCGACCCCCCCACAGGCAGTGACTCCTGAACAATGGAAAGCCCCTTCCCCTCGCACCTGCGTAATTGGCACAAGCCACCCCCCCTTGGACTTGGACATTATATATGTTTAGAGGGGCATAGGAGACTCCTTACATGTGTAGGAGATGCCGTGCGGTGTGTAGGGGTGACAGATCTCCGTACCCCGACAGGGTCACATCTGCCAATGCTGAGTCCTTGAGGACCCCTGTGTTCTACCGAGCCAGACTCTCGTGCCCTCCTCCAGTCCTCAGATGAAGCTCAAGGACCGGGACACATAGAACCTGCTAGTATCCCCCAGAAATAAGACAAGGCTGTAGATCTGAAGTCTTTCAGGGTTAGACTGGAACTGTTTTTTCATTAGGGACACAGATATTTATACGGTCACACAGGGGTCATATACTAACTCAAAACCTCTTCCAGTGGAACCTAATTATAATTGCACAAACATTGACTTCTTGGAAGGTGAAATCTAATTCCATTAGGTCAGTAAGATTACAGTAAACATTACTTAGCATTTCTAATGAGGGATGGACAAACAGAAATCTAATTACATTGCATACAGACAGCAGATTACAACCTATTCAAATATAAACAGATAACAGGTATACTCTCAGGGTTATTCAGAGAGCGGTGAAAAGCAGGAGAATGACAGAAGAATGGAAAATTCTAGGTCAAAATAGCCAAACCAGAAAAATTCTCCCATTCATCTCACTTTCCAAATCTGCTATTTTGACCTAGAATTTTCTATTCTCCAGTCATTCTCCCGCTTTTCACCGCTCTCTGAATAACCCTAACAGTGTACCTGTTAGCAGATTACAACCTATTCAAATATAAACAGATGTCTATAGGTAATGGGTTTCGATTTCTGTTTGTCCAGCCTCATTATAAATGCTAAATAATGTTTACTGTCTAATCTACCGCTCTCTGAATAACCCTGAAAGACTAGACAATGCATTCTTACATAATCACAGATCACACATTCTGTACACAAGAGGGCAATGAAAATAATAATGAAACACAGGCCTGCACCCCAAACCCATCTCCATGCCCACACACCCCAAGTCTAAAGTGACGCACGTCACATATCTCCCCCGTTCCAGAGAGGCATGGCAAACTTAGATCCCAAACAGATCGCTTGCCACTGAGGAGACCTCTCACTCTGTCCCGCTTTGCACCATCTGCAAAGTTCCAGGGTGCTGGCACACAAGCACCATCAGTGGGGTCTGACAGTCGCCACATGGTACCCCTGGTTGGGGGTCCATAGTCCCGGGTATGAGGCAAACCATCCCTCTTGTCCAGGGCACTCACAAACTCACCGCAGTAGTGTGCGACAGACAACAGGCCACCACAGTTCACAGACACAAAACGTTCACTCCCAGGCACCCTGGGATCCCTCCCTGCATCTTTCCCTCTCCAGAGCACCTCTGCAGACCCAGGCCCAGAACACAGTCAGCAGTCCCTCCTTCTGTGGCTGCCCCCTCTCAAACATTTAGCAGGGGCCCAGCCCACGACAACCCCCACAATCCCAAAGGGGTGCAATTCTTCCTGGGACCAGGAACTTGGTCTCCTCTCTTTTTGTACCTTGGTTGGTAGGGGCGGAGTGCTGGGAGGGTCCCCATTTTCCTCAGGGACCAGGCATACTTGAATGCCAGGACAGCATCCATCTCCAGCAACACTGGGTACAATCGCTCCTCTGTGCAAAATATAACAGGAGCAGTGACTCGACCCCCTGTTGTGCTGCTCTCCTCCGTAGTGGGCACATGGGTGCTGGCAGGTCATAGCAGAGACAGCTCATGTTGGAGCTGTCGGCACTGTGATCATGTCCCCTCGAGCTCAGCCTTCAGGTGGCTGGCAGTGCCCTGGTGCTCCTGCACCAACACTACTAGTTGGTGTGTCAGGCAGCTCACCGCTTCTTCGCTTGCCTTGGCGTGAGCGAGGTTCTCCTTCCGAGCTGCATCTGCTTCTAGCAGCTGGTGTTGGCACAGCTGGAGTTGGTTCTGGAGCAGCTGTATTTCCTCTTCCTGCTCACAGACCCTTGCCTGCACAGTGTTCCGAGAGAGCGGTGTCTGCTCCAGATGAACCTGGCAAGTGGTCACCTCTGTGTGTAAAGTAACTCCGGTTCACCGCTCGGCCTACAGCTGCTCAATCATTATACGGGAGCCTACAGTTTCGATATCCACACCTGAGCTTCACTGAGCTCCATGTAAAGGGTGTGGGTAGAGTCTTTGCAGGCATGAAGCTGGGCTGACAATTGTCATATGGTGGCCGCCTGTTCTCGTGCTTCATTGCAGCGGAAATCTCTCTCCTCCATGACGGTTTGCAGTTTAGTCTGATGCTCTTGCAATGTCTCTGCCAGGTCTGTTATCTGTGCCGGAGCATCAAGCAATTCAGCCTGGAACAAGCTGACCAGACAGTCCATGGTCTATGTGGCCCCATCTCTCTCATGAGGAACAGCCTGGGTGCCAGCCTCCCCGGTGACCCAATACTGCCCACTGGGAGATGGCTTAATGCTGTAATCCCCGGGCTGTGACGGAGTTTCCCTCTGTTCTGCTTTGGCTCGGCCGCCCCTCTTTTTCTTCCGCTTCCCGCTGGCTGGTGTGGGGAGGCTTCCTTCAGGGGTCTCGGGGACTTGTATCTGGGCTGCAGTCTGCAAACTTTTTAAGTCCATTTCGAGTGCCCATTCCTCAGAAGCGAGCCCCTCCAGCACGGGCCTAAAGTCAGAGTCCTCCTACACATCCAGGTAGTGCCCCTGGATGGTGCACAATTCCGTATGTCTGGAAGCTTGTAGACTGCCATAAACGTTTCCCCCATTAAAGCGGATCCATGCTGGGCCAGGAGGACCGCAAAACACATAGCCTGGGGGAGGCTTCTCATCAGTTTCCCAATCCTCCTCACTCACACGTTGCAGCAAGTCCTTATATTTGCACTCTAGAACGAGTGCGGCACGCAGCCAGCACCAACTGGTCTCCATGGCTCACAGTGGGCTGAGGCCCCAACACTCAGGGTCTCCACATCTGAAGGTCCTCTGTGATCCTATGCTCATAAGGAATAAACGAGTCCTTCTGCTCCACACAACGCAGGGTACTTGGCCTTTGTAATCCACAGGCAACTTGTCATCCATGGGTACAAATCAGCTCCCACAACGCTCGCAGCGCTGTCTGCTCCACAGTCCTCTGTTTTCGTCCACTGCAGGCAACACCTCTGCGGTTTCTCTCAGTGGGGACACATCTTCACTCACTCCGGGTTGCACCACACTTGCACCTATGGTCCTTCCTTAAATAACTGTTCCATCCACGGCAAAGGGTCCCCAATATCAGGAAGCAAATCCCACCGCTGCCACCAATGTGACAGATCTCTGTACCCCAACTGGATCACATCTGTCAATGCCGCTTCCTCCCAGGACCCCCGTGTTCTACCCAGGCAGACTCCCGTGCCTTCCTCCAGTCCTCAGACGAAGCTCAAGGACCGGGACACATAGAGCCTGCTAGCACCCACAGAAATAAGACAACGCTGCAGATCTGAGGTCTTTCAGGTTTAGAAATGGAACAGACTTTTAATTAGGGACAGAGATTTGTATGGTTACACAGGGGTCACTTACATTCACAAACTCACAACCTCTTCTAGGCGACCTAATTATACTGACACATTTTGCACAAACATTGACTTCTTGGAAGGTGAAATCTAATTCCATTAGGACAGTTAGATTAGACAGTTACAGTAAACATTACTTAGCATTTCTAAGGAGGTTGGACAAACATAAATCTAATTACATTGCAACCTATTCAGATACAAACAGATAGCAGGTAAACAAAGACTAGACAATGCATTCTTACATAATCACAGATCACACATCCTGCACACGAGGGCAATGAAAATAATAACCAAACTCAGGCCTGCACCCCAAACCCATCTCCATGCCCACGCACACCAAGTCTAAAGTGACGCACGTCACAGTAGGAGACGCCATGTGGTGCTTCGGAGATGCCGTATGTTGCGTAGGAGACGCCATGCATAGAAGATGCCATGCAGTGCGTAGGGGAACTCCAGCTGGTATAGATAATAGGATTTTATTTTCAAATTGCTGTGATCCCGCCCTCCCCCACATTGACCTTTCAACTCATGCTCCTTTACCCGCGGATCGAAGGCGTATCTGAAGATCTCGCAGAGCTTCTGGGCGTAGGTCTCCGATCGGCCGGTTTCTGTGGCGTAGAGTATGGTGGCCTTCACTCTCCTGGCCATGGCTTTACCCATCAGCTTAGCTGAAAACTTCACCGCACTGAAAAAAAAAATACATTGCATAGGGCTAAAGAGCGTCCTTATACAGAGGGAGGTGGGGTGTGATGGAGGGAGTGTTCTTATACAGAGGGAGGCAGGGTGTAATGAAGGAATGTCCTTATAAAGAGGGAGGTGGGGTGTAATGAGGGAGTGTCCTTATACAGAGGGAGGCGGGGTGTGATGGAGGGAGCATCCTTATACAGAGGGAGGTGAGGAGTGATGGAGGGAGTATCCTTATGCAGAGGAAGGCTGGCAAAACAGAAGTCCTGTAAAAAGGAAGAAGGGGCACATGAAGCTTCAATCCCTTCTGTCCTTTATTGTGACGTTCTGGGTCTCTGGCGCCCCCTCTGGCAATACTGGACATTGCTTTTAGTTCTGGACATTTGGTTCACGTCCAAGCCTGATCAGTACCTGGACTCCATTGGTTCACCCTGGACCATTTTGTATAAATGGAGACCACTCCCTTAGTAGGGTGCGGTCTCATTCATCCTGGATCAGTCATTCAGCTCATGTCTGGTTTGCCTTGCTCTAGATTCATCCTGAATCATCTATTCAGTTCAGTCTGTCTTCAAGCTCCTGTCTGGTTTGCCTTGGTCTAATTTTATCCTGTTCAGTCTGTCTGTCTTCCAGCTCGCTCATGTCTGGTCTTTCCCTGGTCTAGATTTATCCTGTTAAGCCTGTTTTCCTGGTCATTCTGTTTACAGGCTCATGTCTGGTTTGCACTGTTTTTCTTGCCTTCTTGTATCATGTTTAATTCTGCCTCCCATGTTTAGTTGCCTATTTTGTTTATACCTGGTTTTCTTTATATTTCTTGCCGTGAGGTTAAAGGCTCTGTTTATTGTATTTAAGTTCTTGGTTCCTAGAATAAATTATATATATTTATTTTTCTAGTTCAGGCTCATGGTCTATTTTCACTGCTCATTAGGCTCACACCCCTCTCTGTCAGGTCAGGTCCCTGACCCCCATCGTGACATTTATGTGCTGGCCCTGTATAATGGGGGGACTGCTGCTCCTGTATAATGGGGGGGGGGGCTGGGGGTCCTGTATTATTTATTTATCAAGTATTTTCCAGGACGGACACATTGAGATTCTCTGGTTTTAAATTTGTTCTGGATTCAAGAACATTGAATTATTACAGAAACACAAAGTAATAAAATGCAAGAGATTAAAAACACAAACATACAGATTAACCCAGAAAATAAATATGTAGCAAATATACAGGGTTATCCAAAGAGATTCGAATTGCTTGAGAAAGGTAACCGAACGCTGAAAATCAGTGTTCGGTTACCTTTCCTGGCCATTCGGCTATCCAGAGAGCAGGCAATTCGCCAAATCCTGTCGAATTGCCTGCACATACGGTGCCTGTTCGGTTCCTGTTCGAGGGCAGTGAAATCCCCATCAAAAAGCACTGCTTCGGCTATTCAGAGAACACAAACCAGCAGTGAAAGGTTCCCCTAATGTCCTGCCATTCGGTGGTTTAATTCGGCAAATTTATTCAGGAGAATCCCATAGGCTTCAATGTTAAAAATATTCCCATTTTAATTCAATATCTAATAAACCGTTCATTATAAAATTCTGCAGCAAAAAGTCTCTTTATTTATAGATTTTTTAGGATACTTTAAGCATTTTTCTGATTTTTTTTTATTTTTATTAAAAGTCCGATTTTTTTTTTTTTTTTTTTTTTTCAGTTTACTTATTTTTTTGTAACAGCCCTCTTTATTATCATTCCCTGGATCTCCTGTGAAAATTTCAGACATTTTCGCTCAGTAGTTTCTTTGCAAACAGCGTTTCTTTTTCCCAGATTCATACAAATGGTTTTTCTAATTTATTCACTGCCTCCTCTAGTCACAGCTGCTTCGGCTCTGTGTGATTCGGCTCCTGTTCGGCTTCTTCGAAGGTTAATCCAGATGTTTTTGCTTGTTTTCAGCATGCATTCGGTTAGTTTTCATCGGGTTTGCGGCAGCTTTTCCCTGCAATTCGGGGGCCCTGTGCTGTTTGCTGAATACACCGCAGGGTCACCGAAATGCAATCGGCAAAAGTAACCGAATTGAAGAGAACGAAAAGTCACCGAACGTGCGGTGACTTTTCGAATCTCTTTGGATAACCCTGATAGTCACTATCAGGGTTATCCAAAGAGATCCGAATTGCTGGAGAAAGGTAACCGAATGCTGAAAATCAGCGTTCGGTTCCCGGCTATCCAGAGAGCAGGCAATACACCAAATCCTGGCGAATTGCCTGCACATACGGTGCCTGTTCGAGGGCAGTGAAATTCCCATAGAGAAGCAATGCTTCGGCTATTCAGAGAACACAAACCAGCAGTGAAAGGTTCCCCTAATGTCCTGCCATTCGGTGGTTTCATGCGACAGGTTTATTCAGGCGAATCCCATAGGCTTCAATGTTAAAAATATTCCCGTTTTAATTCAATATCTAATAAACCGTTTATTATAAAATTCTGCAGTAAAGAGTCTCTTTATTTATAGATTTTTTAGGATATTTTAAGCATTTTTCTGATTTTTTTTTTTGATTTTTTTTTTTTTCAGTTTACTTATTTTTTTGTAACAGCCCTCTTTATTATCATTCCCTGGACCTCCTGTGAAAATTTCAGACATTTTCGCTCAGTAGTTTCTTTGCAAACAGCGTTTCTTTTTCCCAGATTCATACAAATGGTTTTTCTAATTTATTCACTGCCTCCTCTACGTCACAGCTGCTTCGGCTCTGTGTGATTCGGCTCCTGTTCGGCTCCTGTTCGGCTTCTTCGAAGGTTAATCCAGATGTTTTTGCTTGTTTTCAGCATGCATTCGGTTAGTTTTCATCGGTTTGCGGCAGCTTTTCCCTGCAATTCGGGGGCCCTGTGCTGTTTGCTGAATACACCGCCAGGGTCACCGAATGCAATCGGCAAAAGGAACCGAATTGAAGAGAACGAAAAGTCACCGAACGTGCGGTGACTTTTCGAATTCTCTTTGGATAACCCTGATAGTCACTATCAGGGTTATCCAAAGAGATCCGAATTGCTGGAAAAGGTAACGAATGCTTGAAAATCAGCGTTCGGTTCCCGGCTATCCAGAGAGCAGGCAATACACCAAATCCTGGCGAATTGCCTGCACATACGGTGCCTGTTCGGTGCCTGTTCGAGGGCAGTGAAATTCCCATAGAGAAGCAATGCTTCGGCTATTCAGAGAACACAAACCAGCAGTGAAAGGTTCCCCTAATGTCCTGCCATTCGGTGGTTTCATGCGACAGGTTTATTCAGGTGAATCCATAGGCTTCAATGTTAAAAATATTCCCGTTTTAATTCAATATCTAATAAACCGTTTATTATAAAATTCTGCAGTAAAGAGTCTCTTATTTATAGATTTTTTAGGATATTTTAAGCATTTTTCTGATTTTTTTTTTTGATTTTTTTTTTTTTCAGTTTACTTATTTTTTTGTAACAGCCCTCTTTATTATCATTCCCTGGACCTCCTGTGAAAATTTCAGACATTTTCGCTCAGTAGTTTCTTTGCAAACAGCGTTTCTTTTTCCCAGATTCATACAAATGGTTTTTCTAATTTATTCACTGCCTCCTCTACGTCACAGCTGCTTCGGCTCTGTGTGATTCGGCTCCTGTTCGGCTCCTGTTCGGCTTCTTCGAAGGTTAATCCAGATGTTTTTGCTTGTTTTCAGCGTGCATTCGGTTAGTTTTCGTCAGGTTTGCGGCAGCTTTTCCCTGCAATTCGGGGACCCTGTGCTGTTTGCTGAATACACCGCAGGGTCACCGAAATGGGATCGGCAAAAGGAACCGAATTGAAGAGAACGAAAAGTCACCGAACGTGCGGTGACTTTTCGAATCTCTTTGGATAACCCTGTATGTGTCAGGGACCGGGTTCTTGTGACACCGGTGACGTGAATATGAACCCAGGATGCAGTAAATAAGGCAACAAAAGGCTTGGTGAAAATAGCAGAAACTTATCTATACTATAATAGAATAAGCCAAAAAACGTCCGTCGCCAAAACCCTACTGCGCATGCGCGACGGACATTTGAAAGCGGCCGTTAGAACACACAGGTAGCTGCGCGTGCGGCCGCGTGTGAAAAAAAAAAAAAAAAAAAACGGCACGAGCCGGCGCGCAGCTACCCGTGTGTTTAAACGGCCAGATGCCCCGATCCTCCAGCGGTGACCGTCCTCCGGCTGCCGGCGGGCCTCCAGGCTCAGGCGAGCCCCCGGCTCGGTTTGGGCCTACAGGCCCAAGCCGAGCGGGGACTCGCCTAAGCCTAGAGGCCCGCCGAGCACCCAGCGGCAGCCGGAAGTGGTCACCGCTGGAGGATCGGGGCCGAAGTTCCAAAACAAACACCCCAAAATCGGCCCTGAGCTCCAGCGGAGACCTCCTCCGGCTGCCGCTGGCTGCTCGGCGGCCCTCTAGGCTTAGGCGAGCCCCCGGCTCGGTTTGGGCCTACAGGCCCAGCCGAGCGGGGACTCGCCTAAGCCTAGAGGCCCGCCGAGCAGCCAGCGGCAGCCGGAGAAGGTCACCGCTGGAGGATCGGGGCCGAAGTTCCCAACAAACCCCAAAATCGGCCCTGAGCTCCAGCGGAGACCTCCTCCGGCTGCGCTGGCTGCTCGGCGCCCTCTAGGCTTAGGCGAGCCCCCGGCTCGGTTGGGCCTACAGGCCAGCCAGCGAGCCGGGGACTCGCCTAAGCCTAGAAGCCCGCGAGCAGCCGGAGAAGGTCACCGCTGGGGATCGGGGCCGAAGTTCCCAAACAAACACCCCAAAATCGGCCCTGAGCTCCAGCGGAGACCTCCTCCGGCTGCCGCTGGCTGCTCGGCGGCCCTCTAGGCTTAGGCGAGCCCCCGGCTCGGTTTGGGCCTACAGGCCAGCCGAGCCGGGGACTCGCCTAAGCCTAGAGGCCCGCCGAGCAGCCAGCGGCAGCCGAGAAGGTCACCGCTGGAGGATCGGGGCGAAGTTCCAAACAAACACCCCAAAATCGGCCCTGAGCTCCAGCGGAGACCTCCTCCGGCTGCCGCTGGCTGCTCGGCGGCCCTCTAGGCTTAGGCGAGCCCCCGGCTCGGTTTGGGCCTACAGGCCCAGCCGAGCCGGGGACTCGCCTAAGCCTAGAGGCCCGCCGAGCAGCCGGAGAAGGTCACCGCTGTGGGATCGGGGCCGAAGTTCCCAAACAAACACCCCAAAATCGGCCCTGAGCTCCAGCGGAGACCTCCTCCGGCTGCCGCTGGCTGCTCGGCGGCCCTCTAGGCTTAGGCGAGCCCCCGGCTCGGTTTGGGCCTACAGGCCCAGCCGAGCCGGGGACTCGCCTAAGCCTAGAGGCCCGCCGAGCAGCCAGCGGCAGCCGGAGAAGGTCACCGCTGGAGGATCGGGCCGAAGTTCCCAAACAAACACCCCAAAATCGGCCCTGAGCTCCAGCGGACACCTCCTCCGGCTGCCGCTGGCTGCTCGGCGGCCCTCTAGGCTTAGGCGAGCCCCCGGCTCGGTTTGGGCCTACAGGCCCAGCCGAGCCGGGGACTCGCCTAAGCCTAGAGGCCCGCCGAGCAGCCAGCGGCAGCCGGAGAAGGTCACCGCTGGAGGATCGGGGCCGAAGTTCCCAAACAAACACCCCAAAATCGGCCCTGAGCTCCAGCGGACACCTCCTCCGGCTGCCGCTGGCTGCTCGGCGGCCCTCTAGGCTTAGGCGAGCCCCCGGCTCGGTTTGGGCCTACAGGCCCAGCCGAGCCGGGGACTCGCCTAAGCCTAGAGGCCCGCCGAGCAGCCAGCGGCAGCGGAGAAGGTCACCGCTGGAGGATCGGGGCCGAAGTTCCCAAACAAACACCCCAAAATCGGCCCTGAGCTCCAGCGGAGACCTCCTCCGGCTGCCGCTGGCTGCTCGGCGGCCCTCTAGGCTTAGGCGAGCCCCCGGCTCGGTTTGGGCCTACAGGCCCAGCCGAGCCGGGGACTCGCCTAAGCCTAGAGGCCCGCCGAGCAGCCAGCGGCAGCCGGAGAAGGTCACCGCTGGAGGATCGGGGCCGAAGTTCCCAAACAAACACACCCCAAAATCGGCCCTGAGCTCCAGCGGAGACCTCCTCCAGCTGCCGCTGGCTGCTCGGCGGGCCTCTAGGCTTAGGCGAGCCCCCGGCTTGGCTTGGGCCTACAGGCCCAGCCGAGCCGGGGACTCGCCTAAGCGTAGAGGCCGGCCGAGCAGCCTGCTCGGCGCGAGGAGGTCACCGCTGGAGCTCAGGCCGATGTTGCCTAACACATACTCACCGACATCGGCCCTTGGCTCCTCCAGCGATGGCGGTCCCGCTTGCAGCATCCTCTCTCCGTTGCTCGCCGGAATGACGTCACGAAAGCCTTTGACCCCGGGGTCAAAGGCTTTCGTGACGTCATCCTGGCGAGCAACGGAGGGAGGATGCTGCAAGCGGGACCGCCATCGCTGGAGGAGCCAAGGGCCGATGTCGGTGAGTATGTGTGGAACGGTGGAGGACTCGAGGCCGATGTAGGTGAGTATGTGCTCTACACACCACACACACACCCTGCTTGCTCGGCCGGTATCCAAGCTTAGGCGAGCCCCGGCTTGGCTTGGGCCTAGAGGCCCTGCCGAGCCGGGGACTCGCCTGAGCATGGAGGCCGGTCGAGTTGCATGCTCGGGCGTCCTCCAGGCTCAGGCGAGTCCCCGGCTCGGCTGGGCCTCTAGGCCCACGCCAAGCCGGGGGCTCGCCTAAGCTTGGTCGGCATCCAGGCTCAGGCGAGCCCCGGCTGGCTTGGGCCTAGAGGCCCAGCCGAGCCAGGGACTCACCTGAGCCTGGAGGACGGCCGAGCATGCAACTCGACCGGCCTCCATGCTCAGGCGAGTCCCCGGCTCTGCTGGGCCTCTAGGCCCAAGCCGGGGGCTCGCCTAAGCTTGGATACCGGCCGAGTAAGCAGGGTGGGTGTGGAGAGCACATACTCACCTACATTAGCCCTGAGCTCCAGCGGTGACTGTCCTCCGGCTGTCGCAGGCTGCTCGGCCGGCCTCCAGGCTCAGGCGAGTCCCCGGCTTGGCTTGGCCTACAGGCCCAGCCGAGCCGGGGGCTCGCCTAAGCCTGAAGGCCGGCCGAGCAGCCTACGACAGCCACCGCTGAGGCTCCGGGCCAATGTAGGGGACACATACTCACCTACATCGGCCCTTAGCTCCTCCAGCGATGGCGGTCCCGCTTCCAGCGTCCTCTCTCGCTCCGTTGTTCGCCGGAATGACGTCACGAAAGCCTTTGACCCCGGGGTCAAAGGCTTTCGTGACGTCATCCCGGCGACCAACGGAGCGTGAGAGGACGCTGGAAGCGGGACGCGGGACCGCCATCGCTGGAGGAGCTAAGGCCGATGTAGGTGAGTATATCCACGAGCGGGGGGGCCATATCCACGAGCGGGGGGCCATATCCACGAGCGGGGGGCCATATCCACGAGCGGGGGGGGCGATATCCACGAGCGGGGGGGGGCGATATCCACGAGCGGGGGGGGCGATATCCACGAGCGGGGGGGGGGGATATCCGACGGGGGGGGGGCGATATCCACGAGCGGGGGGGGCGATATCCACGAGCGGGGGGGGGCGATATCCACGAGCGGGGGGGGGCGATATCCACGAGCGGGGGGGGCGATATCCACGAGCTGGCCAATATCCACGAGCTGGGGCAGTATCCACGTGCTGGGTCAATATCCACGTGCTGGGGCAGTATCAATCCACGTGCTGGGGCAGTATCAATCCACGTGCTGGGGCAGTATCAATCCACGTGCTGGGCCAATATCCACGTGCTGGGGCAGTATCAATCCACGTGCTGGGGAAGTATCCACGTGCTGGGGCAGTATCCACGAGCTGGGCCAATATCACGAGCTGGGGGCAGTATCCACGTGCTGGGGCAGTATCCACGTGCTGGGGCAGTATCCACGTGCTGGGGCAATATCCACGTGCTGGGGCAGTATCAATCCACGTGCTGGGGCAGTATCCACGAGCTGGGCAGTATCCACGTGCTGGGGCAGTATCCACGTGCTGGGGCAATATCCACGTGCTGGGGCAGTATCCACGTGCTGGGGCAATATCCACGTGCTGGGGCAGTATCCACGTGCTGGGGCAGTATCCACGTGCTGGGTCAATATCCACGTGCTGGGGCAGTATCAATCCACGTGCTGGGCAGTATCCACGAGCTGGGTCAATATCCACGTGCTGGGGCAGTATCCACGAGCTGGGCCAATATCCACGAGCTGGGGCAGTATCCACGTGCTGGGCCAATATCCACGTGCTGGGGCAGTATCAATCCACGTGCTGGGCAGTATCCACGTGCTGGGGCAGTATCCACGTGCTGGGTCAATATCCACGTGCTGGGGCAGTATCAATCCACGTGCTGGGGCAGTATCCACGAGCTGGGTCAATATCCACGTGCTGGGGCAGTATCCACGAGCTGGGCCAATATCCACGAGCTGGGGCAGTATCCACGTGCTGGGCCAATATCCACGTGCTGGGGCAGTATCAATCCACGTGCTGGGCAGTATCACGTGCTGGGGCAGTATCCACGTGCTGGGTCAATATCCACGTGCTGGGGCAGTATCCACGAGCTGGGCCAATATCCACGAGCTGGGGCAGTATCCACGTGCTGGGCCAATATCCACGTGCTGGGGCAGTATCAATCCACGTGCTGGGGCAGTATCCACGTGCTGGGGCAGTATCAATCCACGTGCTGGGCCAATATCCACGTGGGGCAGTATCAATCCACGTGCTGGGGCAGTATCAATCCACGTGCTGGGGCAGTATCCACGTGCTGGGGCAGTATCCACGAGCTGGGCCAATATCCACGAGCTGGGGCAGTATCCACGTGCTGGGGCAGTATCCACGTGCTGGGGCAGTATCCACGTGCTGGGGCAATATCCACGTGCTGGGGCAGTATCAATCACGTGCTGGGGCAGTATCCACGAGCTGGGGCAGTATCCACGTGCTGGGGCAGTATCCACGTGCTGGGCAATATCCACGTGCTGGGGCAGTATCCACGTGCTGGGGCAATATCCACGTGCTGGGGCAGTATCCACGTGCTGGGGCAGTATCCACGTGCTGGGTCAATATCCACGTGCTGGGGCAGTATCAATCCACGTGCTGGGGCAGTATCCACGAGCTGGGGCAGTATCCACGAGCTGGGGCAGTATCCACGTGCTGCGGCAATATCCACGTGCTGGGGCAATATCCACGTGCTGGGGCAATATCCACGAGCTGGGGCAGTATCCACGTGCTGGGGCAGTATCCACGTGCTGGGGCAGTATCCACGTGCTGGGGCAATATCCACGTGCTGGGGCAATATCCACGTGCTGGGGCAGTATCCACGTGCTGGGGCAGTATCCACGTGCTGTGGGCAGTATCCACGTGCTGGGGCAGTATCCACGTTCTGGGGCAGTATCCACGTGCTGGGGCAATATCCACGTGCTGGGGCAGTATCCACGTGCTGGGGCAATATCCACGAGCTGGGGCAATATCCACAAGCTGGGGCAGTATACATGAGCAGGGGCAGTATATCCACAATAGACTGCCCTCTGGGCAGGCTTTACAACTAGTATTGAATAACTGGATACAAATAAAAGGCAGGAATCTGTATAAATAATAAGTCCTTGGAAAACAAACGCAGATGATGTAAAGTCTTGGGATGGGTAATGTAGAAGGGGTCTTGAGACTGTACCGGCAAGGAGTAAGAGAAGTGAAGTCCAGAGGAATAGCCAGGGGTCCGGTACACGTGAATAAGAATAAACGGCAAGGCTGGTCACTTGGCTCGTGGGATAGATCAGGCACCTTTCTTTCTCTAGGAATCCAACGTTAATGACAGAGCACTGGCTGGATGTGGGAGTGGTTCTTTTAAGGAACCCAGCCAGTGTTCATTACATCCACCTGATGCAGTATACAAAAGCTGGGCTAAGGCATACGGCTGTACAGGAGCTGCCACCAGGGTTGGTCTCATGACTTGGACTTTTTGCCACGGCGTCGCCGTGGGACCTGACACTATCAGGGTTATTCAAAGAGATCCGAATTGCTTGAGAAAGGTAACCGAATGCTGAAAATCAGGGTTCGGTTACCTTTCCTGGCCATTCGGCTATCCAGAGAGCAGGCAATTCGCCAAATCCTGGCGAATTGCCTGCACATACGGTGCCTGTTCGGTGCCTGTTCGAGGGCAGTGAAATCCCCATGAAAAAGCACTGCTTCGTCTATTCAGAGAACACAACCAGCAGTGAAAGGTTCCCCTAATGCCTGCCATTCGGTGGTTTCATGCGACAGGTTTATTCAGGAGAATCCCATAGGCTTCAATGTTAAAAATATTCCCGTTTTAATTCAATATCTAATAAACCATTCATTATAAAATTCTGCAGCAAATGTTTTCATTCAGTCTCTTTATTTATAGATTTTTTAGGATACTTTAAGCATTTTTCTGTTTTTTTTTTTTTTTTTTTTTTTTAAAAGTCCGATTTTTTTTTTAAAATTTTTTTCAGTTTGCTTATTTTTTTTGTAACAGCCCTCTTTATTATCATTCCCTGGACCTCCTGTGAAAATTTCAGACATTTTCGCTCAGTAGTTTCTTTGCAAACAGCGTTTCATTTTCCCAGATTCATACAAATGGTTTTTCTAATTTATTCACTGCCTCCTCTACGTCACAGCTGCTTCGGCTCTTGTGTGATTCGGCTCATGTTCGGCTCCTGTTCGGCTTCTTCGAAGGTTAATCCAGATGTTTTTGCTTGTTTTCAGCGTGCATTCGGTTAGTTTTCGTCAGGTTTTCGGCAGCTTTTCCCTGCAATTCGGGGACCCTGTGGTGCTTGCTGAATACACCGCAGGGTCACCGAAATGCAATCGGCAAAAGGAACCGAATTGAAGAGAACGAAAAGTCACCGAAGGTGCGGTGACTTTTCGAATCTCTTTGGATAACCCTGTATTATGTTACATGTTTACAGGTGCATTCTGTATATAGTCAGTATGTTACATGTTTACAGGTGCATTCTATATATAGTCACTATGTTACATGTTTACAGGTGCATTCTGTATATAGTCACTGTGTTACAGGTTTACAGGCGCATTCTGTATATAGTCAGTATGTTACATGTTTACAGGTGCATTCTGTATATAGTCACTGTGTTACATGTTTACAGGCGCATTCTGTATATAGTCAGTATGTTACATGTTTACAGGTGCATTCTGTATATAGTCACTGTGTTACATGTTTACAGGCGCATTCTGTATATAGTCAGTATGTTACATGTTTACAGGCGCATTCTGTATATAGTCACTGTGTTACAGGTTTACAGGCGCATTCTGTATATAGTCACTATGTTACATGTTTACAGGTGCATTCTGTATATAGTCAGTATGTTACATGTTTACAGGTGCATTCTATATATAGTCACTATGTTACATGTTTACAGGTGCATTCTGTATATAGTCACTGTGTTACATGTTTACAGGCGCATTCTGTATATAGTCAGTATGTTACATGTTTACAGGTGCATTCTGTATATAGTCACTATGTTACATGTTTACAGGTGCATTCTATATATAGTCACTGCGTTACATGTTTACAGGTGCATTCTGTATATAGTCACTGTGTTACATGTTTACAGGTGCATTCTGTATATAGTCACTGTGTTACATGTTTACAGGCACATTCTGTATATAGTCACTGTGTTACATGTTTACAGGTGAATTCCGTATATAGTCACTATGTTACATGTTTACAGGTGCATTCTGTATATAGTCACTGTGTTACATGTTTACAGGTGCATTCTGTATATAGTCACTGTGTTACATGTTTACAGGTGCATTCTGTATATAGTCATTGTGTTACATGTTTACAGGTGCATTCTGTATATAGTCACTGTGTTACATGTTTATAGGCGCATTCTGTATATAGTCATTGTGTTACATGTTTACAGGCACATTCTGTATATAGTCACTGTGTTACATGTTTACAGGTGCATTCTGTATATAGTCCCTGTGTTACATGTTTACAGGTGAATTCCGTACTGAGATATGTTAATAGGGAGCTCTTAAGGGACTTTTAAACTGGGGGAAGATTTGGTGGCGTCTGGGAGGTTATTCCATAACTGCGGTGCTCTGTAGGAAAATGTCAATAGTTTATCACGGTTGGACCTCGATATGCAGGCTTACATCAGGCGTGGTACAGATATCGCAGTAGATAGTCTTGTAGTCAATTTTCAGTCCAAGGGTCGATGCAGGCAGCAAAAGGTTAATTGTTCGAATAGGTAGAAGGGAAGGTCAAAACCAGGATGGAGAGGTTCAGTATGGTAGTGTCTCTGGGAGGTTCAGACAACAACTGGACAATGAAGCACGGGGGGGTTCAGGTTTATATAGGGGAGTTCAGCCCACTCCTACTCCACCCCCGAGAGAGGGTCGTGACGTCCGAGTCAGGGAAACCCCAGTCACTAAACCTGCAGGCATGATCCCTTGGCCCAGCCCCCTGGCCGCTGTCATCGTCTCCCTGTCCAATCTCTGTAGGGGAACTCCTTAAACAGAGGCAGAGCAGGGCTTGACCGCTGAGCCGGGGGCACCACGCTGGAATCTCTTTCTGCATGTCGAGACGTGAGTGTGATTCCCAGTCTGCGCCATTTCTCCCCAGGTGATCTGGGTTAGGCTAGGGTCAGACTAAGGCAGTATTAACGTGCGTTTAGCAGCACTAAGGCTGGGGTCAGACCAGCGCACTTTTAGGCTGGGGTCAGACCAGCGCACTTTTAACGTGCGTTCTGGCGCACATAATTACGGCCGCACTAGCAGCAAATGACGGGCAATGACGGCCAATATACGATGTACGGCCGCACAAAAGTCCGGCCGTGCAACGCAAGTGGAATTTGAACGCATTTTTATGAGAACGCTGAACCGCTAGTACTGACGTACTGAGTGCGCTGCGTCCGCATAGCGGCGTGTGTGCGTGATTAGGAGATGTCAGACGCTGCTAATGTCCAGCCTACATAACGTCCAGACGCAAAAAGAGTTTTATTGACGATCCGTACAAAATCACGCCAGAAAATGCGCGTCGTCTGACCATTTTTGCGCATTCCGTGAAAAAATACGTCAATGTGTTCGGACGCACTTTTTCACGTTCGCGGGGAAAAATGCTTTCGTCTGACCCTAGCCTTAATCACGGCCGTGCTAGCAGCAAATGACGTCCAATGCCGGGCAGCATACGAAGAACGGCCTCACAAAAGTGCGGCCGCGCAACGCAAGTGGCAAACGAACGCATTTTTGCAAGAACGTGATACCGCTAGTACGGTCGTACAGAGTGCGCTGCGTCCGCTAGAGGCGTGTGTGCGTGATTAGGAGACGTCAGACGCTGCTAATGTCCGGCCAACATAACGTCCAGACACAAAAAGGGTTTTATTGATGATCCATACAAAATCACGGGCGAAAATGCGCATCGTATGACCGCTATCGTGTATTCCATGAAAAAATACGTCCATTCGTTCGATGGCACTTTTTCACGGACAACGCAAAAAATGCATTAGTCTGACCCTAGCCTTAGGAGGCTGGTGCTGAATGGTGGTAGCTGCCGGAGGTGAGCTGGCGCCAAACAAGTTCCCGCTGCTGGCCGAGGATCGGGTGCAAGGATGCCGCGGCCGAGCGCCGGCGTTACTCCTGTTCGCTGACCGCCAGAACCGCCGCGGAGAAACATGCTGGAGCGCGGCGTCACCCCCCTGTGTGGCTCTAGAGCGGACGGCTTCCGCGGTGAGTCCTGACAGAAAATGAGGATCGAGCCACTTTCTTTTTGTATTGCGGTATTGCAAGTAAGGTGCTGGTCCTGGATCGGATGTTATAGGATGAGGGAGCTGCTGGGGGAAGCAGTCTATTCAGGTAGGGTGGCAGCTTCCAAGAAAAGCTCTTAAACACCAGGTTGGAAAGGTGAAGGGTGCGTTTAGATTCCAGCGACGGACAGTTTAGTTCTTTTAACATGTCACAATGGTGGGTCATGTAGTTACTAGACATGTGCACAGCACAAAATTTCGTTTTGAACTAATGGATTAGTCCTAAAATGCAATTTATTTAGTTGCTAAAGAAATTCGTTTTCAGTTCTTTAGTATGAAAACTAATTTCATTCATCCGAAAACCAGTGGATACAATTACTATTGTAGAGGCTCCTCAGAGGGCTGAGATCGCTGCTTGTTACAGTATCTCTCACTCTCAGCACAATGTGGGCCATATTACATAGTTGGTGCTAACTTAACCAGAGCTGTTGTAAACTTCCCAGAGCTATTATAGCCTATGGAGGTTTTCAGTTTACAACAGCTCTGGTTAAGTTAACACCAACATTGTAATACTGCCCCGTGTCAGGCAAAGTTGTTACAGTAACTGACTGCTGCTCATCACAGTGCTCAGAGTTTCAGTAAAACTAGTAAATAATATTTTTATATAAAAGAGATTCGAAGAATATTATTTCCTTGTTTTACTGAAACTCTGAGCGCTGTTACAGTCAGTTACTGTAACAGCTGAGCCTGATACATTGTACTGAGAGATAATGTAACAAGCGGCCGATCTCAGCGCTCACAGCCACTGGATTTAAAGGGGTAAAAAAAAAAAAAAAAGGCTCCTCTCTGTATAATGTATAGAACATCCTCCTGCATTAATTAATGCCACTCTCTGTATAGAACATCCTACTGCATTGGCATGTGGAGGGTGCAGAACTTCGGATGTTGCGATGTTGCGCTCTTCATTGCTGGTCTCCTTCACTCAATGTAATATCACAAAAAGGACTGAAACTAAAATGTAGTGCATTTTATTTTAGTTTCTTTCGTTTTTTGTACTAAGCAATTTCGTTTCTCTTGAGTCATCCGAAAACTAAATTATCCCAAAATTCGGACTAAATCGTTTTAGTACTAAAACGAATGCACATGTCTAGTAGTTACATTGTAGCACAAAGTGACAGAATGAGTTATACAATGTAGTAAGTTTTTGGAGGTGTGTTTGCGGGGCGGCTGCATACACTACATCTCCGTATTCAATAGCCGGCATAAGCATTTGTTGTACAATCTGCTTTGTTACCGCGGGGCTCAGGCAGGATTTGTTTCTGTACAGGGCACCTAGTTTGGGGGTGGGGGCCCTGTATAATGGGGGGGGTTGCTACTCCTGTATAATGGGGGAGCTGTTGCTGCTGTATAATAGGGGGCTGTTGCTTCTGTAATATAGAGGGGCTGTTGCTCCAGTATAATGGGGGGGCTGTTGCTCCTGTTTAATGGGGAGACGCTGTTGCTCCTGTATAATGGGGGGGGCTGTTGCTCCTGTAATATGGAGGGGCTGTTGCTCCTGTAATATGGAGGGGCTGTTGCTCCTGTAATATGGAGGGGCTGTTGCTCCTGTATAATGGGGGGGGGTGTTGCTCCTGAATAACGGGGAAGCTGTTGCTCCTGTATAATGGGGGGGTGTTGCTCCTGAATAACGGGGAAGCTGTTGCTCCTGTATAATGGGGGGCTGTTGCTCCTGTATATGGGGGGGGCTGTTGCTCCAGTATAATGGGGGAGGGCTGTTGCTCCAGTATAATTGAGGGGGGCTGTTGCTCCTGTATAATGGGGGAGGGCTGTTGCTCCTGTATAATGGGGGAGGGCTGTTGCTCCTGAATAACGGGGGAGATGTTGCTCTGTAATATGGAGGAGCTGTTGCTCCTGTATAATAGGGGGGGCTGTTGCTCCTGTATAATGGGGGGGGGCTGTTGCTTCCTGAATAACGGGGGAGATGTGCTCTGTAATATGGAGGAGCTGTTGCTCCTGTATAATGGGGGAGGGCTGTTGCTCCTGTATAATGGGGGAGGGCTGTTGCTCCTGTATAATGGGGGAGGGCTGTTGCTCCTGTATAATGGGGGAGGGCTGTTGCTCCAGTATAATGAGGGGGGGCTGTTGCTCCTGTATAATGGGGGAGGGCTGTTGCTCCTGTATAATGGGGGAGGGCTGTTGCTCCTGAATAACGGGGGAGATGTTGCTCTGTAATATGGAGGAGCTGTTGCTCCTGTATAATAGGGGGGGCTGTTGCTCCTGTATAATGGGGGGGGGCTGTTGCTCCTGAATAACGGGGGAGATGTTGCTCTGTAATATGGAGGAGCTGTTGCTCCTGTATAATGGGGGAGGGCTGTTGCTCCTGTATAATAGGGGGGGGGGGCTGTTGCTCCTGTATAATGGGGGGCTTGTATAATGGGGGTTCTTCTCCTGTATAATGGGGGCTGTTGATCTTGTATTATGGGGGGCTGGACAGGACAACGTCCATTGTGGTACGTAAGCGGGGTGTCTCCAGGCACACTGTCGGACCTGCTGCACCCACTTACTTTGCCACCTCCTTGAAGGTTCTCTTCCTGGTGATGGTGCTTTGGGATCCCCTCCAGATGTGGTGCTTCCAGGGGTCCGGCTGTCGGAGGAGGAGAAAGAGGAGAGATCACCAGATATATGCAGGAAACAAGTGAAGGGGAGCAGGTCCTCACATGCATTATAAACCTGCGCTACAGCCACTGCAGAAATAAATAGCGACTCCTTGTTGTGTTAAAATTGAAAAGGATTTTAATGCCCAGTGAGCAGCAAGAGACAACGTTTCCACACAATGGTCTTTATCAAGTCTGAAAACATGATGCACAAAACACATATATACAGTATATAGAGAGAGAAAACAGAAATGGAATCACTAATCAGTGACACAATACTGATTCCATTTCTGTTTTCTCTCTCTATATACTGTATATATGTGTGTTTTGTGCATCATGTTTTCAGACTTGATAAAGACCATTGTGTGGAAACGTTGTCTCTTGCTGCTCACTGGGCATTAAAATCCTTTTCAATTTTAACACAACAAGGAGTCGCTATTTGTTTCTGAATATCTGGAATTGGAAGCGTTTCCACGCCGACTGGTGGATTCTTTTGTTGGGTGCAGCATATGTTTGGACTTTCTACAGCCACTGCAGGCGCTACAGGAGGAGCTTGAGGGGGGGGGGGAGTTTTGGAAGATCTGGGCTAAGAAAGGAAGTGTTGTCAGAGTGAGACAATGTGACCCTTAAAAGGGAGAGTAAAGCAGCCGGAGATGCGTCACGCTTAACGCGGCGCAGACTGTGCCCGGAATATAAGGAGACGCCGACAAATCAATGTCTGAAATAGCAAAGGGAGCGTCGTACAAAATGAAGAAAAGCACTGAGAGACGCGATGGGGAGCGGGCACAAAGCAGCGGCACGGACATGCTATATCATGCGCGTTGCAGGGGCAGAATCACCGCCGGGGGCTTCCCCGGTTTGGATTCACAGGGATTAATGCGCCGCTGCTGCTGCGGATCCTCACATGGAATAAACCACCGCAGGGGCCGTCGGTACGAATTGGAGTTGATTTTGGACTCATGGAAACCTGTGCCCTCACCCCGAATCCCGCGTACCTGATACAGGAAGGATGGGGACAGGTGGTAATTAACCATCTCCTGGTGGAATACAGGTGTGAGGCTGCCGGACATCGGGGGAACCAGCCAGACCCAATCCCCAGGACACCCCCCGCGAAGACGATTCTCGTGCTCCATGTGTTTCATGAAAGATTCTGTCGCTGCGTGATGGTCCACAACGGTCACCTTGTCACTCTGCGAGAAGAAGACCCCGACGCATTATGACACCCCCAAACACAGAGGAGTGTGCCAGCCCGGCCAATTAAAGGGCCGGTACCCCCAAAACATGATTTATTAAAGGGCCAGTACCCCCAAAACATGAAATGATTTATTAAAGGGCCGGTACCCCCAAAACATGATTTATTAAAGGGCCAGTACCCCCAAAACATGAAATGATTTATTAAAGGGCCGGTACCCCCAAAACATGAAATGATTTATTAAAGGGCCAGTACCCCCAAAACGTGAAATGATTTATTAAAGGGCCGGTACCCCAAAACATGAAATGATTTATTAAAGGGCCAGTACCCCCAAAACATGAAATGATTTATTAAAGGGCCGGTACCCCAAAACATGAAATGATTTATTAAAGGGCCAGTACCCCCAAAACGTGAAATGATTTATTAAAGGGCCAGTCCCCCAAAACATGAAATGATTTATTAAAGGGCCAGTCCCCCAAAACATGAAATGATTTATTAAAGGGCCAGTCCCCCAAAACATGAAATGATTTATTAAAGGGCCGGTACCCCAAAACATGAAATGATTTATTAAAGGGCCAGTCCCCCAAAACATGAAATGATTTATTAAAGGGCCAGTACCCCAAAACGTGAAATGATTTATTAAAGGGCCGGTACCCCAAAACATGAAATGATTTATTAAAGGGCCAGTACCCCCAAAACATGAAATGATTTATTAAAGGGCCAGTACCCCCAAAACATGAAATGATTTATTAAAGGGCCGGTACCCCCAAAACATGATTTATTAAAGGGCCAGTACCCCCAAAACATGAAATGATTTATTAAAGGGCCAGTACCCCAAAACATGAAATGATTTATTAAAGGGCCAGTCCCCCAAAACATGAAATGATTTATTAAAGGGCCGGTACCCCAAAACATGAAATGATTTATTAAAGGGCCAGTCCCCCAAAACATGAAATGATTTATTAAAGGGCCAGTCCCCCAAAACATGAAATGATTTATTAAAGGGCCGGTACCCCAAAACATGAAATGATTTATTAAAGGGCCAGTCCCCCAAAACATGAAATGATTTATTAAAGGGCCAGTACCCCAAAACGTGAAATGATTTATTAAAGGGCCGGTACCCCAAAACATGAAATGATTTATTAAAGGGCCAGTACCCCCAAAACATGAAATGATTTATTAAAGGGCCGGTACCCCAAAACATGAAATGATTTATTAAAGGGCCAGTACCCCAAAACATGAAATGATTTATTAAAGGGCCGGTACCCCAAAACATGAAATGATTTATTAAAGGGCCAGTACCCCCAAAACATGAAATGATTTATTAAAGGGCCGGTACCCCCAAAACATGAAATGATTTATTAAAGGGCCAGTACCCCCAAAACATGAAATGATTTATTAAAGGGCCGGTACCCCCAAAACATGAAATGATTTATTAAAGGGCCGGTACCCCAAAACATGAAATGATTTATTAAAGGGACAGTACCCCCAAAACATTAAATGATTTATTAAAGGGCCAGTACCCCCAAAACATTAAATGATTTATTAAAGGGCCAGTACCCCAAAACATGAAATGATTTATTAAAGGGCCGGTACCCCAAAACATGAAATGATTTATTAAAGGGACAGTACCCCCAAAACATGAAATGATTTATTAAAGGGCCAGTACCCCCAAAACGTGAAATGATTTATTAAAGGGACAGTACCCCCCAAACATGAAATGATTTATTAAAGGGCCAGTACCCCCAAAACATGAAATGATTTATTAAAGGGCCAGTACCCCAAAACATGAAATGATTTATTAAAGGGCCAGTACCCCAAAACATGAAATGATTTATTAAAGGGCCAGAACCCCAAAACATGAAATGATTTATTAAAGGGCCAGTACCCCAAAACATGAAATGATTTATTAAAGGGCCAGTACCCCAAAACATTAAATGATTTATTAAAGGGCCAGTATTATTATTTTTTTTATTATTATTCTTTATTTATAAAGCGCCAGCATATTCCGCAGCGCTGTACAATAAGCACAGTACAGACAGGGTTACAATACATTGAACAACATTTGACAAACAGTACAGGAGGAGATGAGGACCCTATTCCCGTAGGAACTCACAATCTGGGAGGGGTGGGGTTGGAAACAGGAGGAGAGGACTGTAAGGTGAGAGTGATTGATGGTTGTGTCAGTGAGTTGGGGGGGTCGGCTTCCCTAAATAGGAATGTTTTAAGGGAGCGTTTGAAGGAAGAGAAGTTAGGGGAAAGTCTGACAGTACGAGGGAGAGCGTTCCAGAGAGTGGGGGCTGCGCGTGAGAAATCCTGCAGTCTATCATGGGAAGAGGTGATGCGGGGAGAAGCTAGGCGCAGGTCACTGTTTGACCTTAGGGAGCGGCTGGGGTGTATTTGGTGATTAGTGAGGACAGGTAGTGGGGAGCTGAGTTAGTGAGGGTTTTGTAGGTAAGGATAAGGATTTTGAACTTAATTCTGCAGTGGATGGGGAGCCAGTGAAGGGACTCGCAGAGGGGAGCGGCAGAGACAGAGCGGCGGGTGAGGTGAATTAGCCTGGCGGAGGCGTTCAGGATGGATTGTAGGGGGGAGAGGCGGGACAGAGGGAGGCCAGATAAGAGATTATTGCAATAGTCGAGTCGGGAGATTACCAGGGCGTGTATGAGTTGTTTTGTGGCGACAGCGGTAAGAAATGGCCGAATTCTGGAAATATTACGCAGTTGGTATCGGCAGGAGGAGGAAAGAGATTGTGGGGGATGAAGGAAAGAGCAGAGTCAAGTGTAACTCCAAGACAGTGAACTTGGTTTGATGGGGAGATGGTGATACCCTCCACCGTGATAGAGAAGTCAGAAGGTGGGGAGGCATTGGAGGGAGGAATAAGTAGGAGTTCAGTCTTTGACATGTTGATCTTTAGGTGGTGGGAGGCCATCCAGGAGGAGATGCCAGATAAACAGTCACTGACTTTTGAGAGGACAGGGGGAGAGAGATCAGGGGTAGAGAGGTAGATCTGAGTGTCATCAGCGTAGAGGTGGTAATTAAAGCCAAAGCTGTTGATGATTTTGCCCAGGGAGGAGGTGTAGATGGAAAAGAGCAGAGGACCAAGGACAGAGCCTTGAGGTACACCACCAGATAGACCCCAAAACATGAAATGATTTATTAAAAGGGCCGGTACCCCCAAAACATTAAATGATTTATTAAAGAGCCAGTACCCCAAAACATGAAATGATTTATTAAAGGGCCAGAACCCCAAAACATGAAATGATTTATTAAAGGGACAGTACCCCAAAACATGAAATGATTTATTAAAGGGCCAGAACCAAAACATGAAATGATTTATTAAAGGGCCAGTACCCCAAAACATGAAATGATTTATTAAAGGGCCAGTACCCCAAAACATTAAATGATTTATTAAAGGGCCAGTATTATTATTTTTTTTATTATTATTCTTTATTTATAAAGCGCCAGCATATTCCGCAGCGCTGTACAATAAGCACAGTACAGACAGGGTTACAATACATTGAACAACATTTGACAAACAGTACAGGAGGAGATGAGGACCCTATTCCCGTAGGAACTCACAATCTGGGAGGGGTGGGGTTGGAAACAGGAGGAGAGGACTGTAAGGTGAGAGTGATTGATGGTTGTGTCAGTGAGTTGGGGGGGTCGGCTTCCCTAAATAGGAATGTTTTAAGGGAGCGTTTGAAGGAAGAGAAGTTAGGGGAAAGTCTGACAGTACGAGGGAGAGCGTTCCAGAGAGTGGGGGCTGCGCGTGAGAAATCCTGCAGTCTATCATGGGAAGAGGTGATGCGGGGAGAAGCTAGGCGCAGGTCACTGTTTGACCTTAGGGAGCGGCTGGGGTGTATTTGGTGATTAGTGAGGACAGGTAGTGGGGAGCTGAGTTAGTGAGGGTTTTGTAGGTAAGGATAAGGATTTTGAACTTAATTCTGCAGTGGATGGGGAGCCAGTGAAGGGACTCGCAGAGGGGAGCGGCAGAGACAGAGCGGCGGGTGAGGTGAATTAGCCTGGCGGAGGCGTTCAGGATGGATTGTAGGGGGGAGAGGCGGGACAGAGGGAGGCCAGATAAGAGATTATTGCAATAGTCGAGTCGGGAGATTACCAGGGCGTGTATGAGTTGTTTTGTGGCGACAGCGGTAAGAAATGGCCGAATTCTGGAAATATTACGCAGTTGGTATCGGCAGGAGGAGGAAAGAGACTTGATGTGGGGGATGAAGGAAAGAGCAGAGTCAAGTGTAACTCCAAGACAGTGAACTTGGTTTGATGGGGAGATGGTGATACCCTCCACCGTGATAGAGAAGTCAGAAGGTGGGGAGGCATTGGAGGGAGGAATAAGTAGGAGTTCAGTCTTTGACATGTTGATCTTTAGGTGGTGGGAGGCCATCCAGGAGGAGATGCCAGATAAACAGTCACTGACTTTTGAGAGGACAGGGGGAGAGAGATCAGGGGTAGAGAGGTAGATCTGAGTGTCATCAGCGTAGAGGTGGTAATTAAAGCCAAAGCTGTTGATGATTTTGCCCAGGGAGGAGGTGTAGATGGAAAAGAGCAGAGGACCAAGGACAGAGCCTTGAGGTACACCACCAGATAGACCCCAAAACATGAAATGATTTATTAAAAGGGCCGGTACCCCCAAACATTAAATGATTTATTAAAGAGCCAGTACCCCCAAAACATGAAATGATTTATTAAAGGGCCAGAACCCCAAAACATGAAATGATTTATTAAAGGGACAGTACCCCCAAAACATGAAATGATTTATTAAAGGGCCAGTACCCCCAAAACGTGAAATGATTTATTAAAGGGACAGTACCCCCCAAACATGAAATGATTTATTAAAGGGCCAGTACCCCAAAACATGAAATGATTTATTAAGGGCCAGTACCCCCAAAACATGAAATGATTTATTAAAGGGCCGGTACCCCCAAACATGAAATGATTTATTAAGGGCCAGAACCCCAAAACATGAAATGATTTATTAAAGGGCCAGAACCCCAAAACATGAAATGATTTATTAAAGGGCCAGTACCCCAAAACATGAAATGATTTATTAAAGGGCCAGTACCCCAAAACATGAAATGATTTATTAAAGGGCCAGAACCCCAAAACATGAAATGATTTATTAAAGGGCCAGTACCCCAAAACATTAAATGATTTATTAAAGGGCCAGTATTATTATTTTTTTTATTATTATTCTTTATTTATAAAGCGCCAGCATATTCCGCAGCGCTGTACAATAAGCACAGTATAGACAGGGTTACAATACATTGAACAACATAGAAACATAGAAAAATGTCGGCAGATAAGAACCTTTCGGCCCATCTAGTCGCCCAATTACATGGATACTTTACCTGGATTTATCTTTTGTTTAGGATAGAACATTTGACAAACAGTACAGGAGGAGATGAGGGCCCTATTCCCGTAGGAACTCACAATCTGGGAGGGTTGGGGTTGGAAACAGGAGGAGAGGACTGTAAGGTGAGAGTGATTGATGGTTGTGTCAGTGAGTTGGGGGTCGGCTTCCCTAAATAGGAATGTTTTCAGGGAGCGTTTGAAGGAAGAGAAGTTAGGGGAAAGTCTGACAGTACGAGGGAGAGCGTTCCAGAGAGTGGGGGCTGCGCGTGAGAAATCCTGCAGTCTATCATGGGAAGAGGTGATGCGGGGAGAAGCTAGGCGCAGGTCACTGTTTGACCTTAGGGAGCGGGCTGGGGTGTATTTGGTGATTAGTGAGGACAGGTAGTGGGGCGCTGAGTTAGTGAGGGTTTTGTAGGTAAGGATAAGGATTTTGAACTTAATTCTGCAGTGGATGGGGAGCCAGTGAAGGGACTCGCAGAGGGGAGCGGCAGAGACAGAGCGGCGGGTGAGGTGAATTAGCCTGGCGGAGGCGTTCAGGATGGATTGTAGGGGGGAGAGGCGGGACAGAGGGAGGCCAGATAAGAGATTATTGCAATAGTCGAGTCGGGAGATTACCAGGGCGTGTATGAGTTGTTTTGTGGTGACAGCGGTAAGAAATGGCCGAATTCTGGAAATATTACGCAGTTGGTATCGGCAGGAGGAGGAAAGAGACTTGATGTGGGGGATGAAGGAAAGAGCAGAGTCAAGTGTAACTCCAAGACAGCGAACTTGGTTTGATGGGGAGATGGTGATACCCTCCACCGTGATAGAGAAGTCAGAAGGTGGGGAGGCATTGGAGGGAGGAATAAGTAGGAGTTCAGTTTTTGACATGTTGATCTTTAGGTGGTGGGAGGCCATCCAGGAGGAGATGCCAGATAAACAGTCACTGACTTTTGAAAGGACAGGGGGAGAGAGATCAGGGGTAGAGAGGTAGATCTGAGTGTCATCAGCGTAGAGGTGGTAATTAAAGCCAAAGCTGTTGATGATTTTGCCCAGGGAGGAGGTGTAGATGGAAAAGAGCAGAGGACCAAGGACAGAGCCTTGAGGTACACCAACAGATAGACCCCAAAACATGAAATGATTTATTAAAAGGGACAGAACCCCAAAACATGAAATGATTTATTAAAGGGCCAGTACCCCAAAAACATGAAATGATTTATTAAAGGGCCAGTAACCCCCAAAAACATGAAATGATTTATTAAAGGGCCAGTAACCCCCAAACATTAAATGATTTATTAAAGAGCCAGTACCCCCAAAACATGAAATGATTTATTAAAGGGCCAGTACCCCAAAACATGAAATGATTTATTAAAGGGCCAGTACCCCCAAAACATGGAATGATTTATTAAAGGGCCAGTAACCCCCAAACATTAGATTTATTAAAGGGCCAGTACCCCAAAAACATGAAATGATTTATTAAAGGGCCAGTCCCCCAAAACATGAAATGATTTATTAAAGGGCCAGTACCCCCAAAACATGAAATGATTTATTAAAGCTTCCCTCAGGTGAGGCAGTCGCCCCGCAACGAGCAGAGAGTGTGATTATACCCAAACCCACAGACAGGACTCGGTGTAAGGGTGAACATAGAATGAAGATTTATTATGCCGTTCTCTTTTATAGAAGTTTCTGGGGGGAAAATAAGACACACCCCTGCTGCTGCCCCGTCTCCTCCCCATGTTACCTGGCTCAAGTGTGCTTTCACAACATTGCATCATCCTTTTCCAAAACAGAATGACATAAACAGGGACATGCACACTTAAATAATTATATACAGCATGGAATAACTGAGTAATAACACACTGATTAACAGTAAGTGATCGCCTAAGCAGTTACTTCAGTTAGTGTTGGAATAAAAAAATGCAAACAGTAACATGAGGATCTGTTAAACTCCATTTGAAGATGGTGGTCAGTGCTGTGGATACCTGGTAGCTGTGAAGGACAGCGATGTTAATCTCCAGAGCAGCTTTATCTTTCCACAGAGAGGAGGTCTTCTTAGTGTCTAACCCGAGGCGAGTGGCCACCTCCTACACAGAGAAAACACTGGCATTACAGAAAGCCACCTCCTGCCCAGGACCCACACTGAGAAAGGGGCATTATAGGTGGTGCATACCTCTGATATATCTATACAGGGCATTCCAGGCCACTTTACCTCTACGTATACCGGGCATTCCAGGCCGCACCTACATATATATATAGATCCACAAAAAGCGTGCAACACAGGTATTTCCATTGAAACGTTTATTGCAAAAATGCAGCAGGTACAAATGTGACGTTTCGGTCCTATAGGACCTTAATCATGCATAGACGTACATACAAATGCAGTTCTTTAAATAGACCAAATCATTATCCACATAATTGGACAACAAGGGTGGAGTTTACCGGGGGTTTATGCTATTAACTCTTAAGTCTCCACTCTGTCTCTTTAATCACAAAGCAAGTGCAGCGCATATAGAAAACGACACATATAATAATAAACAGATACTCAATAAAATACATCAAGATTAATGTCCCTGTTGAGGCCCCGCCCCCTGGGCCACAATGTGTCTTTAATAACTTTAATGGATCCCCTCCTCTCCGTAACGGAGGAGCCCGGTCTATCACCAGAAATCCTCCTGCTGATACAGTGTGATGTTCTTTTAAGAAGTGCTCTGGTATATCCGTCTCGCCGGGCGTATTGTCGATTTATGTTGGTTGATTCTTTCTTTAATTTTCCTAGTCGCTTCTTCCACATACAGGAGGCCGCGCGGGCATTTCAAAACCTACAGGAGGCCGCGCGGGCATTTCAAAACCTACAGGAGGCAGCGCGGGCATTTCAAAACCTACAGGAGGCCGCGCGGGCATTTCAAAACCTACAGGAGGCCGCGCGGGCATTTCAAAACCTACAGGAGGCCGCGCGGGCATTTCAAAACCTACAGGAGGCCGCCGCGGGGCATTTCAAAACCTACAGGAGGCAGCGCGGGCATTTCAAAACCTACAGGAGGCCGCGCGGGCATTTCAAAACCTACAGGAGGCCGCGCGGGCATTTCAAAACCTACAGGAGGCCGCGTGGGCATTTCAAAACCTACAGGAGGCCGCGTGGGCATTTCAAAACCTACAGGAGGCCGCGCGGGCATTTCAAAACCTACAGGAGGCCGCGCGGCATTTCAAAACCTACAGGAGGCAGCGTGGCATTTCAAAACCTACAGGAGGCCGCGCGGGCATTTCAAAACCTACAGGAGGCCGCGCGGCATTTCAAAACCTACAGGAGGCCGCGTGGGCATTTCAAAACCTACAGGAGGCCGCGCGGGCATTTCAAAACCTACAGGAGGCAGCGTGGGCATTTCAAAACCTACAGGAGGCCGCGTGGGCATTTCAAAACCTACAGGAGGCCGCGCGGGCATTTCAAAACCTACAGGAGGCCGCGCGGGCATTTCAAAACCTACAGGAGGCCGCGCGGGCATTTCAAAACCTACAGGAGGCCGCGTGGGCATTTCAAAACCTACAGGAGGCCGCGCGGGCATTTCAAAACCTACAGGAGGCCGCGTGGGCATTTCAAAACCTACAGGAGGCAGCGTGGGCATTTCAAAACCTACAGGAGGCCGCGTGGGCATTTCAAAACCTACAGGAGGCCGTGCGGGCATTTCAAAACCTACAGGAGGCCGCGCGGGCATTTCAAAACCTACAGGAGGCCGTGCGGGCATTTCAAAACCTACAGGAGGCCGCGTGGGCATTTCAAAACCTACAGGAGGCCGCGTGGGCATTTCAAAACATACACCGCATAGGTGGCATCACAAGTAAAGTAATCCCTTATATAGAATTTCTGACCACTAAACGGATGGGAGATATGGTCACCTCGTATGATCACCTCGTATGGTCACCTCGTATGATCACCTCGTATCGTTCCTTGCGGTGGACGCGCTGAGCGCGTCCTCCCTTTGGGGTCAGCGTTCGGCCGGGTTCCGGCCGATCACTGGCCCCCCCGGCGTGGGCTGACATTCTCGATGTCAGCCCAGCACCCGGAACCGCCGCCGGAGCAATTAGGTGTCATTGCGGGGGGCGATGACACCTAATTCAGGCGCCCCCCCCCCCGCATGTGCAGAGGAGGCGCCTGAAAGGGAGGGGGGTCCTTCGGACCTCTCTCCCTCCCGATCGCCGGGGTGCAGGGGGTTAACCCAGGCACCGTTTGGAAGGGCACAGCCTGCCCTTCCAAATGGTACCTGCCATTAACCCCATGGGGGCCGGATCACGAATCGGCGCCGAAAAGCGCCGGTTCATGATCCTTTCCTGGAGCTGGCCGACATCTTGGATGTCGGCCAAGCTTCCGGGAATGCCCCCTGAGGACTGGCGTCATCGTGCATAGCACGATGACGCCTGTCCTGGAGTTAACCCCTAACTGCCACCAATGGTGGAGATAGGGGGTTCATTGGAACCCCCTATCTCCCGATCCGTGGCAGTTAGGAGTTAATGTTTGGTATTGTTGGATCGGCCATAGCATGTCCGTTCCAACAATACCAAACATGAGTATGAAAAAAGTTTATAAAAATAAATAAATAAAAAAATATTTAAAAAAAAATTATAAAAAAAATAAACAAGTTTTTTTTTCTTTTTTTTGGTTTGTTAATGCAGCAATATTGTTCCCATTTCAATTATAATGTGAACAATGATGCTGCACTAACGATTTTTGTATGCGGTGCGTTTGTTAAAAATCGCGTAATTTTCCCCCCAAAAAAAAATGTAACGAGACCCCATCTCTAATTTTTTTAACAAGCGCACCCCATACAAAATATAACCGCAATTGCTCGCATGTTAAAATGTGAAAAAATACACTTTACACATTGTAAATTATTGAAAATACATATTTTATTGCATTTTTTGTTATAATATACAGACATGACATAACGTATACATATAATAATGACATATTATGAATCTGCCGAGTCTGACGGAAAGAACGATATATAATATGTCTGGGTCATATACTAAAATAAGCCTTCAAAACACGTTTAAACATGAGCAAAACCGGTAAAAATGACCTCAGCACAGAGGCGGGAAAAGCCTCAGCAGCGAAAGGGTTAAGGTCCTATAGGACCGAAACGTCGCATTTTTACCTGCTGCATTTTTTCAATAAACTTTTCGATGAAGAGACCTGTGCTGCACGTTTTTTTTTTGAGGATCTATGGATGTTCTTTGAGGTTCGGGCGGACCTCACTGACATTTGCACCAGGACTTTTCCACTAGCCTGATAGAGCTCTCCCTTGGAAGGTACACCACGCTGCTTTGGTTTTGATATATATATAATATATATATATATATATTCCTTCCAGGCCGCGCTTACCTCTATGTATATATGGGGCATTCCAGACCGCATTTACCTCTATGTATATATGGGGCATTCCAGGCCGCACTTACCTCTATGTATATATGGGGCATTCCAGACCACGCTTACCTCTGATATGTTGTATCTGTTTGAATCGCACAGGTTTCGCATCCCAATCTCTGTCCCCATGTACCAGCCATTGAAGGGCGCAGCAGGAAACTCTAAGCCCCCGATCTCCAGGAGCAGGCTGCTAACAGCGGGTAACGCGTACCACTTCAGGCCCAGATCAGCAAACCACTCGTACCTAGAGCACAGATCAGAATTAACCAAACCGCCTTAGTGGAGAGGTCCATGTCAGGACCCGGGCTCCATCACACCACTTGGGGGGGACGCATAGGTTTGGGGTGAGGGTTAGTTTTAGGGGTTAAGGTTAGGCTTGTTTTAATTGAATGTATATTTCTAGATTCAGTTTTATTGCTCTGTTATTTATCGCCTCAGGGTCAGGTGAGCCCATTCTCACGTCAGATCTAAGACGATCAATCAGTTTGCATCAATTTTCATTGAAGCGGCTTAATTTGGCAGCTATTAAAGCTAAACTTTAGTGTGGTCAACCTAAAGGGGTCACCAACCCGTGAGGATACCAAGTGTATAGTATGCATGGGAGTCCTGTCTTACAGCATGGCACAGGAGCCACATGGCATGAGGGGGGGTGTCATGGCACAGGGGTGTCTCGGCAAGGGGGGTTGTCTCGGCACGGGGGTCTTATAGACTGGGAGCTGCGCACTGCGTGTGAGAGATTGATAACAGGCATAAAGTTAAGATAAAGGGGGGCAGTTAGGATCCTCTCAGACCACACATCGGAGATGGTCCTGAAGATGCTCACGTTGGGTGTCTGAGTGGAACCTCGAGGACCAGTTCAGGAGGGATTTCATAGACTCTGGGGTCATCTCCATTGGCTTGAAGCAACAAGGGTAAAATGTCGAATCTTCCACCTTTTGGTTTCCATCCCAACTGGACGCAAAGCTGGAGAGTGAAGAGCAAACGGTAAGGATTATGTAGGATCATCATGGCGGGTGGGGTGGGGGGGGGCGTGTTACATCACAGGAGACACAAGGCTATGGTTACTGCCAAATTCATAAAACATATCAGACCAAAGGGGATAACTGAAGGATGGGACCCCCTGACCAATCAGAGCAGCAGGGAGGATTCTGGGTAAATCTCAGGAGTAGTGACTGTCTGACCTCAGTCAGCTCCACATTCATGGGGTCGCCCACCACGCTGTCGTCCGCCTGCCGGTATCCCGCATAACGGAAGAACTGACTGTTCCAGATACGGAAATCGGTCGAGCCGTCCCTCCTCTGGGGGAAAATTGTAATGGCGGATCTGGGGGAGCAGGAAAAAAAAAACACATGAAAAGACGCTTTGGAACTTTGGGCTTATTATGATCATATGTTAGGACTGTGGTGTGAGAGTCCTCTGCGTGGACGTTACGCAACGTTACGACGTTAACACCTTATAAATCCACCCCAAGTATCTCCACTCTCCATCCTGGACCTCACAGACTCCTGCGGAGCGAGCAATGACGGCTCTGTGCTGGTACATGCGTGCCGTAACCGGATCAACGCTCACATATCTGGGCACATGTGGAATGAGCAGCTTTACTTCACAGGTCTGTAACCATCTTTGTGCCCTCACCCTCTGTCTTTGTGCCCTCACCCTCCTTTGTGCCCTCACCCTCTGTCTTTGTGCCCTCACCCTCCTTCTTTGTGTCCTCACCCTCCATCTTTGTGTCCTCACCCTCCATCTTTGTGCCCTCACCCTCCATCTTTGTGCCCGCACCCTCCGTCTTTGTGCCCGCACCCTCCCGTCTTTGTGCCCACACCCTTCCGTCTTTGTGCCCTCACCCTCAGTCTTTGTGCCCTCACCCTCCGTCTTTGTGCCCTCACCCTCCGTCTTTCTGCCCTCACCCTCCGTCTTTCTGCCCGCACCCTCCATCTTTGTGACCTCACCCTCCATCTTTGTGACCTCACCCTCCGTCTTTGTGCCCTCACCCTCCATGGCATAGGTTTCACTCTTGCTCACACTATATATGGCCTCGGTGCCCAGTTATTGTTACAAGTCCACATGGAGACGATGATCACAAGGAAAGCACAGGGCGTCTCCCACACGTCATTAGCACTGAAGGGGTTAATAATTATATCCAGAATATTCACCATCATATCATGAGTATTACACTAAGGAGCCGGAATGTTCCGCTATAGGAATCGGTGCTGCGTGTGTGAGCGTAGGTTAGTGCCCCTACTTACCGAATGTTGCCTTTGTTGGTGGAGTATTTTATGTGGTTACAGATGTAGGTGAACATCTCCCGGGTGGCGCTGCATTCCCGCGCGTCGAACACCTGATGGGCAAGAGGATCCCCGTCACACATACACACAACAGGAGCACAACACACACAAAAACCACAGCGTGCTCACAGCGTACCCACAACAAAAACACAACATACAAATCCAATGGGTGCTACTCACTGCTGATCCTTCTTGACCTCTCTGCTGCCTTTGATACAGGTGACCACTCAATCGTCCTGCAAACTTAGTGATATAGGCCTTCAAGGTGCTTTCCTTTCATTGTTCTCTTCCTACCTGTCTCAATGATCGTTTAGTGTCTCATTTTCTGGAAGTACCTCCTCCCGGCAGCCTGTCTCTGTTGGGGGCCCCAAGGTTCAGTACTGGGCCCTCTACTTTTTTCAGTCTACACAGCCTCTCTAGGAAAACTGATCAGCACCTTTGGATTCCAGCACCACCTATACGCTGAGACACTGATATAGACCTCTCCTCCCCTGACCTCTCTCCAGGTCTCCTGGATCGAGTCACTGACTGTCTCTCCGCCGTCTCGCATTGGTTCGAGTCACTGACTGTCTCTCCGCTGTCTCAAATTGGATGGCTTCCCGCTTCCTTAAACTCAATCTTGCCAAAACTGAACTTCTCGTCATTCCTCCCTCCAAAAAGAACCCAATACCACCTTATCTCTCTACGAGTAAATGGACACCCATTAGCCCAACACCCCAAGCTCGCTGCCTTCGAGTCACTTTTAACTCTGACCTAACATTCTCTTCCCACATCCAGACAGTGACCAAATCCTGTTATTTTCAACTCAAAAACATTGCCCGTGTCCTCCCCTTTCTGACACAAGATACCGCAAAAGTGCTGGTTTATGCTCTTGTCATTTCACGACTTGATTACTGCAACTCGCTCCTTATTGGCCCCAACTCCCGTATCGCCCCTTTACAATCTGTAATGAATGCAGGGGCCAGGCTTATTTTTCTCACTAAACGCACCTCGCATACTTCCCCACTGTGCCGGTCTCTCCATTGGCTTCCTGTACCTCCCCCTCTGCCAGTCCCTCCATTGGCTTCCTGTACCTCCCCCTCTGCCGGTCCCTCCATTGGCTTCCTGTACCTCCCCCTCTGCCGGTCCCTCCATTGGCTTCCTGTACCTCCCCCCTCTGCCGGTCCCTCCATTGGCTTCCTGTACCCCACTTCTGCTGGTCCCTCCATTGGCTTCCTGTACTTTCCCCCTATGCCGGTCCCTCTATTGGCTTCCTGTACATTTCTGGATACAGTTTAAAATACTGATGCTCACGTTCAAATCACTCAATAACTCATCCCCTCCCTAGATGTCTTCGTTACTCCGCAAGCACGTCCCATCTAGACAACCCCGGCCGGCGGGCGATCTCCACCTGTCCTCTGTCTACACGCGTACGGCCAACTCTCACCTCCAAGACTTCAAGGGCAGCACCAGTCCTGTGGAATGACTTGCCTCGCCCTATCAAACTCTCCCCTGACCTTCAAGAAATCCCTCAAAACCCTTCTCTTCAGATTATTGTACCACATCACTGACGCAACTCATCCCTCTGCTCACCCACTCACACTTGATTGAAGCCGCTTCTATGGCTCCACCATTCCCAAACCACTGGCACTAATGATCCTATCTAGTGCAATTCCTCTTGTCTTCCTCAACCCCCAATCCCTCTAGATTGTAAACCCCTATGAGCAGGGCCCTCTACACCTCTTGTTTCCATCCTATGTCCATTTATATGTATTTCGTTCCCTTTGGTTATTGTAAAGCGCTGCGGAAACTGTTGGCGCTATATAAATGACGACAATAATAATAATATACACAAAAACCACAGCAAAAACACAGCATACACAAAAAACCACAGTGTGCTCACAACAAAAACACAACATACACAAAAACCACAAAACACAATACACACAAAACCACAGTGTGCTCACAGCATACCCACAACAAAAACACAATGCACACAAAAACCAGTGTGCTCACTAGGGATGAGCCGAACGCCCCCGTGTTCGGTTCGACTTCGAACAATTTCAATAAGTTCGAGTTTGAACGCGAACATGAACCGAACTCAATGCAAGTCAATGGGACTCGAAAGTTCGGTTTTTAGAGTGGCCTCCAAGAGGGCATATATGCAAGATATTTGCCATAAAAGGTGTATGGGGGTCCGGGTAGTGCCCTGGGGGACAGGAAACAAGGACAAAAAGTTTTAAAAAAAACGTTTTTAAAAGGGACAGAGAGTTTTCCATGAAATAAGGGTTAAAAATAAAAACAAAAAATTCCTTCAAATATCGTGCCTAGGAGGTCCCCATAACCTGCCCGTGAAGTGGCGGATTTCTAGGATGTATAGAAACATTTAAAAACAAAAAAAATGACATTTCAAATGACGGTAAATGGTTTTCCTTTAATCTATTCATAAACAACTGCTTGGGGCGGCAGCCTGTATGAAAAGAGGAGACATTTTAGGACACGCAGAACAAGTTTAGTGATTTTTTTGGCTAAATTATGATGAAACTTATGCAGGCTTTGGATGAAAATAACAATAGGTGCTTTAAAATTGGGCCTTTAGTGTCGGCAACAGTGCCGTCACATCGTAACATAGTAACCCCTCTGAGGTATTGTGGAAGAGTGCAGGGTTGGACCCTGCAGTCAAATATTAAAATGATATGAATCTGGTATATGCGTCAGTAGCAGTGCACCCAAATATTTTGCCTTTGGTGGCAGCAAGTGCCTTCACACCGTAAGTAACCCCTCTGAGGTATTGTGGAAGAGTGCAGTGGTGGAGGTTTTGGTAATACAGAAGAGATCCCCGATCTATTCAGTTACATCAGCAGCTATAACAAAACCGGGTCAGCAATGTTTAGGCACTTGTACTGCGCTACTGTATATGGTGAGAATCGGCGCACACCAGTAGCAACAGGAAGCAAACAGAACAGGCAGGGAATACACAGAGAGAATAGTCAAATGGCAGGCAAAGTCGGCAACAGATCGGGTCCTCAGAACAAGCAGGGTCAATAACAAGTATACAAACTGATTCGGTAAGCTAGCGATGCGGGAATAAAGGCTGAGACACACTGAGTGTGCAGCGAAGCAAAGCAAACATTTTGCAGGCTTGACTTCACTCCGCTCCACCTCGCAGCATGTCTATACTGCATTACATTTGCTTCTCACCGCACTGGACAGGAATCCACTACACTAAATTAAAATGTACACACAAAACCGTTTTATTGTCACAAAGCAAATGTTATATAGGCAAAAAAAGTTTCTACTGAATAAAATAATTTAATAGGAATAGTATAAAAATATAGAAAAAAGGCAACCCCTGATCATATATATTATAGGGACACGGAGCGCTGTGTATAGAGTAGGGATGCATTGATATCACACACAGACATATATGTATATATATCAACACACAGACCTATATATACGTATATATCAACACGCAGATATATATATATACACCCACCCACAGACCTCAGACCATATATACACATACGCACATGGAGGGGTGGCATGTGGACAATCTCAACTAAATGCACCCCCCCAATTTGGCTGATCCTGTCACAGTTCCCAGATCCCACCACGCAGTCCTTAAAGCCCAACACTCCACAGAGCCCAAAAGCCACCAACAGGGTAGCCGTAGAAGAATCCCTAACTGTCTGGTCCTTAGACTTGGCCAGGTATACTAGCTAGACAGAAAGGGTTAATCAAAGACAATGTCGTAATACAAAACCAAGTCAGCAACACGGGGGTAGTCAGACGAGCCAGAATCAGGAATACAGAGTATAGAATAGTCAAATGGAATAGCCGGGTCGATATCAGTGCAGAAGCGTAGTACAAGGAAATAGTCTAGGGCAACGGAAGGCAGAATAATCAGAAAACAAGCAGAGGTCAATAACAGGTTAAATCACGAGAGAATTCAGGTACAAGGAGCTCAGGTATGGATAACCACGATCTGGCACTGCTTAGAAGGAACTGTTGGTTTTTAAAAGACCTTCACCAGACCACGCCCCCCTCTCAAGCCGCACCTCATGCAGCCACCTCTCTGCCTGTTTCAATTTAAACCGGGCGTTGGTGAGCGAGCAGCATCAGACATGCTGCCTTCAAGCACACCGGAAAGGCTGGAAGCCCCCAACGTTACAGTACCCCCCTCTCCACGGGAGGCCACCGGACGACCAACAGGACAAGTGGCAGGACGACCACCGGGGCGATCGTGGTGCGAGGCATGGAGTGCCCTGACCAACCTAGAGGCAGACATGTTGGAAGCCGGAATCCAGGACCGGTCCTCTGGACCATAACCCACCCAATCGACCAGGTACTGCAGAGCACCCCTGAACAGCCTAGAATCCAGAACTTTCCTAACCTCATACTCTGTCTCTCCATCAACCTGAACAGGTGGAGGAGGAGGAACGACCCGCGTAATTACACAACAAAGGCTTCAGTAGGGAGGTGTGGAAGACGTTGTGCAAGCGAAGATGTCTAAGAAGGGCAAGAGCATAAGCCACAGGCTTAACGTGGCGAATGATCTTGTATGGACCGATAAACCGAGGTGCCATTTTCATAGAAGGCACCAGCAACTTCACATTCCTAGTGGACAACCAAACTCTATCCCCCACGTTGTAGGAAGGAGCTTGTAACCTATGCCTGTCAGCCTTGCGTTTCAGGACGGCAACATTGTGCTCCATGGTTTCGCGAATCTGTCTCCAAATATCCTGTAGTTGTGTGAGATGTTCATCGAGAGCCGAGATGGCCTGTTCAGCAAACTGAAGCGGTAGAGCCGGAGGCAAAAAACCATAGATAGCAGAAAAAGGAGAGTGGCCAGTGCGCTCGTTAACGGCGTTATTACGTGCATACACAGCCCAGGGCAACAACTCCGACCAATTGTCTTGTTGATGTGTGGTAAAGCAACGTATGTACTGCTCGAGACCCTGATATGCCCTCTCTGCTGCCCCATTGGTTTGTGGATGATATGCTGAAGAGAAGGCCAATCGCACCCCCATCTCCGCACAGAAATCCCTCCAGAAACGAGAGACGAACTGAGTTCCTCTGTCAGAGACTATTTCAGACGGAACCCCATGTATTCGTACAATCTCTCTAGCAAAGACGACCGCCAGTTCTTTGGCTGTAGGAAGCTTAGGTAAAGGAATAAAATGAGCCATTTTGGAGAAGCGGTCTACAACTGTCAGAACCACAGTATGACCCTTGGACTTCGGCAAGTCCACAATAAAATCCATGGATAGATGAGACCAAGGCCTATTAGGAATGGGTAAAGGCTGCAATAGACCGACAGGCAAGGTTTTACTGTTTTTGCTTCTGGCACAGACTTGACAAGCCAAAACAAACAGACGTACGGCCTGTCGCATGGTGGGCCACCAGAACTGTCTGGAGTTACTGGTAAGAGTCTTAGTAATACCAGGATGACCTGCTGGTTTTGAATCATGAAACATTATGTGTAATTCTTGTCTTTCCTTTTCAGGCACAAACAACATATCTGGAGGCTTGTTAGGTGGAGCCCCCATTTGAGCTGCTTGGAGGTGTTCCATAAAAGGCGATGAAACAGACAAGACCATGGAAGCCACAATACGTTCAGAAGGAACTATAGGATTGTGGTCTTGTGTATTTGATTCATACGGGTCATATTGACGAGATAAGGCATCAGCCTTTACATTGCGGTCACCTGGTCTGTAAGTCAACACAAAATTAAACCGAGACAGTAGTAATGACCACCTGGCCTGTCTCGAGTTCAGACGTTTAGCATCCCCAATGTACGTAAGGTTCTTATGATCAGTGATTATCAACAAAGGGTCAAGAGTACCTTCCAACAAATGTCTCCACTCTGACTGGGCAGACACAATAGCAAGCAATTCTCTGTTACCGATATCATAATTGCGTTCTGCTGGTGATAATTTTCTTGAAAAGAACCCACAAGGATGTAGAGGCTTCCCTGGAGACTCTCTTTGAGATAGGACAGCCCCAATGCCTATCTCGGAAGCATCAACCTCAAGAACAAATGGAATTCTGGGATCAGGATGCCGTAACACGGGAGCGGAAGGGAAAGCCTGTTTGAGAGCTTCGAATGCCTGTTTGGATTGTGAAGACCAGACCTGGTTCTTCAGACCTTTATGTGTCATATTAATGCTAGGAGAAGCTACAGCAGAATAATTCTTGATAAATCTCCTATAAAATAGTTGGAAAACCCAAGAAACCTCTGTATGGCTTTGAGGCCTTGAGGGAGAGGCCATTCTGAAATGGCCGTGAGTTTGGAAGGATCCATCTCAAAGCCTTCTGGAGTGATAATGTACCCGAGAAATTTTACAGTAGTAATGTCGAATAAACACTTCTCCAGTTTGCAATAAAGACCATTGTCTAGTAATTTTGCTAATACCTGTCTGATGTGTTCATGGTGGGTTTTCAGATCGGGAGAGTAAACCAGTATATCGTCCAAGTATACGATAACAAAAGATTGTAAAAAATCTCTGATCACATCATTAATGAAATCTTGGAATACAGCTGGAGCATTACAGAGACCGAATGGCATGACCAGATATTCATAATGCCCACTCCTGGTGTTAAATGCTGTTTTCCACTCATACCCATCTTTTATACGTATCAGGTTGTAAGCCCCTCTCAAATCGAGTTTTGTGTATACTGCTGATCCCCTTAACCTGTCGAACAGTTCTGATATAAGAGGGATAGGGTACACATTCTTGATGGTGATCTTGTTAAGCCCCCTGTAATCGATACACGGGTGTAAATCTCCTTTTTTAGATACAAAAAAGAACCCAGCCCCTGCTGGGGAAGAGGAACGTCTGATAAAACCTCTCTCCAAATTCTCCTTTATGTACTCCATGATTTGGTTCTCTTGTATGGATAACGGATATACTTTGCCTCAAGGAGGCATGGTACCTGGATGAATATCTACGGCGCAATCATACGGTCTATGTGGAGGTAGTTTCTCTGCCTCTCTTTTATCGAATACAGCCCTGAGGGCGGCATACCAGTCAGGAACCTCTGTAGACAATGGAGGAGCTGTAGGTGTGTTCAGGGCACCAATATGCTGAATGGGCATTAAACAAGTCCCAAAACAAGCAGGACTCCAAGACAGTATCTCTCCCTTAGCCCAATCAATAACAGGATTATGTTCCACCAACCAAGGGAAACCAAGCACAACAGGATTGGAAGGTGAAAGGATAACCTGAAATATGATCTCTTCTTTATGCAAGAGACCAGTGGTAAGAACCACTGTAACAGTATCGTGAGTAATTCTGGGGCAGGATAACGGCCTACCGTCTATGGCTTCGACGGCTAAGGGTGTCTCTCTTACAACCAGAGGGAGAGAAATGGAGGAAGCATATTCAACATCAATGAAATTACCAGCAGCCCCAGAGTCAACAAAAGCGGTAGTATGCGTGGTCTTGGTCTCCCAAGCCACGGATACTGGTAACAAGAGTGTAGTGTCTTTGACAGGAGACATGAACGTCACACCCAAGGCCTGTCTCCTCAGCTGCCTTAGGTGCGGTAGTTTTCCGACTTATGCATTCTAGGGTGAGTGGGACATTGAAGTCGTAAATGTCCTTTTAAACCACAATACAGGCACGATCCCTCACGAAGACGCCTTGTTCTCTCTTCCTCTGTAAGCCTAGTATGGCCAAGTTGCATAGGCTCAGAGGGAGGGAATAACTCACTTGGTGGTGCCTGAAAGACAGGGGCCAACCTTGGCAACGGTCTCTTAGGTTTCTCTCTTGGAGTTCTGTCTCTTATCTGATCATCCAGATCTATACAATAATCTATAAATTCACTCAACACCTCAGGTAGTTTACGAGGGGCCAACTCATGCATCAATGACTCTGATAACCCCTCCAGAAAAGCCAGAACCAGAGCCGCATTAGTCCAGTTCACGTCAGAAACCAACGTTTTAAATTCTATAGCATAATCAGACAGTCCTGTTCCCTTGACGTATGCGGAACAAGGATTTGCCAGCTACCTTGACCTTTCTGGTAGGATTAAACGTACGTTTTAACTCAGCTATGAATGCTTTGTAGTTCAGTACGATAGGCTTCTTTGCCTCCCATAAAGGAGGAGGAGTGGCCCTGTATGTGAAAAACAACATAAAAACGAACCAAATAAAAGTGAGCGAGGTGAACATAGAGTCAGTTTGGGTTACGCTAACATTTGGCAATCATACAGTAGCTCGTGTAGGTGCGATCTATAGACCCCCTGGACAAGTAGAAGAGCTAGATAATCTGCTGGTTGAGGAAATAGCCAAAATGGCAATGAAGGGGGAAGTTATTATCATGGGGGACTTTAATCTTCCTGATGTGAACTGGAAAACCAAAATAGCTGTGTGCACCAGGAGTACAAATATTCTAAACTCCTTACTGGGATTATCTCTAACACAAGTAGTTGAGGAGCCGACCCGTAAAGAGGCCATATTGGATTTAATACGCACAAATGGAGGTTTGGTATCGGAAGTTGTTGTAGGTGAAAATTTGGGATCTAGTGATCACCAGTCAGTGTGGTTTAATATCAGAACAGCGATGCAGCCGCACCACACAAAAACAAAAGTTTTAGACTTTAAAAAAACAGATTTTTCTAAAATGAGATTTTGTGTGAAGGAGTCATTATCAGACTGGAGGAGTTTAAAGGGAGTCCAGGAGAAATGGGATTATTTAAAGGAAGCATTATTGAAGGCCACAGGAAATTGCATTCGGCTTGTTAGCAAAAACAAAAACCACTGTGGTACTCTGCAGAAGTGGCCAAAATAGTGAAGAACAAAAAGATAGCATTCAATAATTATAAAAAAACTCCGAGTGAAGAAGATAGGCAAACCTATAAAATTAGGCAGAAAGAGGCAAAGCAATTTATAAGAGCTTCCAAAGCACACGCAGAAGAGAAAATAGCTCAGTCAGTAAAAAAGGGGGACAAAACATTTTTTAGATACATAAACAAGAAAAGAAAAGTAAAACAAGGATTAGTTAGATTAAAAACAAAGGAAGGAAGGTATGTAGAAGAGGATAAAAGTCTCGCTGACTGCCTCAATGAATATTTTTGTTCAGTCTTTGCAGAAGAAAAGAAAGGAAAGGGACCTCAGTTAGGAGAGAACACTAAAGAGACATTTACATATGAGTTTACAGAGGAGGAGGTTCTACAGCATCTGTCTAAAGTAAAGACAAATAAGTCAATGGGGCCTGATGGGATCCACCCTAAATTATTAAAAGAGCTCAGTGATGTAATAGCAAAACTGTTAACAGATTTATTTAACCAATCCTTGTTAACGGGAGTCGTCCCAGAAGACTGGAAATTAGCAAATGTTGTGCCCATTTACAAGAAGGGTAGTAGGGAGAAATCGGGGAACTATAGGCCAGTTAGTCTTACGTCAGTAGTGGGGAAATTAATGGAAATCATGTTAAAGGAAAGGATTGTTGAACATCTAAAAACACATAGATTACAGAAAATAATAGACACAGGTGGTGCAGTAGACATTGCTTATTTCGATTTCAGTAAGGCTTTTGATACTGTTCCGCATAGAAGGCTTATCAATAAATTGCAATATTTGAGCTTGGATTCCAATATTGTTGAATGGATTAGGCAGTGGCTGAGTGACAGGCAACAGAGGGTTATGGTAAATGGAGTTTATTCGGCGCAAGGTCTTGTTACCAGTGGGGTACCTCAGGGGTCAGTACTTGGACCCATTCTATTTAATATTTTTATTAGTGATATTGCAGAAGGTATTAATGGAAAAGTATGTCTTTTTGCTGATGACACAAAGATTTGCAACAGGGTTGACGTTACTGGAGGGATCAGCCAAATGACAAATGATTTAGGTAAACAAAAAAAATGGTCGGAGTTGTGGCAATTGAGTTTTAATGTGGATAAGTGCAAGATAATGCACCTGGGACGTAAAAACCCAAGGGCTGAATATAGAATATTTGATACATCTGAGGGTTGGGATTTAGGGGTTATTATTTCAGAGGATCTAAGGGTAAGTAGTCAATGTAATAGAGCAGCAGGAAATGCTGGCAGAATGCTTGGAAATGCTGGCAGAATGCTTGGTTGTGTAGGGAGAGCCTGTATTAGCAGTAGGAAAAGGGAAGTGCTCATGCCACTGTACAGAGCACTGGTGAGACCTCACTTGGAGTACTGTGTGCAGTACTGGAGACCGTATCTCCAGAAGGATATAGACATCTTAGAGAGAGTTCAGAGAAGGGCTACTAAAATGGTGTACGGCTTGAAGGAGAAAAGTTACCAGGAAAGGCTTAATGATCTTAACATGTACAGCTTGGAAAAAAGACGAGACAGAGGAGATATGATAGAAACATTTAAATACGTAAAGGGAATCCACAAGGTAGAGGAAGGGAGTATATTTAAAAGGAAACAAAGTAGCAAAACAAGAGGACATAGTCTTAGATTAGAGGGGCAAAGGTTTAAAAGTAACGTCAGGAAGCATTATTTTACTGAGAGGGTGGTGGATACATGGAACAGTCTTCCAGTTGAAGTGGTAGAGGCCAAAACAGTGATTGAATTTAAGCAGGCATGGGATAGGCATAAGGCTATCCTAAACAAAAGATAAATCCAGGTAAAGTATCCATGTAATTGGGCGACTAGATGGGCCGAAAGGTTCTTATCTGCTGACATTTTTCTATGTTTCTATAAAGGAGTCGCCCATGTCAACGCTCTGCCAGACAGATGGTTAATAATGAACCCCACTTTGGCTATGTCAGTGATAAACATTTGTGGATTTAATTTAAAATGAATATCCACCTGGACCAAAAATCCCCGGCACTCCGAGGGAGTACCGTCAAACCTCATAGGAGCGGTCATGTGTACCTGGGATGTCTGAACAACGGGGGACACAGGTATAGCAGACGGAGGTGCAACCCCAGCTGGTTCCAGGTGAGCCGTACAAGTCAGGATAGTTTGTAAGGCAAGAGCAAACTGATCCATCCTATGGTCCTGCTTGTCCTGTCTGGATACAAAGTTACTCAAATGCTGTGTTAAGTCTGCGGGATCCATTTGGCCAGATCGTAATGTCACAGTTTCCGGATCCCACCACGCAGTCCTTAAAGCCCAACACTCCACAGAGCCCAAAAGCCACCAACAGGGTAGCCGTAGAAGAATCCCTAACTGTCTGGTCCTTAGAATTGGCCAGGTATACTAGCTAGACAGAAAGGGTTAATCAAAGACAATGTCGTAATACAAAACCAGGTCAGCAACACGGGGGGTAGTCAGATGAGCCAGAATCAGGAATACAGAGTATACAATAGTCAAATGGAATAGCCGGGTCGATATCAGTGCAGAAGCGTAGTACAAGGAAATAGTCTAGGGCAGGGCTCAAAATTTCAAGTCCCAAGCTATTAGCCAGGCCTTAAGAGTTACTCGCCACTAGTTGCCCACTTAACCCCTTATCCTGCCCTGCCTCTGCATTCCCACTCGCCCTCATGTAATTTCCACTCGCCAAATGCAAGCAGGCGAGTGGAAATTTTGAGGCCTGGTCTAGGGCAACGGAAGGCAGAATAGTCAGAAAACAAGCAGAGGTCAATAACAGGTTAAATCACGAGAGAATTCAGGTACAAGGAGCTCAGGTATGGATAACCACGATCTGGCACTGCTTAGAAGGAACTGTTGGTTTTTAAAAGACCTTCACCAGACTGCGCCCCCCTCTCAAGCCGCGCCTCATGCAGCCACCTCCCTGCTTGTTTCAATTTAAACTGGGCATTGTTGAGCGAGCAGCATCAGACATGCTGCCTTCAAGCACACCGGAAAGGCTGGAAGCCCCCAATGTTACAGTACCCTCCAGAAGGGTTCAACATTGCTCTATCGGGTTCAACATTTCTTCTGGAGGGATCATCTAAATGGGGGTGGGGCAATTAGTTGCCAAAATGTGTGTGTAATACAAGTCTGGATATATATATTTATAAGAATATAGATATATATCTTATATATATATATATATAAAATCATACCTGTTCTTACTTTCCCCTATAAATTTGCTAAAAATATACACACAAGAAAACAAACCACTGCCTGAGGCCCCGCGCAGCCCACATGCCACCCCCCTCTACCTGGCTGAATGTATCTAATATATATATACGGTAACTAAATACATTCAGCCAGGTAGAGAAAGAAAAAAAATATGTTTTATATTATGCTCCTGGGGACATTCAAAAATGTCCTCGGATTTTTTTTTTTTTGAATTGTGTCGCTTTACCTTAGCCTGGTGGTCAGTGGGGGCTCCCTGGATCCTGGTTGGGGGGGGTCTGCCGTGGCCGCAGGTGCAGTGGCTCCCTCCCTGCGCCGTCTGTCTCTGCCACATGCACCCGGGCGGCTAGCCCGCAGTCGCAGCTCTGTCATCCGGCGGCCGCATGCTCCTCAAGGGGATGGAGGACTCCCTTTTCCCCTATAGGGTTAACCAACAGCTGAGGCCAAATTAGGATTACCCTGCTCTAATAGGAGATGTGCGATTCCCTCAGAGAGCAGTCGTGTGTGCCGGGTGCAGAGTGAATGGAAGCCTAATCCTCAGCCCAGGAGGAAGGTGCACAATATTTTGCTTTTATCGGAAACGGCTTTGCCGTCCGTCCATCATGTCAGAGAGATTTGCTGCAATGTGACGCTAACCTGCGCATCCAGGAGTAGGTGTTTTTTCTGTATTTGTTCATATTCTGCAATGGCTGCACAATAAAGCAGAAACCGAAGCACTGATATTTGTGTCCAGTGGCTTTATCACAGCAGATGCCAAAGTCCCCCCAGTGCTCATCGCTGCAGGACGGCGGTCTAGGTTTTTGCTTTTTGATGTAATGATGCGTAATAATGGATTGTGCCATGGCCTCCACAATTGCTGGTGAAATGAGGTGGTGAGTTAGTGCAGCGTCATTGTTCTCTTTATAAATGAAAAGTGAATAATATTACTGCGTTAGAAATATTTATTTATTATTTTGTTTTAATGTTCCATAAAACCTGGTCATGTTTGGTATCATTGGAAAGGTCATGCACATGGCCCTGTAACTGCTATGGAGTCGAAGATACAGGGATCCAAATGCTCATCAATGCAGACCTAGTTATCCTTTCTCTGGGGGTATTATGGGGTGTGAGCTTGGAGCTGCTGCTCTATCTGCCCCTATGTTAATCCGGTCCTGACAACATACCAATAACATACTCAAAGTACCCGTAACACGCTCCGTGCAAGCGGTGTCTGGTGACACTAGAAGATGGCGGGCACTGGAATGTGGCTCCATGCCTGTCATCTTAATCGTCCTTCAGTCTGTCCTTGTGTTAAGGAGGACAGTGTGGGAAGCCGTTTCTCCCCACTTCCCAGACTCTGCACAGGACTTTGTTGTCCCGTTGATCCATTTCCTGCAGTCCTTTTATATGTTCTTTTAGTAGGACACCTTGGAGTGGGTTGAAGGTCAGGGCTCCGCAGCCCAGTATCTTTCATCCAAACACATCACTTGCTCGGGGTCCTTCGGATTGCCTTGGCTGTCTCACTGCTGAGGTCCTGTTGGCAGACATCCAAGAAAGCGTTCCATGACAACCACCACCACCACCACCACACCTTTAGTAGCAGGTTTTTGCTCCAGCTGTAATGGTGTCTGTCCAAGTGTCCATGTCTTACAGATCTGCAGCCTTGGGGCGTTCCCCCATCATATGTCCATTTATTGAATCTTTAGGCAAGAGTTGCCGGTAACGCCCAAGTGGGTTAGGATCCCACCTTTCAGCTGTGAGACAAATCCTCGTGGGCTTTCTGGGCTTCACCGTGAAGACACGGGGCTAGCAGCCAGCTTATAGCTCCTGTCCTGAGGCCACAATGCTATAGAGGCGAGGTAGGCCTCAATGTGACCCAACCCAACACTGTCTGCCCCAACGTCATCCGATGCAGCTGTGTGAAGCGGGAAGCGGTGAAGCCCCTACAATCGGCACAAATAAAAAAAACACTGTGTTTGGTTAGTGCTGCGTTTGTGCTGCAAAAAGTAACATTTGTGCTGCTTTCATTTTTGAGATATTAGCAATTGTTTTTTTCAGACCATGAGACTGAATTAAGGTCACCAAAGGTCACGCAGCCCCCCTACAACACCCAAAAGTCACAAAACAGGGCTTGTTGGCGAGTGCTGAGTATGTGCCGATCTGTGCCGCAGAAATGAAGGTTTGTGCCGATCTGTGCCGCAGAAATGAATGTTTGTGCCGATCTGTGCCGCAGAAATGAAGGTTTGTGCCGATCTGTGCCGCAGAAATGAAGGTTTGTGCCGATCTGTGCCGCAGAAATGAATGTTTGTGCTGATCTGTGCCGCAGAAATGAATGTTTGTGCTGATCTGTGCCGCAGAAATGAAGGTTTGTGCCGATCTGTGCCGCAGAAATGAATGTTTGTGCCGATCTGTGCTGCAGAAATGAATGTTTGTGCTGATCTGTGCTGCAGAAATGAATGTTTGTGCCGATCTGTGCTGCAGAAATGAATGTTTGTGCTGATCTGTGCTGCAGAAATGAATGTTTGTGACGATCTGTGCTGCAGAAATGAATGTTTGTGCCGATCTGTGCCGCAGAAATGAATGTTTGTGCTGATCTGTGCCGCGGAAATGAATGTTTGTGCCGATCTGTGCCGCAGAAATGAATGTTTGTGCTGGTTTGGTTTTACAGATATTGCGCATTTTATTTGATGAAACCCCGCCCACTTTGCACCCCACATTACAACATTTTAAAAACAAACATACTATTCTTTTGTGCTGCGTTTGTGCTGATTTGTGCCGCAGAAATGAACGTTTGTGCTGATTTGTGCCGCAGAAATGAACGTTTGTGCTGATTTGTGCCGCAGAAATGAACGTTTGTGCTGATTTGTGCCGCAGAAATGAACGTTTGTGCGGATTTGGTTTCAGAGATATTATGCATTGTATACAATCAAACCCCGCCCACTTTGCACCCCATGATGTCAAATGTTGAAAACAAATATGCCATCAGTTTGTGCTGATTTGTGTCACTTTTTTTTCTTTTTTTTTTAATAGCCACATTATTATTCTTTATTTATAAAGCGCCAGCATATTCCGCAGCGCTGTACAATATGCATAATATAGACAGGGTTACAATACATTGAGTAAGATGGTGTAAGGCGGTGGTCGAGACAACAGCAGCACTTCAAGAAGAGTGGAAAATGTTAACTTTAGGCACTCAACAGGGCAACCACCTCACAACAGTGACCATCCTTCAGGAAGTGCCGTGAGGCACTTCCCAACACCTCCCCCGTTTATCATAGTGTCACCTCTGCAGCAGGGACGTGCGGTGAGGTCAGTGGCTGGTGAGGCACCGGCATGTAAAAGACATGTGCTCCTCTATGTGAAGCAGCCTCAGATCTGATCTGCAGCCCCCCCCCATTCACTGCACAGCATTAGGAATGTGCAGTGTATACATGTGTGTATGTGCAGTATGTTTGTGACTTTGTGCATAGTGTGCACTGTGTGTAGGTGCAGTGTTTCTTTGTGTGTTTGCAGCGTTTCAGTGTGTATGTGCAGTGTTGCAGTGTATGTGCGGTGTTTCAGTGTGTTTATGTGCTGTGTTGCAGTGTGTGTGCGGTGTTTCAGTGTGTGTGTGTGCGGTGTTTCAGTGTGTGTATGTGCAGTGTTGCAGTGTGTTTATGTGCAGTGTTGCCGTGTGTGTGCGGTGTTTCAGTGTGTGTATGTGTGGTGTTTCAGTGTGTATGTGCAGTGTTGCAGTGTGTGTGGTGTTTCAGTGTGTGTATGTGCGGTGTTTCAGTGTGTGTATGTGCAGTGTTTCAGTGTATGTATGTGCAGTGTATGTGCAGTGTTTCAGTGTATGTATGTGCAGTGTGTGTGCGGTGTTTCAGTGTATGTATGTGCAGTGTGTGCGGTGTTTCAGTGTGTGTATGTGCAGTGTTGCAGTGTATGTACGGTGTATGTGCAGTGTATGTGCGGTGTTTCAGAGTGTGTATGTGCAGTGTTGCAGTGTGTGTGCGGTGTTTCAGTGTGTGTATGTGCAGTGTTCCAGTGTGTGTATGTGCAGTGTGTGTGGTGTTTCAGTGTGTGTATGTGCAGTGTCGCAGTGTATGTGCGGTGTTTCAGTGTGTGTATGTGCAGTGTTGCAGTGTGTGTGCGGTGTTTCAGTGTGTGTATGTGCGGTGTTGCCGTGTGTGTGCGGTGTTTCAGTGTGTGTATGTGCAGTGTTGCAGTGTGTGTGCAGTGTTTCAGTGTGTGTATGTGCAGTGTTGCAGTGTATGTGTGGTGTTTCAGTGTGTGTATGTGCAGTGTTGCAGTGTGTGCGGTGTTTCAGTGTGTGTATGTGCAGTGTTGCAGTGTATGTGCGGTGTTTCAGTGTGTGTATGTGCAGTGTGCACAGTGTTCCAGTGTATGTATGTGCAGTGTGTGTGCGGTGTTTCGGTGTGTGTATGTGCAGTGCTGCAGTGTATGTACGGTGTATGTGCAGTGTATGTGCGGTGTTTCAGTGTGTGTATGTGCAGTGTTGCAGTGTATGTGCGGTGTTTCAGTGTGTGTATGTGCAGTGTGTGTGGTGTCTCAGTGTGTGTATGTGCAGTGTTGCAGTGTGTGTGCGGTGTTTCAGTGTGTGTATGTGCAGTGTGTGTGGTGTCTCAGTGTGTGTATGTGCAGTGTTGCAGTGTATGTGTGGTGTTTCAGTGTGTGTATGTGCAGTGTTGCAGTGTGTGTGCAGTGTTTCAGTGTGTGTATGTGCGGTGTTGCAGTGTATGTGCGGCGTTTCAGTGTGTGTATGTGCAGCGTTGCAGTGTGTGTGCAGTGTTTCAGTGTGTGTATGTGCGGTGTTGCAGTGTATGTGCGGTGTTTCAGTGTGTGTATGTGCAGTGTTGCCGTGTGTGCGGTGTTTCAGTGTGTGTATGTGCTGTGTTGCAGTGCATGTGCGATGTTTCAGTGTGTGTGTGCGGTGTTTCAGTGTGTGTACGTGCTTCAGTGTGTGTATGTGCAGTGTTGCAGTGTGTGTATGTGTGGTGTTTCAGTGTGTATGTGCAGTGTTGCAGTGTGTGCAGTGTGTGCAGTGTTTCAGTGTGTGTATGTGCAGTGTTTCACTGTGTGTATGTGCAGTGTTGCAGTGTGCGTGCGGTGTTCCAGTGTATGTATGTGCAGTGTGTGCAGTGTTTCAGTGTATGTATGTGCAGTGTGTGTGCGGTGTTTCAGTGTATGTATGTGCAGTGTGTGTGCGGTGTTTCAGTGTGTATGTGCAGTGTTGCAGTGTATGTACGGTGTATGTGCAGTGTATGTGCGGTGTTCCAGTGTGTGTATGCAGTGTTGCAGTGTGTGTGCGGTGTTTCAGTGCGTGTGTGTCCAGTGTTTCAGTGTGTGTATGTGCAGTGTTGCAGTGTATGCGCGGTGTTCCAGTGTGTGTATGTGCAGTGTGTGTGCGGTGTTTCAGTGTGTGTATGTGCAGTGTGTGTGTGCGGTGTTTCAGTGTGTGTATTTTCAGTGTTGCAGTGTGTGTGCGGTGTTTCAGTGTGTGTATGTGCAGTGTGTGTGCGGTGTTCCAGTGTGTGTATGTGCAGTGTTGCAGTGTGTGCGGTGTTTCAGTGTGTGTATGTGCAGTGTTGCAGTGTGTATGTGCAGTGTGTGTAGTGTTTCAGTGTGTGTATGTGCAGTGTAGCAGTGTATGTGCGGTGTTTCACTGTGTGTGTGTGCAGTGTCGCAGTGTGTGCGCGGTGTTTCGGTGTATGTATGTGCAGTGTACGTGAGGTGTTTCAGTGTGTGTATGTGCAGTGTTGCAGTGTGTGTGCAGTGTTCCAGTGTATGTATGTGCAGTGTGTGTGCGGTTTTTCAGTGTGTGTATGTGCAGTGTATGTGCGGTGTTTCAGTGTGTGTATGTGCTGTGTTGCAGTGCATGTGCGGTGTTTCAGTGTGTGTGTGCGGTGTTTCAGTGTGTGTATGTGCTTCAGTGTGTGTATGTGCAGTGTTGCAGTGTGTGTATGTGTGGTGTTTCAGTGTGTATGTGCAGTGTTGCAGTGTGTGCGGTGTTTCAGTGTGTGTATGTGCAGTGTTTCACTGTGTGTATGTGCAGTGTTGCAGTGTGTGCGCGGTGTTTCAGTGTATGTATGTGCAGTGTGTGTGCGGTGTTTCAGTGTATGTATGTGCAGTGTGTGTGCGGTGTTTCAGTGTGTGTATGTGCAGTGTTGCAGTATATGTACGGTGTATGTGCAGTGTATGTGCGGTGTCCCAGTGTGTGTATGCAGTGTTGCAGTGTGTGCGCGGTGTTTCAGTGTGTGTATTTTCAGTGTTGCAGTGTGTGTGTGCGGTGTTTCAGTGTGTGTATGTGCAGTGTGTGTGTGCGGTGTTTCAGTGTGTGTATTTTCAGTGTTGCAGTGTGTGTGCGGTGTTTCAGTGTGTGTATGTGCAGTGTGTGCGCAGTGTTTCAGTGTACGTATGTGCAGTGTTGCAGTGTGTGTGCGGTGTTTCAGTGTGTGTATGTGCAGTGTTGCAGTGTGTGTGTGGTGTTTCAGTGTGTGTATGTGCAGTGTTGCAGTGTGTGCGCCGTGTTTCAGTGTGTGTATGTGCAGTGTGTGTGTGTGGTGTTTCAGTGTGTGTATGTGCAGTGTTGCAGTGTGTGTGCGGTGTTTCAGTGTGTGTATGTGCAGTGTTGCAGTGTGCGCGGTGGTTCAGTGTGTGTATGTGCAGTGTTGCAGTGTGTGTGCGGTGTTTCAGTGTGCGTGCAGTGTTGCAGTGTGTGTGCGGTGTTTCAGTGTGTGTATGTGCAGTGTTGCAGTGTGTGTGCGGTGTTTCAGTGTGCGTGCAGTGTGTGTGCGGTGTTTCTGGTAGCCAAACAGAACAAAGGTCAAACACATCGTTGCTCAGCAGTGTACACTGATGTAGATTTCATCAGGCAGTGGGAGGGACTATGCAGCGGCCAGAGACTACCAATGAGCTTGCATGGAAAGCCAATGGATTGTCTGAATTTCTGATTGAGTGTTCACCCTCCGACTTTTATGTCCCATTTGCGTCTTGAGAGTAAGCCAGCGGTATGTCATATAGTCAGAGGCCGCCTGACACAGGGAAGTGTTTAGGAGGTGTTAAACATCTCATCCTGGCTGCCTCTGTCTGCACCAGCCATCCTCAAGTACCAGACCAATTTGACAGTTATCTGAAGCACAGGTGATACACTGTAGTGTTCAGCAGACTCCCCCTCCACTCATCTGTTGAGCTGCTGCGCCCCCCGCAAATCCCACCGGCTTTGAGTGCTGAGTGAGCGCCCATTACCTGGGAGGCTGGAGAAGACGTTCAGCCAGGGCTGGTCTCCCCCTGCGGCAGGCAGTCAGTCAGTCTGCGTGGCAGGCACAGCGTTACCGTGGAGCAGTGGGAGCTGATAAGGGACGAGCCAGGAGGGGAGCACACACATGCTCTGAGCTCTGCCCCCCTGCGGCAACGCCCCCATGACTGTCCTGTGTCAATCAATCAATGGGAGGCTTTGCCTCCCATGGAGGGCATTTTTTATAAAAAAATGAATTACTTGAGACCAATGGAGCTTTCCCATTGGCTCAAGCTTTCAATTGCTCTCAGTGTCTCTCAGAGGCACTGAAGAGCATAGAACCAGGAAGCCAATTAGCGTAGCATTCAGCTGTGCAAATTGCGTAGGCTGGCTCAGTGCTGCCCCTGCTGTCTGTGTAGTGAATTACACACACACACCAAACTGAAAGTAGAAAAAAAGTGGAGGACAGATAAGGACGGCGAGGGAGCAGGTGAGTTGAGAGCTTTTTTAAATTACATATTTTATTTTTTAGATTTAATATTTTAGCCACCTGAGACCTGACCCCACTGACCTAATGGAATGGCAGGTGAAGCCCTGCCTCACCTGCCGCCCCTGACTGCACGTCCCTGCTCTGCAGTGACACAAAGCCAGCACCCATAATGAAGATATCCAACAGTGAAAGTATTACCTGCGGCCATCTTGATTATGGTAGCCTGACATATTATGCATGTGCAGCATACAGACGTGCACAATGTGTCAGGTGCTCATAATCAAGATGGCTGCCTGTAGTATAGTCACTGCCTGTGGCCATGTTGATTATGGTTGCCGCCGAACACAGTGCACACCGTGGCATTTTCACCTGAGCGTCAAGATGTCATGGTACGTCACGGAGTCCGTTTTATTATTCTGCCTGTATAATGCGGGCTTGCTTGAACTCTGTTAATGGATTTCGTAAAATTTCCAGGTCTATTCACTAAGGGTCGAAGTGACCTGTGGGGGGGGGGGGAGTCGCAGGTAACCGTACACCTCAGCCTGACAGGGCTGGATCGGCTGTGCCAAAGTATCAGCTTTCCAGGCTCCTGGGATGCGCTGGGATGTACATCACAGGAGCCTGGAGAGCTGAAACTTCGCCGCAGCTGATCCACAGGCTGGATCTGCTCCTCAGACTGTCCTCTGCTCCTCAGACTGTCCAGCTGAGGTGTAGTTACCTAGAGCTCTCTTCATTAAGGGTTGCTTCGACCCTTGCTGAATAGTCCCGTCAGTCTCATGCTCTTGATCTGCCACTTGATAACAATGAAAAATAACATGCAGGGTTATTCAAAGAGAATCGAAAAGTCACTGCATGTTCGGTGACTTTTCTCTCTCTTCAATTCGGCGAGATTTGGCGATCCCATTTTGGCGACCCTGCGGTGTATTCAGCAAGCACCACAGGGCCGTCGCAATGCAGGGAAAAGCTACCGCAAAACCTGGCGAATGCACGCTGAAAACCCTTAAAAAACATCTGGATTAACCCCGCCAAACACGACGGAGAAACCCGAGCAGGAGCCGATCACAGCGCAGAGCAGCCGCTGGAAAAACCCGACACCGCAGACGAATGCAGTGAAGAAAAAAAAAAACAATTTGCTTGAATGTTTGAAAAGTGAAACGCTGTTTGCAAAGAAACTACTGAGCGAAAATGTCTGGAATTTACATATAAAATCCAATGAATGATAATAAAAAGGGCTGTTACAGAAAAAAGAAAAAATGATTAAAAAAAAAAAAAAAAAAATTTTTTGCAAAAAAATCCCGAAAAATGCTTAAAAGATCCTAAAAAATCTATAAATAAAGAGACTCTTTGGTGCAGAATATTATAATAAACGGTTTATTAGATATTGAATTAAAACGGGAATATTTTTAACATTGAAGTCTATGGGATTCTCCTGAATAAACCTGTCGAATGAAACCACCGAATGGCAGAGCATGAGGGGAACCTTTCACTGCTGGTTTGTGTTCTCTGAATAGACAAAGCATTGCTTCTCTATGGGGATTTCACTGCCGTCGAACAGGCACCGAACAGGCACCGTATGTGCAGGCAATTCGCCAGGACTTGACGAACTGCCTGCTCTCTGGATAGCCGAATGGTCAGGAAAGGTAACCGTACCCTGAATTTCAGTGTTCAGTTACCTTTCGGCAGCCATTCGGATCTCTTTGAATAACCCTGAATGTCTCCAATGGTGAACAAACAAGAATGTGAAATAAGAAAACACGAAGCACCTGATTTCCCACCAGCTCCATCACAACAGTCTGTTTCAAATCAATATTCAATATTTTTTTGCAAAATTAGTGTCTGGGCTACAAAGTTTCCTCTGAAAATCCCCCCAAACTATTGTAACTAATAAACCAAAGCAGCACAAATAACAAATGTAACGCCATAAACGCAGCACAAATAACAAATGTAACGCCATGACCGCAGCACAAATAACAAATGTAACGCCATGATCGCAGCACAAATAACAAATGTAACGCCATAAACGCAGCACAAATAACAAATGTAACGCCATGACCGCAGCACAAATAACAAATGTAACGCCATGACCGCAGCACAAATAAATGTAACGCCATGACCGCAGCACAAATAACAAATGTAACGCCATGATCGCAGCACAAATAACAAATGTAACGCCATGATCGCAGCACAAATAACAAATGTAACGCCATGATCGCAGCACAAATAACAAATGTAACGCCATAAACGCAGCACAAATAACAAATGTAACGCCATAAACGCAGCACATATAACAAATGTAACGCCATAAACGCAGCACAAATAACAAATGTAACGCCATGATCGCAGCACATATAACAAATGTAACGCCATGATTGCAGCACAAATAACAAATGTAACGCCATGATCGCAGCACAAATAACAAATGTAACGCCATAAACGCAGCACAAATAACAAATGTAACGCCATGATCGCAGCACAAATAACAAATGTAACGCCATAAACGCAGCACAAATAACAAATGTAACGCCATGATCGCAGCACAAATAACAAATGTAACGCCATAAACGCAGCACAAATAACAAATGTAACGCCATGATTGCAGCACAAATAACAAATGTAACGCCATGATCGCAGCACAAATAACAAATGTAACGCCATGATCGCAGCACAAATAACAAATGTAACGCCATAAACGCAGCACAAATAACAAATGTAACGCCATGATTGCAGCACAAATAACAAATGTAACGCCATGATCGCAGCACAAATAACAAATGTAACGCCATAAACGCAGCACAAATAACAAATGTAACGCCATGATCGCAGCACAAATAACAATGTAACGCCATGATCGCAGCACAAATAACAAATGTAACGCCATGACTGCAGCACAAATAACAAATGTAACGCCATGATCGCAGCACAAATAACAAATGTAACGCCATAAACGCAGCACAAATAACAAATGTAACGCCATGATTGCAGCACAAATAACAAATGTAACGCCATGATCGCAGCAAATAACAAATGTAACGCCATGATCGCAGCACAAATAACAAATGTAACGCCATGATCGCAGCACAAATAACAAATGTAACGCCATGATCGCAGCACAAATAACAAATGTAACGCCATGACCGCAGCACAAATAACAAATGTAACGCCATAAACGCAGCACAAATAACAAATGTAACGCCATAAACGCAGCACAAATAACAAATGTAACGCCATAAACGCAGCACAAATAACAAATGTAACGCCATGATTGCAGCACAAATAACAAATGTAACGCCATAAACGCAGCACAATAACAAATGTAACGCCATAAACGCAGCAAAAATAACAAATGTAACGCCATAAACGCAGCACAAATAACAAATGTAACGCCATAAACGCAGCAAAAATAACAAATGTAACGCCATGACCGCAGCACAAATAACAATGTAACGCCATAAACGCAGCACAAATAACAAATGTAACGCCATGACCGCAGCACAAATAACAAATGTAACGCCATAAACGCAGCACAAATAACAAATGTAACGCCATGATCGCAGCACAAATACAAATGTAACGCCATGATCGCAGCACAAATAACAAATGTAACGCCATGATCGCAGCACAAATAACAAATGTAACGCCATGATCAGCACAAATAACAAATGTAACGCCATAAACGCAGCACAAATAACAAATGTAACGCCATGATCGCAGCACAAATAACAAATGTAACGCCATGATGCAGCACAAATAAAACGCCATGATCGCAGCACAAATAACAAATGTAACGCCATGATCGCAGCACAAATAACAAATGTAACGCCATAAACGCAGCACAAATAACAAATGTAACGCCATGATCGCAGCACAAATAACAAATGTAACGCATGATCGCAGCAAAAATAACAAATGTAACGCCATGATCGCAGCAAATAACAAATGTAACGCCATGATCGCAGCACAAATAACAAATGTAACGCCATAAACGCAGCACAAATAACAAATGTAACGCCATGATCGCAGCACAAATAACAAATGTAACGCCATGATCGCAGCACAAATAACAAATGTAACGCCATGACCGCAGCACAAATAACGAATGTAACGCCATGATCGCAGCACAAATAAATGTAACGCCATGATCGCAGCACAAATAACAAATGTAACGCCATGATCGCAGCACAAATAACAAATGTAACGCCATGACCGCAGCACAAATAACAAATGTAACGCCATAAACGCAGCACAAATAACAAATGTAACGCCATGATCGCAGCACAAATAAAACGCCATGATCGCAGCACAAATAACAAATGTAACGCCATGATCGCAGCACAAATAACAAATGTAACGCCATGACCGCAGCACAAATAACAAATGTAACGCCATAAACGCAGCACAAATAACAAATGTAACGCCATGACCGCAGCACAAATAACAAATGTAACGCCATAATCGCAGCACAAATAACAAATGTAACGCCATGATCGCAGCACAAATAACAAATGTAACGCCATGACCGCAGCACAAATAACAAATGTAACGCCATAAACGCAGCACAAATAACAAATGTAACGCCATGACCGCAGCACAAATAACAAATGTAACGCCATAAACGCAGCACAAATAACAAATGTAACGCCATGATCGCAGCACAAATAACAAATGTAACGCCATAAACGCAGCACAAATAACAAATGTAACGCCATAAACGCAGCACAAATAACAAATGTAACGCCATGATCGCAGCACAAATAACAAATGTAACGCCATAAACGCAGCACAAATAACAAATGTAACGCCATGATCGCAGCACAAATAAAACGCCATGATCGCAGCACAAATAACAAATGTAACGCCATGATCGCAGCACAAATAACAAATGTAACGCCATAAACGCAGCACAAATAACAAATGTAACGCCATGACCGCAGCACAAATAACAAATGTAACGCCATAAACGCAGCACAAATAACAAATGTAACGCCATAAACGCAGCACAAATAACAAATGTAACGCCATAAACGCAGCACAAATAACAAATGTAACGCCATAAACGCAGCACAAAATAACAAATGTAACGCCATAAACGCAGCACAAATAACAAATGTAACGCCATGACCGCAGCACAAATAACAAATGTAACGCCATAAACGCAGCACAAATAACAAATGTAACGCGCCATGATCGCAGCACAAATAACAAATGTAACGCCATGACCGCAGCACAAATAAAACGCCATGATCGCAGCACAAATAACAAATGTAACGCCATGATCGCAGCACAAATAACAAATGTAACGCCATGATCGCAGCACAAATAACAAATGTAACGCCATGATCGCAGCACAAATAAAAATGTAACGCCATGATCGCAGCACAAATAACAATGTAACGCCATGATCGCAGCACAAATAACAAATGTAACGCCATGATCGCAGCACAAATAACAAATGTAACGCCATGATCGCAGCACAAATAACAAATGTAACGCCATGATCGCAGCACAAATAACAAATGTAACGCCATAAACGCAGCACAAATAACAAATGTAACGCCATGATCGCAGCACAAATAACAAATGTAACGCCATGATCGCAGCACAAATAACAAATGTAACGCCATGACCGCAGCACAAATAACGAATGTAACGCCATGATCGCAGCACAAATAAATGTAACGCCATGATCGCAGCACAAATAACAAATGTAACGCCATGACCGCAGCACAAATAACAAATGTAACGCCATAAACGCAGCACAAATAACAAATGTAACGCCATGATCGCAGCACAAATAAAACGCCATGATCGCAGCACAAATAACAAATGTAACGCCATGATCGCAGCACAAATAACAAATGTAACGCCATGACGCAGCACAAATAACAAATGTAACGCCATGACCGCAGCACAAATAACAAATGTAACGCCATAAACGCAGCACAAATAACAAATGTAACGCCATGACCGCAGCACAAATAACAAATGTAACGCCATGATCGCAGCACAAATAACAAATGTAACGCCATGATTGCAGCACAAATAACAAATGTAACGCCATGATCGCAGCACAAATAACAAATGTAACGCCATGACCGCAGCACAAATAACAAATGTAACGCCATAAACGCAGCACAAATAACAAATGTAACGCCATGATCGCAGCACAAATAAAACGCCATGATCGCAGCACAAATAACAAATGTAACGCCATGATCGCAGCACAAATAACAAATGTAACGCCATAAACGCAGCACAAATAACAAATGTAACGCCATAAACGCAGCACAAATAACAAATGTAACGCCATGATCGCAGCACAAATAACAAATGTAACGCCATGACCGCAGCACAAATAACAAATGTAACGCCATAAACGCAGCACAAATAACAAATGTAACGCCATGATCGCAGCACAAATAACAAATGTAACGCCATGATCGCAGCACAAATAACAAATGTAACGCCATGATCGCAGCACAAATAACAAATGTAACGCCATGATCGCAGCACAAATAACAAATGTAACGCCATAAACGCAGCACAAATAACAAATGTAACGCCATGATCGCAGCACAAATAACAAATGTAACGCCATAAACGCAGCACAAATAACAAATGTAACGCCATAAACGCAGCACAAATAACAAATGTAACGCCATAAACGCAGCACAAATAACAAATGTAACGCCATAAACGCAGCACAAATAACAAATGTAACGCCATGATCGCAGCACAAATAACAAATGTAACGCCATGATCGCAGCACAAATAACAAATGTAACGCCATGATCGCAGCACAAATAACAAATGTAACGCCATGATCGCAGCACAAATAACAAATGTAACGCCATAAACGCAGCACAAATAACAAATGTAACGCCATGATCGCAGCACAAATAACAAATGTAACGCCATGATCGCAGCACAAATAAAACGCCATGATCGCAGCACAAATAACAAATGTAACGCCATGATCGCAGCACAAATAACAAATGTAACGCCATGATCGCAGCACAAATAAAACGCCATGATCGCAGCACAAATAACAAATGTAACGCCATGATCGCAGCACAAATAACAAATGTAACGCCATAAACGCAGCACAAATAACAAATGTAACGCCATGACCGCAGCACAAATAACAAATGTAACGCCATGATCGCAGCACAAATAACAAATGTAACGCCATAAACGCAGCACAAATAACAAATGTAACGCCATAAACGCAGCACAAATAACAAATGTAACGCCATGACCGCAGCACAAATAACGAATGTAACGCCATGACCGCAGCACAAATAACAAATGTAACGCCATAAACGCAGCACAAATAACAAATGTAACGCCATAAACGCAGCACAAATAACAAATGTAACGCCATAAACGCAGCACAAATAACAAATGTAACGCCATAAACGCAGCACAAATAACAAATGTAACGCCATAAACGCAGCACAAATAACAAATGTAACGCCATGATCGCAGCACAAATAACAAATGTAACGCCATAAACGCAGCACAAATAACAAATGTAACGCCATAAACGCAGCACAAATAACAAATGTAACGCCATGATCGCAGCACAAATAACAAATGTAACGCCATAAACGCAGCACAAATAACAAAAGTAACGCCATGATCGCAGCACAAATAACAAATGTAACGCCATAAACGCAGCACAAATAACAAATGTAACGCCATAAACGCAGCACAAATAACAATGTAACGCCATAACGCAGCACAAATAACAAATGTAACGCCATAAATGCAGCACAAACGAACCGCTCATTAATTGTAACATTTCAGAACACGGGTGAATAGTGGGGTTTTGATAAAACACATGATCTTCAAAATCAAACAGGCATAAAAGTCAGCACAAACTAATGGCATATAATGATTTAATGACCGGGAGTGTAAAGTGGGCGGGGCTTCACATACGTACAATATCTCCAAAACCAAACCGACGTGACACAGATCAACACAAACCAATGGTAGATTCTTTCATGTTTTAAAAACATGGGTTGCCAACTTCACATACCTGTAATTTTGCCACCTATCCTGGTAGCCATGCTGGTAGTCATGCTGGTAAGAATGCTGGTAAGAATGCTGGTAGCCATGCTGGTAACCATGCTGGTAGTCATGCTGGTAACCATGCTGGTAGCCATGCTGGTAGCCATGCTGGTAGTCATGCTGGTAGCCATGCTGGTAGTCATGCTGGTAACCATGCTGGTAGTCATGCTGGTAACCATGCTGGTAGTCATGCTGGTAGTCATGCTGGTAACCATGCTGGTAGCCATGATAATTTGCATAATCAGTTATATATGTATGACCCCATGCATATATAATTAGGTCGGAGTCAGACGAGCGCACTTCAGAGTGAGTGTGGACGTTCCTTCCACTCTGATTCGCTGAGCGCAGGCTGGGTTCACACCTGAGCGTATCTCATATGCGCGTTTTACCTGCGTTTTTTCTTGGGTGTTTTATGAGCATTTTTGTCAATTAGAAACGTGCGTGGTACGTGCTTTTTTTGAAGTCTATGTCTGCAAACACACTGTAATACGCCCCAAAGAAGCTCCTGCACTTGTTTAGGTGTGGGGCATTTTACAGCACGTTCCTACGCACCGTAAAACGCCCAGCTGTGAACCAGGTTAGTCCTCCTATGGAAGATCACGCTTTGCAGCCCTGTCGAACGCGCATCGTAGCGGTATGTGTGCTCGTCTGACCCCGGCCTTAACAGAAAAAAATACTAAAAGCTACTTCCTGTGTGTGTTTGTGCTACACACACTGTGCACAACATACACTGACATAGTGAGTATAGTGTATCTGGCAGTGTGTCTGAGCGAACGTGTGGCAGTACGGGGGGGGACAGGCAGGACAGACCACAGAAGTCACAGCCCACCAGGTCATGTCCTCTCACAGGCTCCTATTCTCGCTCTGTATCTTCCACTCATCACGGTGTTGAGTCTGAGGGGGAGCAGCCGCCCTGACATCACGCCGAATCGAGTCGAAGACTGAATAGTGAATACAGTGATAACAGTTTGGGCAGACACATTACCGGCGGCAAATGCATTTAAATTTGCAATAGCAGAGCGCGAAGAAAATCCTCGACCGCGTGAAAATCCTCGACCGCGTGAAAAACCTCGACCGCGTGAAAAACCTCGACCGCGTGACTTCATAAAAAAAAATGAGTGTCTGCCACTCGGGCATGAGCTGCGACATCAATGAGGATTCATTTCTGCGGCACAAACGCAGCGCAAACAAATAGTATGTTTGTTTTTAAAATGTTAGAATGTGGGGTGCAAAGTGGGCGGGGTTTCAAATAAAATGCGCAATATCTGTAAAACCAAACCAGCACAAACATTCATTTCCGCGGCACAGATCGGCACAAACCTTCATTTCCGCGGCACAGATCGGCACAAACATTCATTTCCGCGGCACAGATTGGCACATACTCAGCACTCGCCAACAAGCCCGGCTTTGTGACTTTTGGGTGTTGTAGGGGGGCTGCGTGACCTTTGGTGACCTTTATTCAGTCTCATTGTCTGAAAAAAACAATTGCTAATATCTCAAAAATGAAAGCAGCACAAACATAGCACTAACCAAACACAGTGTTTTTTTTATTTGTGCCGATTGTAGGGGGGCCAGCTTCACGGTGCGCCATGCTTTCCCCAGTCCAGGTAAGGGCAGTTGGCAGCAGTGCGTGTTGCAGGAATCAGTTAGTGCGGCTCTGTCTCCATTAAGAGGTAATAGGAAGGAGGCGGAGAGAAAATAGTTCCTCTGTGTCCTTCCTCCCGATCTGGTGCAGCTCCCGCGGTTACACTCCGTGGCGTCCGATAGCGCACAGACTGGATGCCGCAAGCGGTGACCGGCATTGCTCGTAGTAGTAGCTAATAATATAGGAACAAGTGCCCCCCAGTAAAAGACAATTAACCGTTTCAGCCAGTAAGTTTGTGCCGGTGGATCCCACAGCAATCCAGCGCTCTCCATAAACACAAATCCCAAAGCAGATGGTGCCGGCTCTCCACACCGCGCACGAATGGCAGTGTTTATACAGGAAAAAGGCAAAGTTTTTGCCGGTAAACCGCCTTTGTCATGCCCGATGTCCATCAACCAAAACGTTGCCATATTCCTGAATAATGTGGGGAGGGAGGGGGGGGGGTTATGAGCAAAGTCAGCGCTTCCTTCTGGTTATTCCTTCATTAGATGGAAAACAATTTGATAGGCCTCAGCGTTGGTCTGAATAGCGAGAGTGTCTCCAAGAGAAACAATTCATACAAAGCATAGAGTAGTAAAGCTTAACATGCAATGTGTATGATGAAAATGAAAGAGTTTCACTCACATGATTCAGTGTCCTCAATCAGACACTCGATATGCAGCCGCTGGCAGCTTGGCTAGGGAATGCCAGATTTCCCTTCTTTGTTGGTGGAGATGCAGGACTTTGCAGAATCCTGTAGTATAAGGGATCCCAGTGCCTGACTGAGGAAGCGGTGACATACCGCGAAACGCGTTTCGTGTACTCTGCCGTTAGGATTGATTTTATTTGATTCATTTGGGAATAAAACGTTTTATCGCATCTGTGAGCTTTGTTTCCATTTTTCCTCTGCTGCTGAGGTTACATTTCCAGAGCACCAGCCTGCTCAAACTTTGCTGGCAACAGGCACTGGGATCCCTTATACTACAGGATTCTGCAAAGTCCTGCATCTCCACCAACAAAGAAGGGAAATCTGGCATTCCCTAGCCAAGCTGCCAGCGGCTGCATATCGAGTGTCTGAGGACACTGAATCATGTGAGTGAAACTCTTTCATTTTCATCATACACATTGCATGTTAAGCTTTACTACTCTATGCTTTGTATGAATTGTTTCTCTTGGAGACACTCTCGCTATTCAGACCAACGCTGAGGCCTATCAAATTGTTTTCCATCTAATGAAGGAATAACCAGAAGGAAGCGCTGACTTTGCTCATATCCCCCCTCCCTCCCCTACATGAGACTTTGAGTGGATTGGGATATACCACTACTTGTGAGCATTACCAGCTGCTTTATTCTGCTCACCTTATTGAATTACACAATCCGCATCGCAGCTTTGCACTTACGCACTTTTTACGATACAAAGGGACCGATTTTAACTTCTATTTTCTGCGCACAATCTCATGTGTTTTGTGACTTTTGCACAGTGAATTTTAGCAGTGTTTATCATAATCCACAGAATCAACTACTCTAGTTGCGCTATCACTTGCTAAACACTGCACAGATGCACTTTTAAACGAACCGGTTTATGCTGCACATATTTTGCTAAGTTTGCACACCAGCTTGCAAGTTTTGCACATTTGCACATAAGATTGCAAGTGGATACACTTGATGTCTTGTATTGCTGCTACCTAACACTGCTGCTATAACTAATTTTACAGGGATTGTTTATGACATTTTGTTGTTTTAGCATTTCTATATATTGCACTTTATGCAACTTTGTTTGCTGCTTGTTATTACTGTGTTTTATCACTGCTGCCAGAAATGGCAATTCCTCTCTCCTAAAGAGCCACCAGGTGGCGCCATAAGTACAAACTTTCCCTTTCTTTACAAGTTTGCACATCAGCCTGCAAGTTTGCACATAAGATTGCAAGCGGATACACTTGATGTCTTGTATTGCTGCTACCTAACACTGCTGCTATAACTAATTTTACAGGGATTGTTTATGACATTTGTTGTTTTACAATTGTTACATATTGCACTTTATGCAACTTTGTTTGCTGCTTGATACTACTATGTTTTATCACTGCTGCCAGAAATAGCATTTCCTGTCTCATAAAGAGCCACCAGGTGGCACCATAAGTACAGACTTTCCCTTTCTTTACTATATTCCTGAATAAATATTGACTATTTCAGGGCCGGTCTGGAGAGCCGGGAGTGCTCAGGTATGGAAAGTATTGCTTGTAGGAGCAGTTTATGCCACCGGTATATCGGCAGTAACCGATCCTGCTGGCGGGTCACAGGGAGCGGTAATTAAACAAGCTCAAGATCGCACATTACCACAACGAATAGATTAGGGCGCTTCATGCAGGAACAAAGCGCACACAGGGTGGGCTCGCGGCGCACACAGGGCGGGCTCGCGGCGAACACAGGGCAGGCTCAAGGCGCACACAGGGTAAGCTCGAGGCGCACACAGGAAGGGGCTCGCAGCGCACACAGGGCGGGCTCGCGGCACATACCAGGCGCACAGTGCATGCACACTCACATGCATGGAGTGCACACTCAGACTCCCAGGTACCTGCAGCTTTGACCACTGGATCCTGCCCAGGCAGCGGGCAGCGTTCCTCCAGGCCTGTTTGGTGCCAAAAATCAACTCTGTCTCCTTGAGTTGATAAGTCCCTGTAGACACAATGTCTTGCTCCACCTCCTTGAGACGCTCCAGGTGAGCCTTGGATTGGACGCTGCAAGGACAGACCTGAGTGTTACTCAGTGCCACTATACATGGAGGAGCATAGTGGCACGTGGTATGAGCGCCAGGCGCCACCACCGGATGTCAAAGACAAACAATAAACAGACGATAACATTGTGTCGGGGGCCATGCATTCCACTCATCCGCCTCACTAACCAAAGCATTCCACTCACCCGCCTCACTAACCAAAGCATTCCACTCATCCGCCTCACTAACCATAGCATTCCACTCAACCGCCTCACTAACCAAAGCATTCCACTCACCCGCCTCACTAACCAAAGCATTCCACTCACCCGCCTCACTAACCAAAGCATTCCACTCACCCGCCTCACTAACCATAGCATTCCACTCAACCGCCTCACTAACCAAAGCATTCCACTCACCCGCCTCACTAACCAAAGCATTCCACTCATCCGCCTCACTAACCATAGCATTCCACTCAACCGCCTCACTAACCAAAGCATTCCACTCACCCGCCTCACTAACCAAAGCATTCCACTCACCCACCTCACTAACCAAAGCATTCCACTCACCCGCCTCACTAAAGCATTTCACTCACCCGCTTCACCAACACATGCATTCCACTCACCCGCCTCACTAACCAAAGCATTCCACTCACCCGCCTCACTAACCAAAGCATTTCACTCACCCGCCTCACTAACTAAAGCATTCCACTCACCCGCTTTACCAACACATGCATTCCACTCACCCGCCTCACTAACCCATGCATTCCACTCATCCGCCTCACTAACCAAAGCATTCCACTCACCCGCCTCACTAACCAAAGCATTCCACTCATCCGCCTCACTAACCATAGCATTCCACTCAACCGCCTCACTAACCAAAGCATTCCACTCACCCGCCTCACTAACCAAAGCATTCCACTCACCCGCCTCACTAACCAAAGCATTCCACTCACCCGCCTCACTAACCATAGCATTCCACTCAACCGCCTCACTAACCAAAGCATTCCACTCACCCGCCTCACTAACCAAAGCATTCCACTCATCCGCCTCACTAACCATAGCATTCCACTCAACCGCCTCACTAACCAAAGCATTCCACTCACCCGCCTCACTAACCAAAGCATTCCACTCACCCACCTCACTAACCAAAGCATTCCACTCACCCGCCTCACTAAAGCATTTCACTCACCCGCTTCACCAACACATGCATTCCACTCACCCGCCTCACTAACCAAAGCATTCCACTCACCCGCCTCACTAACCAAAGCATTTCACTCACCCGCCTCACTAACTAAAGCATTCCACTCACCCGCTTTACCAACACATGCATTCCACTCACCCGCCTCACTAACCAAAGCATTCCACTCACCCGCCTCACTAACCAAAGCATTCCACTCACCCGCCTCACTAACCAAAGCATTCCACTCACCCGCCTCACTAACCAAAGCATTTCACTCACCCACTTCACCAACACATGCATTCCACTCACCCAGCTATTGGCTTCACCTCAGTCTGTATTGATAGCGCTCTCTCCTCGCCGTCCTCTCCACCTGTTTTTCATTTCTCCTCCAGTATAGATTGTAAATTCTCTGGGTAATAGATTCCCCCGTCCCTCCTGCACCGCTTCTTCTAATGCCTCCCTGTCTCAAAGCCTTGCACCGCTCTCTACACTGCACCGCTCTCTACACTGCACCGCTCTCTACACTGCACCGCTCTCGATACAGCACCGCTCTCGATACAGCACCGCTCTCGATACAGCACCGCTCTCGATACAGCACCGCTCTCGATACAGCACCGCTCTCGATACAGCACCGCTCTCGATACAGCACCACTCGCTATACAGCACCACTCGCTATACTGCACCACTCTCTATATAGCACCACTCTCTATACAGCACCACTCTCTATACAGCACCACTCTCTATACAGCACCACTCTCTATATAGCACCACTCTCTATACTGCACCACTCTCTATACTGCACCACTCTCTATACTGCACCACTCTCTATACTGCACCACTCTCTATATAGCACCACTCTCTATATTGCACCCATTTTTCAGCGCTGCAGAATATGTTGGTGCTTTATAGATGAAGTATAACACGTCCCGCTCACTCGCTCACCGCTTGTTGGAGTTGTAATACTGGTTGATGAAGTCCTTGGCTTTGGCCAGAAGCTCTTCCTGGGGTTTTGGACCTTGTGGGAGAGGACATTGCATCTGTGGTGGGAACATGACGGACCCCAGACACCGGCTTCTGGTACACGCCACATCCTGCAAGACAAACAACATGCTCCTGAGTCCAGCAACACCATCCCGTCCAACGGTAGACACGCACAAACCCGCCGGCCAAGTGCAGTCCACCAGCTCAGCTGAAGCCATGACATCATGCGTCCTCATTCCTGAATTCCGTGGCTGGTCTTTCTCCTCATACGAACGTCTCTGAGACAGGGAGCACCTAGAACCATGCGGAGCGCCGCAAAAACATGGCAGCGATTGCAAGCGCACCCCACTTCCAGAGACCCTAATGAGAGGAGCAAGGGCCGTCCCAGAATGACATGCGGCAACAAGTCACTCCATGAGGAGCAGCAGCACCGGCTGTGAGGGGGTTAATGGGGAGAAACCGGGGGACTCCCAGCCTTCACTGGATGCAAACCCAAGAGGAAGCACAAAGTCCGTCCCACGTGGCGCACAGCTCCTTTTACCCGTCCCACGCGGCGCACAGCTCCTTTTACCCGTCCCACAGCTCCTTTTACCCGTCCCACGCGACGCACAGCTCCTTTTACCCGTCCCACGTGGGGCACAGCTCCTTTTACCCGTCCCACGTGGGGCACAGCTCCTTTTACCCATCCCACGTGGGGCACAGCTCCTTTTACCCGTCCCACGTGGGGCACAGCTCCTTTTACCCGTCCCACGTGGGGCACAGCTCCTTTTACCAGTCCCACGCGGCGCACAGCTCCACTGGATCCTTTTACCCGTCCCACGCGACGCACAGCTCCGCTGGATCCTTTTACCCGTCCCACAGCTCCGCTGGATCCTTTTACCCGTCCCATGTGCACAGCTCCGCTGGATCCTTTTACCCATCCCACGCGCACAGCTCCGCTGGATCCTTTTACCCATCCCACAGCTCCGCTGGATCCTTTTACCCGTCCCATGCGCACAGCTCCGCTGGATCCTTTTACCTGTCCCTCGTCTCCGCTGGATCCTTTTACCCGTCCCTCGTCTCCGCTGGATCCTTTTACCTGTCCCTCATCTCCGCTGGATCCTTTTACCCGTCCCTCATCTCTGCTGGATCCTTTTACCCGTCCCTCGTCTCTGCTGGATCCTTTTACCCGTCCCTCGTCTCTGCTGGATCCTTTTACCCGTCCCTCGTCTCTGCTGGATCCTTTTACCCGTCCCTCGTCTCTGCTGGATCCTTTTACCCGTCCCTCGTCTCTGCTGGATCCTTTTACCTTTTAACAGCTTAATGATCTGGCATTTCTTATTCTAAGGAGTTGGCCTAAATGGATGTTTGGTTGGCCACACCCCTTGCCACACCCCTTACCTGCTCGGCCTGTACGTTCAGCGTATCATATGACAGGGTATTGCCCTCCCAGTTCTTCACGCGGATGCACTTCTGGGTCTGGGCTTGGCCTCCATTTTTTGGGCTGTGAGGAGACAGAGGGACAGGATAAATTCAAGACCACAACGCAGAGCGAGGGGCCCCACAATGCAGAGAGAGAGCCCCCACAACGCAGAGCAAGGGGCCCCACAATGCAGAGAGAGAGCCCTGTCATGGAGCTGATGTGGCGCTCCGCGCTTCAGACCCCAAGAGACTTTGTGTTAATTTGTATCGTGTGATTTTAAATATATTTTACATTGTTTGGTTTTAGTTTAAATTAGTTTATTGTAAATTGCGTAGCTTTAGTTTTAAATATACTTATATTTCTTTACGTAGAAATGTGTTTTTCATAAAGATACTACCTGCAGTGAGTTCAAATGCTTTCTTTCGTATAGATTGTAAAATAGGTTTTAGTAATTTGTGATTAGGCAAAAGGGTTTTCTCTTTGTTCATCTGTTATCTGTTTACATGTCTCAGAGGTTGGGAGTCAACATTGTCTCAGCCAAAACCTAACTGATTTCCTTTACAATAGATTATATAAATGATGTGTGATATGAAGAAAGAGGAATGTTTATTGTAAATATCTGACAATGTAATTAGCATTTTAGTACTTCAATGTGGGTCATTTATGCAAATTATGGCTGTTGGATCTCAGCATAAATTGTGGTGTTTTTGTTCATTAAAGAGCTCAGACAGAGAGAGAATCCTGTTGGAACATACAGCAATGTCTGGTGTCTCCTTCAGGTATGCTACACTACACACTCAACCTCAGAAGGCACAGAGCAGCCTTCTGGAAATTCCTAACGGCTCCAGGGCAGAGAAACAGAAGCAGGCGGGTCAAGCTGCTCGAGGCGCTGAGGACAGCGCTCCCAGTAGCTGGGCTGACCGCAACGAAGGGGTGTCTGGAGAGTCAGGACAGGCGGAAGAGAACAGTCCCGTCACAAGCCCCCACAACGCAGAGCGAGCCCCCACAATGTAGAGCGATGGGCCCCACAATGCATCAGAGAGAGCCCCCACAATGCAGAGAGAGAGCCCCCACAATGCAGAGCGAGGGGCCCTACAATGCAGAGAGAGAGCCCCACAATGCAGAGAGAGAGACCCCACAGGGTACGTGGGCATGGAGATGACTTTGGGGTGTGTGGGCATGGAGATGGGTTTGGGGTGTGGGGGCATGGAGATGGGTTTGGAGTGTGTGGGCATGGAGATGGGTTTGCGGTGTGAGGGCATGGATATGGGTTTGGGGTGTGGGCATGGAGATGGGTTTGTGGTGTGGGGGCATGGACATGGCTTTGGGGTACTGGCCTGAGGTTCTTTATTATTTTCATTGTCCTCTCATGTGCAGAAGGTTTGTGTAATCTGTGTTTATGCAAGAATGTTATTGTCTATTATTTGTTTAAAGGATTAACGTCCAAGAATGTGCTTATCTGTCTCGATTTGAGTAAATGGTTAATCTTCTCTGACTGTAATCTGTTATCCTGATTCCCATTGTGCTGCCTTGTTAGAAAATGTTAAGTAATGTTTGATTTAATTGTCCCTAATCTAATTACGTTTCACCTTCCAAAAGGTAAATGTTTGTACAATTATCTGTCTCGGTCTGGTTTGATTCTAGGGGGGGGGGGGGGTTGTGTATGTATGTATATATATATGTGTCTCTGATTAAACCAGTTCCGTTTCTACCCTGAAAGACCTCAGATCTACAGCGTTGCTTTATTTCTGGGGACGCTAGCGGCTCTATGTGTCCCGGTCCTTAGGCTACATCTGAGGACTGGAGGGAGGCACAGAGTCTGCTTGGGTAAAACACGGGGGGGTGGGTCCTGCAAGGAAGCGGCATTGACAGATGTGACCCTGTCGGGGTACAGAGATCTGTCACAGGGTCCCCACAACGCAGAGAAAGAGCCCCCACGAAACAGAGAGGGGATCCCTACCAACACACAGTGGACCCCCAACAACACAGAGAGTGGACCCCCAACAGAGAGGGGTCCCCCAACAATGCAGAGAAAGAGCCCCCACGATGGAGAGGGCCCCCCACGAAACAGAGAAAAGACCCCCAACAACACAGAGAGTGAACTCCCAACAACACAGCGATGGGGCCCCCAACAACACAGAGAGTGGACCCCCAACAGAGAGGGGGCCCCCCCAACAACGCAGAGATGGACCCCCAACAACACAGAGAGGGGGCCCCCCAACAGACATGAGACCCCCAACAACACACAGAGTGGGTCCCCAACAACACAGAGAGGACCCCCAACAACACAGAGAGGGACCCCCAACAACACAGAGAGTGACCCCCAACAACAGAGGGGACCCCAAACAACACAGAGAGGGACCCCCAACAACGCAGAGAGGGACCCCCAACAACGCAGAGAGGGACCCCCAACAACGCAGAGTGGGCCCCCAACAACGCAGAGAGGGGCCCCCAACAACACAGAGAGGGGCCCCCAACAACACAGAGAGGGGCCCCCAACAACACAGAGAGGGGCCCCCAACAACACAGAGAGGGGCCCCCAACAACACAGATAGGGACCCCCAACAACAGAGGGGACCCCCAACAGAGGGGCCCCCAACAACAGAGAGGACCCCCAACAACACAGAGAGGGCCCCCCAACAATACAGAGAGGCCCCCAACAACACAGAGAGTGGACCCCCAACAACAGAGGGGACCCCCAACAACAGAGAGGGACCCCAACAACAGAGAGGACCCCCAACAACAAAGAGGCCCCCAACAACACAGAGAGGACCTCCAACAACAGAGGGGCCCCAACAACACAGAGAGGTCCTCCAACAACAGAGGGGCCCCCCAACAACACAGAGAGGGGCCCCCAACAACAGCGAGGACCCCCAACAACACAGAGAGGGCCCCCCAACAATACAGAGAGGCCCCCCAACAACAGAGAGAGGGCCCCCCAACAATACAGAGAGGCCCCCAACAACACAGAGAGTGGACCCCCAACAACAGAGGGGACCCCCAACAACACAGAGAGGGACCCCCAACAACAGAGAGGACCCCCAACAACAGAGAGGCCCCCCAACAACAGAGAGGACCCCCAACAACACAGAGAGGACCCCCAACAACACAGAGAGGACCTCCAACAACAGAGGGGCCCCAACAACACAGAGAGGTCCTCCAACAACAGAGGGGCCCCCCAACAACACAGAGAGGGGCCCCCAACAACACAGAGAGGACCACCAACAATGCAGAGAGGGACCCCCAACAACAAAGAGAGGGACCACCAACAACAGATGGGCCCCAACAACACAGAGAGGGGCCCCCAACAACACAGAGAGGACCACCAACAACACAGAGAGGGGCCCCCAACAACACAGAGAGGACCCCCAACAATGCAGAGAGGGACCCCCAACAACAGAGGGGCCCCAACAACAGAGGGGCCCCCAACAGAGGGGCCCCCAACAACACAGAGAGTGGACCCCCAACAACAGAGGGGGCCCCAACAACACAGAGAGGGGCCCCCAACAACACAGAGAAGACCCCCAACAACAGAGGGGACCCCCAACAACAGAGTGGACCCCCAACAACACAGAGAGGGACCCCCAACAACAGAGGGCCCCCAACAACACAGAGAGGATCCCCCAACAAGAGGGCCCCCAACAAAGCAGAGAGGGACCCCCAACAACAAAGAGAGTGGACCCCCAACAACACAGAGAGGGACCCCAACAACAGAGGGGCCCCAACAACACAGAGAGGGGCCCCCCAACAACACAGAGAGGACCCCCAACAATGCAGAGAGGGACCCCCAACAACAGAGAGGGACCCCAACAACAGAGGGCCCCCCAACAACACAGAGAGTGGACCCCCAACAACACAGAGAGTGGACCCCCAACAACACAGAGAGGGACCCCCAACAACGCAGAGAGGACCCCCAACAACGCAGAGAGGACCCCCAACAACACAGAGAGTGGACCCCCAACAACACAGATAGGGGCCCCCAACAATGCAGAGAGGACCCCCAACAACGCAGAGAGGACCCCCAACAACACAGAGAGGACCCCCAACAACACAGAGAGTGGACCCCCAACAACACAGATAGGGGCCCCCAACAATGCAGAGAGGACCCCCAACAACGCAGAGAGGACCCCCAACAACGCAGAGAGGACCCCCAACAACACAGAGAGGACCCCAACAACACAGAGAGTGGACCCCAACAACACAGATAGGGGCCCCAACAATGCAGAGAGGACCCCAACAACAGAGAGGACCCCAACAACGCAGAGAGGACCCCCAACAATGCAGAGAGGACCCCCAACAACGCAGAGAGGGGGCCCCCAACAGCTGTGTAATATCAGTCAATCAGTGAATATTCCTGCCCCCCCTGTGATTTCTGCTCATGGGGGGGGGGATATTAACCTTCACACCCCCCCTCTGCTGTCTGTATTACACCCTCACACACTCACCTTTTCCCAGAATTCCTGTGTCGGCCAAGCATCGCAAAGCACCAGCGAAGCCGGAGTCACCTGCTGCTGGGAGACACAACCTGGCTCCATCACTGACCCCTCACGACCCCCAGGACGGGCAACTCCCACATAGGGGATTTATAATCTGACTCAACGTCTGCTCACTACCAATACCTGCGCACCATTGCTCCCTACTACCAATCCCTGCGCACCATTACTCACTGCGCACCAATACTCCCTACTACCAATCCCTACGCACCATTACTCCTTCTACCAATCCCTGCGCACCATTACTCACTGCGCACCATTACTGCATGCTACCAATCCCTGCGCACCATTACTCACTGCGCACCATTACTCCCTACTACCAATCCCTGCGCACCATTACTCACTGCGCACCATTACTGCATGCAACCAATCCCTGCGCACCATTACTCACTGCGCACCATTACTCCCTACTACCAATCCCTGCGCACCATTACTAACTGCTACCAATCCCTTCGCACCATTACTAACTGCTACCAATCCCTGTGCACCATTACTCACTGCTACCAATCCCTGCGCACCATTTCTGCCTGCTACCAATCCCTGCGCACCATTACTCACTGCGCCCCATTACTGCCTGCTACCAATCCCAGCGCACCATTACTCACTGCTACCAATCCCTGCGCACCATTACTCACTGCGCACCATTACACCCTACTACCAATCCTTGCGCACCATTACTCACTGCTACCAATCCCTGCGCACCATTACTGCCTGCTACCAATCCCTGCGCACCATTACTCACTGCGCACCATTACTGCCTGCTACCAATCCCTGCGCACCATTACTCACTGCGCACCATTACTCCCTACTACCAATCTCAGCGTACCATTACTCACTGCGCACCATTACTGCCTGCTACCAATCTCTGCGCACCATTACTCACTGCGCACCATTACTCCCTACTACCAATCTCAGCGTACCATTACTCACTGCGCACCATTACTCCCTACTACCAATCTCAGCGTACCATTACTCACTGCGCACCATTACTGCCTGCTACCAATCCCTGCGCACCATTACTCACTGCGCACCATTACTCCCTACTACCAATCTCAGCGTACCATTACTCACTGCGCACCATTACTGCCTGCTACCAATCTCTGCGCACCATTACTCACTGCGCACCATTACTCCCTACTACCAATCTCAGCGTACCATTACTCACTGCGCACCATTACTCCCTACTACCAATCTCAGCGTACCATTACTCACTGCGCACCATTACTGCCTGCTACTAATCCCTGCGCACCATTACTCACTGCACACCATTACTCCCTACTACCAATCCCTGCACACCATTACTCCCTGCTACCAATCCCTACGCACCATTACTCACTGCTACCAATCCCTGCACACCATTACTCACTGCGCACCATTACTCCCTGCTATCAATCCCTGCGCACCATTACTCCCTGCTATCAAAACCTGCGCACCATTACTCCCTGCGCCCCACTACTCCCTGCTACCAATCCTTGCGCACCATTACTCCCTGCGCACCATTACTCTCTGCTATCAAACCCTGCGCACCATTACTCCCTGCGATCAATCCCTGCGCACCATTACTCCCTGCTCACTCGCTGAATACACTTTATTAAGGTGAATATAGCAGAGCCTTACACAGATACAGCCTGACCCTCCTGCGCAGATCTTTCCCTCATAGATGTTGGTCTGTCCACAGTCTGTCAGATCTGGCTGTCTGTCCTATGTCACTCAGCCCTGCGTGCAGGCCTCGCTATCTTGTGCCAGTCTGTCTCTCCAGCGTTAGTCTGTCCTGTGCCGCTCCGTCTGTCTGTCTCAGGCCGCTCGCTGACCTTTTCCATTAGTGAGCTATGTAAAGGAGTGGACACCTGATCCGGGAGGACGTGTCGCGCTATATCGAGTGCTGTGTCTGATCACGCGTCTCATATTAATCCTAAACCAAGTGTACAACACAAACACACACAGTGATACGTCCCTTCCACAACCCTGAGCACCGGCCAGGCGTAACCCCGAGCACCGGCCAGGCGCAACTCCGAGCACCGGCCAGGCACGCCCCTCAGCACCAGCCAGGCGCAACCCTGAGCACCGGCCCGGCGCAACCCCGAGCACCGGCCAGGCGCAACTCCGAGCACCGGCCAGGCGTAACATCGAGCACCGGCCAGGTGCAACTCCGAGCACCGGCCAGGCGTAACCCCGAGCACCGGCCAGGCGTAACCCCGAGCACTGGCCCGGCGCAACCCCGAGCACCGGCCAGGCGCAACCCCGAGCACCGGCCAGGCACAACTCCGAGCACCGGCCAGGCGCAACCCTGAGCACCGACCCTGAGCACCGGCCAGGCGTAACCCCGAAGCACCGTCCAGGCGCAACCCCGAGCACCGGCCAGGCGGTGAGTGAGGGTGAGAAGGCAGGCAGGGGAGTGAGGCGAGTGGGGGGGGAGAAGGCAGGGGAGTGAGGTGAGTGGGAGGGGAGAAGGCAGGGGAGTGAGGTGAGTGAGGGTGAGAAGGCAGGCAGGGGAGTGAGGTGAGTGAGGGTGAGAAGGCAGGCAGGGGAGTGAGGTGAATTCAGTCGAGGATGCAGCCAGGGAGCTGACAGGAGTGCAGACGAGGAGGCGGAGAGTGAGACGGGGTAAGAAGGAAGCCACAGGGTTCAGGAGAGTGCGGCTAGGGAGGAAGTCAGGGGAGTGGAATGGCAGCAAGTCTGTTAAAGTGTATTTACATGGCAGGACGCTCGATACAGGATACAGGATCCATATTAGAATCCTAACACTAAAGCGGGGACACTAACGTGCAAAATGCGCGCCTGCAGATAACGCCCGGGATAACGCCCGCCTGCAGATAACGCCCGCCGATAAAGCCGCCTGCAGATAACGCCCGGGATAACGCCCGCCTGCAGATAACGCCCGCCTGCAGATAACGCCCGCCTGCAGATAACGCCCGGGATAACGCCCGCCTGCAGATAACGCCCGCCGATAATGCCGCCTGCAGATAATGCCCGGGATAACGCCCGCCTGCAGATAACGCCCGCCGATAATGCCGCCTGCAGATAACGCCCGGGATAACGCCCGCCTGCAGATAACGCCTGGGATAAAGCCCGCCTGTAGATAATGCCCGGGATAACGCCCGCCGATAATGCCGCCTGCAGATAACGCCCGGGATAACGCCCGCCTGCAGATAACGCCCGCCTGCAGATAACGCCTGGGATAAAGCCCGCCTGCAGATAATGCCAGGGATAACGCCCGCCTGCAGATAACGCCCGCCGATAATGCCGCCTGCAGATAACGCCCGGGATAACGCCCGCCTGCAGATAACGCCCGCCTGCAGATAACGCCCGGGATAACGCCCGCCTGCAGATAACGCCCGCCTGCAGATAACGCCCGCCGATAATGCCGCCTGCAGATAACGCCCGGGATAACGCCCGCCTGCAGATAACGCCCGCCTGCAGATAACGCCCGGGATAACGCCCGCCTGCAGATAACGCCCGCCTGCAGATAACGCCCGCCGATAATGCCCGCCTGCAGATAACGCCCGCCGATAACGCCCGCCTGCAGGTTTCTCCTTAGCCGCCCCGTTTTAGCGTGATATTACGGTGCAGGCGCTAGAAAAGCTGCCTGCTTTGTTATTGGGCGCCAAGTCTCGGGATACTCAAGGCAGCGCTAATCGCCACCACGAGCACCCCCTGCATGTAGACCATAGGACTCCATTGCGGCTAACGCTGCCGGTCACATGACCTGCTGGATCTCGCCTCGTGAGATCCGGCAGGTCAGCGTAGTGATTCGCAGAGGGAGACTGGGGGACTTTTTTCCCCACACAGGTGAGCGCTAACGTTAGTGTCAGGAATGTAATAGGGCATTAAAGGCGTGTTTTCATGCCGCGCTGATGCCAGGAGCTACCTTACTGTATCTATAGGGTCTATTCATAAAGCCGCCACCTTCCCTGCATTTTCGGTGCTTTTCAGAGATTCTATTCCGCCGAAAATACGGTGCAGTCACTATTTAGCGAATAGTCACATTTTTTTTCCAAAATTCGAGTTGCTGAAGCAATTATTCACTTTTGGCGAAAACCACTGAATTGATACCTGCCGAAATTGCCAAAATTCCACCAAACTATAAAAAAAAAGAAGCAATGAAAAAAGTCCCCATTTCTCCTAATAGGAGTTTCAAATAAAAAACAAAAAAGTATTAAAAAGTGTCTAAATAATAAAAAAATAAGAAAAAGGTCTGTATTTAAATTAAAAAAAGACCTTTTAAAAAGAAAGAAAAAGGGGTTTCTACAAAAAACAAAATCACTTTTTTTCCCATTGAAACCCACGGGATTGGCCTGTTCAAACCTGTAGAAATGAAACATTGAAAATCTGGACATTTTGCCGGAATTTCAGTTCAACACTCTGTGAATAGAAGACATGATCGTTCTCGATGGGTTAAAGAGGTCGGTGTATGGTATATTGTTCAGAAACTGCTACCCAATTGATAGACAGACACGTTGATCCTTTGACTACGCGGGGTTAACCCCATTCAATAATGGAATAGATATTCAAGGATAGGATAAAACTTTACGATTAATAGACATATTAAAAAAATCTCAAGACAGACCTAACACATAAACGTAAAATCCACCACAAATCTCCGAGAAAAGGAAACGGGGCTCCTCATGGAGATACCTGATGCTCGCTGCTGAATAGGTTTAATGGTCTGACAACTGCTTTTTATGTAGATGTGGCATGTAGCAAGAAAACATGGACCCAAATGAGTGTGTGAAGGAAAAAGCCCAAACTGATACTAGTAACAAAATAAACTAATAGCCAGCAAAGAAGCGATAAAGTATACGGCGAGATCCTTAGAGTTGGTCTCAAACATAGCAATGAAGAGAATAAAGATTCGATTGCTAAGAGAGTGGCCTCACCAGGTATTCGATTGCTAAGAGAGTGGCCCCACCAGGTATTCGATTGCTAAGAGAGTGGCCCCACCAGGTATTCGATTGCTAAGAGAGTGGCCTCACCAGGTATTCGATTGCTAAGAGAGTGGCCTCACCAGGTATTCGATTGCTAAGAGAGTGGCCTCACCAGGTATTCGATTGCTAAGAGAGTGGCCTCACCAGGTATTCGATTGCTAAGAGAGTGGCCCCACCGGGTATTCGATTGCTAAGAGAGTGGCCCCACCAGGTATTCGATTGCTAAGAGAGTGGCCTCACCAGGTATTCGATTGCTAAGAGAGTGGCCCCACCGGGTATTCGATTGCTAAGAGAGTGGCCTCACCGGGTATTCGATTGCTAAGAGAGTGGCCTCACCAGGTATTCGATTGCTAAGAGAGTGGCCTCACCAGGTATTCGATTGCTAAGAGAGTGGCCCCACCAGGTATTCGATTGCTAAGAGAGTGGCCTCACCAGGTATTCGATTGCTAAGAGAGTGGCCCCACCAGGTATTCGATTGCTAAGAGAGTGGCCTCACCGGGTATTTGTCACGATTCCCAGATCCCACCACGCAGTACTTAACACCCAACACTCCACAGAGCCCAGAAGCTACCAACAGAGTAGCCGTGAAAGATCTAACTGTCTGGTCCTTAGAATTGGCCAGGTAAACTAGCTAGACAGAAAGGGTTAACAACACGGGGAGTAGTCAGCCGAGCCAGAATCAGGAATACAGAGTTCAGAATGGTCAAATGGAATAGCCGGGTCGATATCAGAGCAGTGGCGTAGTACAAGAAAATGGTCTAGGGCAACAGAAGGCAGAATAGTCAGAAACAAGCAGAGGTCAATAACAGGTTAATTCAATTTAGCAGTCAGGTACAAGGAGCTCAGGTATGGATAACCACGATCTGGCAACTGCTGAGAATACACTGAGGGTTTTTAGAGACCTTCACCAGGCCACGCCCCACACTCAAGCCGCGCCTCATGCAACCACCTCCCTGCCTGTCTCCATTTAAACCGGGCATTGGTCAGCGACAGTGGCGTAGCGTGGGGAGGGCCCACCAGGTATTCGATTGCTAAGAGAGTGGCCCCACCAGGTATTCGATTGCTAAGAGAGTGGCCCCACCAGGTATTCGATTGCTAAGAGAGTGGCCCCACCAGGTATTCGATTGCTAAGAGAGTGGCCCCACCAGGTATTCGATTGCTAAGAGAGTGGCCCCACTAGGTATTCGATTGCTAAGAGAGTGGCCTCACCAGATCTCGCCGGTTAGTGGTGTTCCTCGTATTGGAAACAAGCTCTAGCCATAATGCTCTACATGTTTCGCCTCTAGGGCATCCTCAGGAGAAAACTATAAAGCAGTATGAAGTATGTCAAGTAGTTTTCAATAAGGCAGTGTCGGTGCTGACGGGTTGCAGCGTGTTTCACGGTTAGTTTGTCAGTTATTGGTGAAATGAAAAATTTACCCAAAATTGTATCAAACTTTGAAATTCAATGTTTTTTTGCGGATTTCTAAAGTTCATTCCTGTAGGAATTTCTTTGGGGTTGATCTCAGGCTTTCCAGGAGCAAAGAGGTCTGCCCCTCCCCTCTGACCTTCTAAAAAGAGGTCTGCCCCTCCCATTCTGACCTTATAAAGAGGTCTGCCGCTCCCCCTCTGACCTTCTAAAGAGAGGTCTGCCCCTCCCCCTCTGACCTTCTAAAAAGAGGTATGCCCCTCCCCCTCTGACCTTTTAAAGAGGTCTGCCCTCCCCTCTGACCTTTTAAAGAGGTCTGCCCCTCCCCTCTGACCTTTTAAAGAGGTCTGCCTCTCCCCCTTTGCGCCTTCTAAAGAGGTCTGCCCCTCCCCTCTCTGACCTTCTAAAAAGAGGTCTAAACCTCCCCTCTCTGACCTTATAAAGAGGTCTGCCCCTCCTCCTCTGACCTTCTAAAAAGAGGTTTACCCCTCCCCTCTCTGACCTTTTAAAGAGGTCTGCCCCTCCCCCTCTAACCTTATAAAGAGGTCTGCCCCTCTCCCTCTCTGACCAGAAATACCATTATAACTATATTACTACAGATTTATACAGTATACTGCTTTTATTATTATTATTGTTACCGGGTTTATATACTGCCTGTATTATTACTGTTACCGGGTTTATATACTGCCTGTATTATTATTGTTACCGAGTTTATATACTGCCTGTATTATTATTGTTACCGGGTTTATATACAGCCTGTATTATTATTATTACTGTTACCGGGTTTATATACTGTCTGTATTATTATTACTGTTACCAGGTTTATATACTGCCTGTATTATTACTGTTACCGGGTTTATATACTGCCTGTATTATTATTGTTACCGGGTTTATATACTGCCTGTATTATTACTGTTACCGGGTTTATATACTGCCTGTATTATTATTATTACTGTTACCGGGTATATATACTGCCTGTATTATTATTGTTACCGGGTTTATATACTGCCTCTATTATTACTGTTACCGGGTTTATATGCAGCCTGTATTATTATTACTGTTACCGGGTTTATATACTGCCTGTATTATTATTAATGTTACCGGGTTTATATACTGCCTGTATTATTATTATTACTGTTACCGGGTTTATATACTGCCTGTATTATTATTGTTACCGAGTTTATATACTGCCTGTATTATTATTGTTACCGGGTTTATATACAGCCTGTATTATTATTATTACTGTTACTGGGTTTATATACTGTCTGTATTATTATTACTGTTACCAGGTTTATATACTGCCTGTATTATTATTATTACTGTTACCGGGTATATATACTGCCTGTATTATTATTGTTACCGGGTTTATATACTGCCTCTATTATTACTGTTACTGGGTTTATATACTGCCTGTATTTTTATCATTATTATTATTACTGTTACCGGGTTTATATACTGCCTGTATTATTATTATTACTGTGACAGGGTTTATATACTGCCTGTATTATTATTATAACTGTTACCGGGTTTATATACTGCCTGTATTATTATGGTTACCGGGTTTATATACTGCCTGTATTATTACTATCGGGTTTACAGTATATGCATGTACTAGCGTAGCTATGTGAGGACTCCAGCTCTGCTTCTCTGTGTTTGACAGTGTCCCCAGCATATTTAGTAGTGTGCGATTGAGCCTTTCGGGCTGAGCATCACCTTGAGGGTGATATGGTGTAGTTCGGGTCTTTTGGATTCCCATCAGTTCCAGTAATTGCCCAACAAGCTGGCTTTCAAAGTCTCTACCCTGATCAGAGTGTATTCTCCTTGGTAGGCCGTAGTGAAAAAATAACTTTTCCATCCTCTTTGAATAACCCTGTATATGTCAGACCTCAGACCAGACATGCATACATACATATAAAAAATCACGAGTATAGCCGTCTGTAGTGATACCTTTTTTTATTGGACTAACGTTACATTTAAAATACAAGCTTGCGAGAGTTAGGGATGAGCTGTTCGGTTCAGAGTTCGATTCGAACATTGTCTGTTCGCATGTTCGCGAACTACGAACATTTCCGCGTGTTCGCCGCATGTTCGCCCACAATGGACCACAATGCACTTTTCCACTGGCCTGAAGCTTGTAATTGGCTACAGCCTTGCACCTGACCACAGGTCAGGTGCAAGACAGGTGCAAGACTATGCCAATCATGGCTCAGAGTCCTGATTCCCCAATCATGGGCTCACAGAGCTAAGTCCCACAGCACACTAAATAAGGCTTCACACAGCGCTTCAGCATGTGCTTGAGAGGAGATTTGAGAGGAGATTGTTCTTGTGTTAGTGTGTGTTCTCACTGCCAGTCTGCCACCAGCTACTGGGGGGGTCTCATTTCTACAAAATATTTGGGAATTGTTATAATCCGTGTGTTCTCACTGCCACCAAGTATTTTGGGGGTTAGTAATTTCTACAAAATATCTGGGAATTGTGGTAATCTGTGTCTTGTCACTGCCACCCATCAGGGGGTCTCACTGATTTATAGGAGGTTTCTGGGAATTGTAATCTGTGTCTTGTCACTGGCTGCCAGCTATCAGGGTGTCTCACTGAGTTATACCAGAGTTCTGGAAATCTTTAATCTTTATACCAGAGTGGAATCAGAGTTCTGTATATCTTTAATCTATATATCACTCACCATGTCAGAAAGACCAAAAAGGACAGGCAGGCGCTCCCAGGCACAGATAAGAGGGAAAGCAGCCTCTGTGTCGGGAGGCTGTGCCTCTGGTCATCGTGGACGTGGTGCATCCTCTGCAGGGGCACGCTTGTCCTTTCTAACTGGTGCTGGCCGTTTTAAGCAGCAGCAACATACAGAGGATTTGGTGGATTGGCTAACCAGGCCATCCTCATCCTCCGAGTCCTCTGCCAGCCAGGCTTGTAGTGCTTTATAGTCCACCTCAGCTGCCAAAGCATCTAATGCAGCCTCCATGTCCACAGCTACTCCTGCCGTAGCCTCACAATCACACACGGAGGAGTCAGCTGAATTGTTTGACTACAATGACAATGACAGTGACATGCTGCTTGAGGATGCGCAACTACAGTGCTCTGATTCAATCTCTGAGGTTGAGGAAGGGAATATAATGAACCTAGAGGAAGGGGGTGCCAGTGACACACAAATAACTGGCACTCATGGTGCCCCAGCAGCTGCAGCATACTGCCAAGTTGGCTCCAGTGACGAGGAGATAGGGGGTGATGACAATGATGATGAGGTTACTGAATCCAAATGGGTGCCTGATCGAACAGAGGAGTCAAGTGAGGAGGAGGAGGCACAACAAACACGAGGCACAACATCCTCTGTGACCAACCGTAGAATTAGTTAGTCCAAGGCATCAGATGTCAGAGCTGCTCAGGTGCAGAGCACTGTTGTCTCAAAGCACACATCCAGGAACTCTGCTGTCTGGGAGTGCTTTAAGAAATGTGCAGCAGACCCCACCGTTGCTATTTGTAATCTATGTCAGATGAGGCTCAAGCGTGGGAAAGACACCGGACGCTTGGGTACCACGTGCTTGAGGCGACATATGACCACCTGCCATGCATCCCGTTGGTGCAAAACTTTGCGTAGGTCCTCCTCACCTGTCTCTACCCCCACTATATTTCCTGCTAATGTCATTGACTCCAACCTCCACTGACAGGGATGATGCTACAGTAATGGATGTACCAGGTCCTTCCTCACAATGTGACAGCATCCCATCAGCTGAAGATTTACGCAGTCAGATTACGTTGCCCCAGCTGCTGCAGCGTAAGAAAAAATATAGTCCCAACCATCCCCAAGCACAGCATCTACATGCCAGCTTAGCAAAATTACTCGCATTGCAGCTGCTGCCTTTCAAGCTGGTGGACTCTGCTCCCTTCCGTGAATTTACTGAATGTGCTGTACCACAGTGGCATGTTCCAAAACGCCATTACTTTTCACGGAAGGTCATAGGATACCACCTATGTGGTTGTCAGCTGCGCAGACACCAGAATCCAGCGGACGTTCCACGTCAATATGCTGAAGGCCTTCCATGAGCGGCCGGAGACGGTGGACGCCATATGCACGCCGGCTGCCGAGGAGACGGAACCGTTTCCGTTGGAAGAACTTCCGGGGGTAGCCAGGCAGCCTTCCGGTGTGGATCAGGTGCAGCTGGGGGAGGAGTTAGGACCCGAGAAACAGGCGCAGGCGCGGCAGCTGCTTCTCGCCTACCCGGGGGTTTTCTCGGCTCTCCCGGGATACACGGACCAGGCCATCCATCAGGTGGACACGCCCGGTCAGAGACCCCTTCGGCAACCTGCATACCGGCTCCCGGAAGCGGTCCGCGAGTCCATGCGGGCCGAGATCCGGGAGATGCTGGAGCTGGGGGTCATTGAACCGTCGGCCAGTCCATGGGCGTCGCCCGTGGTCCTGGTGCCCAAGAAAGACGGTACCACCAGGTTCTGCGTCGACTATCGGCGGATAAACGACTGTACCATTACGGACGCTTATCCGATGCCCCGAGTCGACGAGTTGCTAGACCAGATCTCCGGGGGTCATTTTTTGACCACGGTGGATCTGTGCAAGGGGTATTGGCAGATTCCCCTTGCCGAGGAGGCGACCCCGAAGTCGGCCTTCATCACCCCGTTCGGCTTGTACCAGTTTCGAGTCATGCCGTTCGGGATGAAGAACGCCCCTGCTACCTTCCAGCGGTTAATCGATCGCCTCCTCGATGGCCTCCAGGGGTTCGCTTGCGCGTACCTGGATGACATAGCCATCTATAGCCAGACCTGGGAGGAACATCTGGACCATGTAGGGACTGTCCTGGGCCGGATTAGGGACGCCAACCTGACCCTGAAGCCGGAGAAATGCAAAGTGGGGATGGCCGAAGTGCAGTATCTGGGCCACCGGGTGGGGTGCGGGATACAACGGCCAGAGCCCGCTAAGATAGAGGCTATCCTAGATTGGCCCACCCCTGTGACCAAGACCCAGGTCCTCGCCTTCCTGGGTACCGCGGGGTACTACAGAAAATTTGTACCCCATTACAGTGACCTGGCCAAACCCCTGACTGATCTGACCAAGAAATCCCTGCCCCGCCAAGTCCTGTGGTCCCCGGAGTGCGAGCAGGCCTTTCGGCAACTGAAGGCCGCCCTGACCCAAGCTCCCCTGCTGGCAGCTCCCAACTATAACAAACGTTTTGTTGTTCACACAGACGCGTCCATGTTCGGACTGGGAGCTGTCCTAAGTCAAGTGGGGGACGACGGGGGGGATCATCCGGTGGCGTTAATCAGCCGGAAGCTGTTGCCACGAGAGGTGGGGTATGCTGCGGTGGAGAAGGAGTGCCTGGCCTTGGTCTGGGCCCTACGAAAGCTCCAACCCTATGTCTACGGTCGGTCCTTCACCGTGATGACCGACCATAACCCCTTGGTATGGCTCAACCGGGTGGCGGGGGAGAACGGCCGCCTGTCGCGGTGGAGCCTGGCTCTCCAACCCTTCAATTTTACAATTCAATATCGGCCCGGGTCGCAAAACGGTAACGCAGATGGGTTATCGCGGCAGTCGGCCCGGGAACCAGGGGATTGGGGAGCCCCGACTACCTCGGTACGACCCGTTGGGGTCCAACCGAGTGCGTCGGACCTTGGCACTGGTAGGTTACCAAGTGATGACACACGTGCTTCTGAGGCTGCGGATGATCAGAGGAATAGAGGTGAAGGCCGGGGCCACTTGACTGATGCCTTTTTAATTTTTTTTAGTCCACAACGCCCAGGGACGTCAAATGTGGGCACCCATTGCCAGCATCTTCACCATATGGTGCAGGACTACCTAGGGGCAAGGGCAGACCTGGATACCTTTCCAGCAGATGATCCACTGGCTTACTGGGTGTTGAGATTGGATCACTGGCCAGAACTTAGCCAATATGCTATGCAGCTACTAGGTTGCTCTTCATCCAGCGTGCTTTATGAAAGGACGTTCAGTGCCGCTGGAGGTTTTGTCACAGACAAAAGAGTGCATCTGTCCACCGACTCTATAGACCGGCTGACATTTATAAAAATGAATCAGTCCTGGATCAGCAGTTATCAATCCCCTGATGCTGACGTAACGGAATAGATTGGGGATTTCTTCTGCATTCACAAAACCTCCACCACTGAACTCCTACACAATACCACAAAGGGGTTAAGGTGTGAAGGCACTTGTTGCCATGAAAGGCACAATATTTGGGTGCACTGACACTGACGCCTATATTACCAGATTTATATCATTTTAATATTGGACCACAGGGTCCAACCCTGCACTCTTGCACAATACCACAGAGGGTTTACGGTGTGACGGCATTGTTGCCGACACTAAAAGGCCCAATTTTAAAGCCCCTATTGTTACTGTCATCCAAAGCCTGCATAAGTTTCACCATAATTTAGCCCAAAAAAATCACTAAACTTGTTCTGCGCGTCCTAAAATGTCTCCTCTTTTCATACAGGCTGCCGCCCCAAGCAGTTGTTTATGAATAGATTAAAGGAAAACCATTTACCATCATTTGAAATGTCATTTTTTTTGTTTTTAAATGTTTCTATACATCCTAGAAATCCGCCACTTCACGGTCAGATTATGGGGACCTCCTAGGCACGATATTTGAAGGAATTTTTCGTTTTTATTTTTAACTCTTATTTCATGGAAAACTCACTGTCCCTTTAAAAACTATTTTTTTTACTTTTTGTCCGTGTTTCCTGTCCCCCAGGGCACTACCCTTTTATGGCAAATATCTTGCATATATGTCCTCTTGGAGGGACTCTAAAAATCGAACTTTTGAGTCCCATTGACTTGCATTGAGTTCGGTTCGTGTTCGAGTTCGAACTCAAACTTTCGAAATTGTTCGAGTTCGAATGCGAACCGAACACGGGGGTGTTTGGCTTGTCCCTAGCGAGAGTGTGACTGCTCTTCTTCAGGTCGGGAAGCTGTACATCCAGACCTGAAGAAGAGAGGAGACTCTCCAAAGCTTGTATTTTAAATGTAACGTTAGTCCAATAAATAAATGTATCACTACTAATGGCTATACTCATGATTTTGGCACCTGGACTAACACGGCCTATCGAATATATATATACACATATCAGACCAAACGATGGGGAAGCTGGCCAGATGCATTTAAAAGCATTTGGCCAGTGTTCCCCTCCGGCTGCTGACCACATTACCAAGCGGTGGTTCTGGTCTCAGGGCTGTGACGCTGACGAGATCACGCGGCTGCTGTGACGCTTTGCTTCCTGCCGAGATCTCGCGGGAAGCGAGATCTCGGCTGGACGCAGCGTCACCGCCTCCAAAGCCCGGCAGCCGCTCGGTAACGCGGCCAGCTGGAAGGGAAAGCTGGCCAAATGCTTTCAATTCATGCGACCAGCTTCCCCAGCCCTGCAGATACCGGCAACCCGGCCCAGCGCTAGCTTCCGGTATCGGGGGGGGGGGCAAGTATCGTGCCATTTGCACGAGTACCAAGTACTCGTGCAAATGGCAGTATCGGCACGGACACCGATACTAGTTAGTGTCGTCACTAGGGTTGGTGTCACCCGGTGCGGTAACTTATGGTGTCACCCCCCCCCCCCGAGTTTTATGGATTTTTTTTAAACTACTCTTACTCCTAAATCAGTACTCCCATATAACACTGAATGCTCATACACACGGCGCACATTACTGTGAGGTTTATTGCTGTGGAGCTCTCTCATATGCTCACACAAATTTTTGAAAAATGCCAGCAAGTACGGTGCCTGTTCGAAGGCAGTGAAAGCACACATGGATATATATTGCCCCCAGCAGCTCTGGATATATTGCCCCCAGCAGCTCACCCATGGATATATATTGCCCCCAGCTCACATATGGATATATTGCCCCAGTTCACAGTTATATATTGCCCCCAGCAGCTCACCCATGGATATATATTGCCCCAGCCCACATATGGATATATTGCGCCTCAGCTCACACATGGATATATTGCCCCCAGACCAGCTCACACATGGATATTGCCCCAGCTCTAATGGATACTGCCCCCAGCACACATGGATATGCCCCAGCAGCTCTCATGGATATTGCCCCAGCTCCTCTCATGGATATACTGCCCCAGCTCCTCTCATGGATATTGCCCCAGCTCCTCTCATGGATATTGCCCCAGCTCATCTCATGGATATTGCCCCAGCTTCTCTCATGGATATGCTGCCCCAGCTCCTCTCATGGATATACTGCCCCAGCTCCTCTCATGGATATACTGCCCCAGCTCCTCTCATGGATATACTGCCCCAGCTCATGGATAATGCCCCAGCTCATGGATAATGCCCCAGCTCATGGATAATGCCCCAGCTCATGGATACTGCCCCAGCTCATGGATAATGCCCCAGCTCATGAATACTGCCCCAGTTCATGGATTTGCCCCAGCTCATGGATACTGCCCCAGCACATGGATATACTGCCCCAGCAGCTCATGGATAATGGCCCCAGCTCATGGATATACTGCCCCAGCTCATGGATATACTTCCCCAGCTCATGGATATACTGCCCCAGCACATGGATATACTGCACCAGCAGCTCGTGGATATTGCCCCAGCTCATGGATATTGCCCCTGCTCATGGATAATGCCCCCAGCTCATGGATAATGCCCCCAGCTCATGGATATGCCCCAGCTCATGGATATGCCCCAGCACATGGATATGCCCCAGCACATGGATACTGCCCCAGCACATGGATATACTGCCCCCAGCACATGGATATACTGCCCCCAGCACATGGATATACTGCACCAGCACATGGATATACTGCCCCAGCAGCTCGTGGATATTGCCCCAGCTCATGGATATTGCCCCAGCTCATGGATATTGCCCCAGCTCATGGATAATGCCCCCAGCTCATGGATATTGCCCCAGCTCATGGATATTGCCCCAGCTCATGGATATTGCCCCTGCTCATGGATACTGCCCCAGCTCATGGATAATGCCCCCAGCTCATGGATAATGCCCCCAGCTCATGGATATGCCCCAGCACATGGATATGCCCCAGCACATGGATACTGCCCCAGCACATGAATATGCCCCAGCACATGGATACTGCCCCAGCAGCTCATGGATATGCCCCCAGCTCATGGATATACTGCCCCCAGCTCATGGATATTCTGCCCCCAGCTCATGGATATACTGCCCCAGCTCATGGATATACTGCCCCCAGCTCATGTATATACTGCCCCAGCTCATGGATATACTGCCCCAGCAGCTCATGGATATACTGCCCCAGCAGCTCATGGATATACTGCCCCAGCAGCTTATGGATATACTGCCCCAGCAGCTCATGGATATACTACCCTTGCAGCTCATGGATATTTTGCCCCAGCAGCTCATGGATATGCCCCAGCTCATGGATATGCCTCAGCTCATGGATACTGCCCCAGCACATGGATATGCCCCCAGCTCATGGATTGCCCCAGCAGCTCATGGATATGCCCCAGCAGCTCATGGATATGCCCCAGCAGCTCATGGATATGCCCTAGCTCACCTCCGCCGCGTGTTCGCTCCCTCTGAGCATCCGGCGGCGTGCAGCTTGGGCGCTCGCCTGGGGGAGCCACGTGACCAGCCGCGATTGGCTGGTGACGTGTTTCCCCCAGGCGAGCGCTGAAGCTGCATACTTCGGACGCTAGCAGGGAGCGAACATGCGGCGCAGGGTGAGACACCCGCCTTTAGGGTGATGGTGTCACCCTAAAGGCGGGTGTCACCTGGTGCGGGCCGCACCCCCCGCCCCCACGTAGTGACACCCCTGATACTAGTATCAGTGCATCCCTACTTTATATTATCTGGATTATACATAGCTACATAGGCTAAAAAAAGACATGTGTCCATCAGGTTCAGCCTCTCACACATCACCTGCTGCTGCTGATCCAAAAGAAGCAAACCCCCCCCCCCAGTATGAAGCGCTCGCCAATATGCAACACACTGGAAAAAATCCCTTCCTGCCCCCAGATGGCGTCAGATTCTCCTTGGATCATTATTATTATTATAAGCTTTTTATATATTACTTTAACTATATATTACCCATATTATTTATCATCATCTGGACGATATATTTTCCGTATTTTGTAATTTTTATCATTACCCAGGTTATATATTACTGTATTATCAAAAGTACCCATTTTATTCCTCTTGCATGGAATATATATATATATATCTCTGTATTATTATTATCACCGCCTGCACAATATATTACTTGTATAAATTATTAAAACCTCGAGCAATGATCATTAGAATTTGTTGTTCGTGCACGATGAGTGACATTTTATTCCCCGGATCCCTTTTCATTCCACGTGTTTTTGACGAATCGGCCGCCACAGGATTTATTTAGTTTAATTTCATTCTTATTTTGTTATATTTCGTTTACCCTTTATTTATAGGAACTAATTCCACTGTTAGATTTAGTGCAAAACTGTTGCTAGAATTCTATTTAATCATGGTTTTCCCCTGCACCGATCCTGCTAGTAACCACGGAGTACATGCTTGCTACTATGTATCAGTCACTGAAACAGCCCGGCTGCAATTTGTCTGTATATCTTCTGTGCTGATTAATAACTCGTTCCCCTTTGTGTCCAGCGTGTACCAGTGCCAACTGTACAAACGAAATATGTTATTAGTGTTCCTGCAAAGTGTACCCCAGCTTGCCTCATATTGTGTAAGGCAGGAGGCTCCCCAGGAGATCGCAAATTACTGCTGGCAAGCTGCCAAAATCCTACTCCTGTTGAACAGCTTGCCCTGGAGCCCCCTTTGCCTCCACCAGGGTGCTTTTTGGACATTAGGTCCCCAGGGAATGTTGCCTGGTGTGGGGTGAGTTTGAAGAGGAAGCGCCATCGGGAACCTCTCCATCTGATGGTCCCAAAACAGAGCAGCTATGGCTATGGAACTTGTGACAGAACAGCCATCACTTTCAATTTATTAGCACCTAAAAGGTTAGAGGTTCGTTGGTTCAGGGTTGGAATTCGTTTGTACAATTTGTGCTTGTGTGATCCTGATGGTTAGTAAGTTCTTTGCCACCCTTGCCTTGCCCCGCCATCATGGTTTATCTGCCCAGTGCAACCCAGCTACAGCTGTCACTGGCCGAGACCAAGCACAGCTGACACTCCTTACACCCTGCACCGCTCAGCCCCTGTACCTGCCACCAGAGTGCTTTTTGGTCAGAAGGGCCCTGAGAACATGGTGCCGCTGTGGGGTGAGTTCCAAAGGGGAGCGCCACCAGGATTACCCCTCAATCAGCCGCTAAACCCAGGTCGGGCTTCCCAGCCGCAGAGGAAATCCCGCGCCAGAATCAGCGCTCGCACTCCGGGGGGTGGAATTTCCCGGGCAGAGAACAGCCCAGGGCGGGCCAGACAGTCTGGCGCCAGGAGCTGGAGGCCGGGTCAGCCCATGTTAAGGATACGAAAAGGGCTCGGGCTAGAGGCAGTGGCAAAACTGGCACCAGGATGTCTGAGGGCGGGCATATGAGAGAACAATGGGACTGTACCGTATAAATGTACCGTGTCTGTGCTGTTCAAAATAAAACCAACTTGCTTAACCTATACTGCGTCTCGACGAGTATTTGGGAAGAGGGACTATCTGCTAGGTATTTCCTCCTGGCTGACTCAATATATTCCAGCAAGGGACCTGACGCCAGCTCGCTACCGCTGCTCACTGCAGAGCAACCTCGGCACCTAAGGCGAATCTACTCCCTCCGAGTAGCGGCATCCGTCACATTGGTGGCAGCGGTGGGATCTGAGACCAGCCCAGCAGGGGGAGATACAGCCGCTGGCTTGACCCCGTTCTCAGAAGCTCCAAAATCTCACTGGGATACGCCAAACACTTGGAGCTACCAGATATCTGGAAGCAGCCCTGAGACCAGCCCAGCAGGGAGAGATACAGCCGCTGGCTTGACCCTGGTCTCAGACATCACAAAACTCCAAGAGCCAGGAGCAGCCCTACAGCCAGTAAGATCTCTGAGATCAGCCCAGCAAGGGGAAATACAGCCGCTGGCTTGACCCCGGTGTCAGCCACTCCAAACCACCACGGGGATTCTCAAGACTTTCACCTGACATAACCTGACAAGGGACCTTCCAGCTGCATGGACTTTGGTAAAGTCAGCCTTGCAGAAAGCCACACAGCAACGCTGGCTAGGAATTCAGAAAAAGTGCACCAGCATCAAGTCCAAAGCAGTCCCCTTGGCAGAATTACCGAGGTCCAACAAGGTGAGCATGGCCCTCTATGAGGACTCAGAAGTCACAGAATGGTGGCAGGAGATACAATGGAAGCTGGCCCTGTTTGGAGCCAATCCTCCGGAAGAGGTGATCCCAAGCATTGTGGAAGGGATCAGTCAGCTTCGAGTGGCCAAGTTGCAGCACCAGCTCAGGGGAGCTACAGCGGTTGACCAGCACAGGGATCCAGGTCTTGATCACAATGTTTCATTGGAAAATGACACAGCTCGGCAGCAGCTCTGGAGGGACACTATACAGCTCGAGCAGGACTACCTAGGCAAGATTCTTCCTAGCTGGGGTGAGAGATACTGGAGACTATGGGACTTGCAGGTGCCATTCCTGGGAGTGCAACCAGTAGTAGAAAGACTGTCCCAACTGGAGAACCTGATCCAGACGGAGCTATGGATGGAGGACGGGTACCGTACACTGGAATGGTATGTCGCTAACCTGTGTCCAAAGCTAGAGAGGAACGATCCCACGGAGGGCTATGACTATGGCAGCCCGGGCTTAATATTTGACGCTCTCGAGGAGGATCCCTCCTTTGGTAGTACAGCGGAATTGAGATGGGCAGAAATCCGGGAGATTGAGCCTCTCGAAGATCTCGGATTGAGCAGTGGACTGGCTGGTTGCTTGTGAATGGGATCTGGAGCAAGAATACAGGAGGTTGTTTGAGGGCACTTCCCCGTTTGCTCTCACCCCTATGGAAATGGTAGAAGCAGAGCGTCCAACAGGACACGGTAGAGCCGACCTGCGCCGTTTCGGAACACCAGGACGAGGAGGAAATCGGCCCCTCTCCCCAACAGCAGAGCATCTCCCAGATCTCGAACACTACTGAGGAAGCAATGTATCTGCAGCCACAGTACAGCATGTTGTCCAAGGAGAAGGAAAAGTACTTGGCGAGTGCAGTTCCTGTGAAGCCTGCAGTGGAGCAGAGTGCTGGTGCATTTCAGAAGCCTAACAAAGACCGTGACAGAGCAACAGTGGATGGGACTGTGGTCTCCACCAGGGAGAGCCATCGGGGCGGAGGGGCACTGCAGAGAGAGGAAAGCTGGACAACAATGGGTGAGAATGAGGCCCACCCGGGCAAGTTGCTGGCGTGCTCAGCAGGAGGCCCCAAACCTCCAGGAAGCAACCCCACTCACGGATGGGTAAAGGAGCGGGATACGGTGGAGGTGTCATAGCTCGCAGAGGAAGAGGCTGCAGTCCTTCCCACGGAGCCCAGAATATGTGGGACAGTTGGCCCGGATTCCCGGCTTGCATTGGTAAGCGCTTCAGCGCGTAGAGACTACAATTTGTGTATGGGGAGCAGTGCCTCAACCCAGCTGAAGAGTTGGCATCAGGACAGAGGGCTGCTATCCTCGGGCCCCTACTTGCTACTCCAGGAAGCTGGGAGAAGGAGGCATGCCTGTTGACGAAGGGTGAGACTAAGTCCCACCCAGGCGGATTATGGGAACGATTGACAGGAGACCCCGAACCCCAACAGAGCGCTCCCAACCGCGGATGGGTGGAGGAGCAGAGGGCAGCGGACTTGGCCTGGACCAATGCAGAAGATGCTGTGGTCCTTCCCACAGAGTTTAAAGAATGCGGGGCCGCTGGCCCGTATTCCTGGCTGATATAGCGGCAGGGATCAAGGATTATAATTCATACATGGGGGAGCGGTCCCCCACTTCGGCTGGAAAACTAGCACCGCATCAGAGGACCATTAACCTTTACCCTATCTTGCCGCCCCAGAAATTGGGGACAAAGTAAAGAGCCACTCACTTGCAAAGCAAACCGGAGGACGGACAGCCCTCTCATGCCTACACCGGTCACAAGACGAGTTCCCGGGAGGGGAAGCAGTCGGTCTTAGTCCACCACAGCAGCGAGCACCCCAGGGAGAGAGTACTGGCGGTACCACTACCCAGCGGCAGGTAATGATCCCGGGACGGGAGACGTTTGGTCTCACTCCCCAGCGGCAGAGTGTGGTCACTACTAGAGGGCTGGCAGGCAGCTGGTCTCGCTCCCCAGAGGCGGGTTGTGATTCTGGGAGTGGAGATGGCGGGTCTTGCGCCCCAGCAGATTAAGTCCCAGCATGAGGGTCGGGGTGACCCCTTTTTCCAGCAACGGTGTGCTGCTGAACCCCGTTCCCAAGTTGTGGGGGATGCCTACTGTGGGATTGCTGTGGAGGCTGAGATTTCCAGCTATGAGCCCTCTGGATGCTGGGCAGCTGGCCCAGATCCCAAAACACTTTTGCCGGAGGCACTGGTCTCCCCATATTCCATCCATCTGCTGACCAGAGCACCTGGAAAGGGTGCACTCGGCACATGTTCTCCGTGGCTAATTGTGGCCGTGGGAGAAGGTAGAGGTGGTACCTCTCCCAAGCTGCAGTTCATTGCCCCAGGAGGAGGTGACGGCAAAGCGGCACACATGCAAAGGGTAGATAGAACAGGGAAGGCTCGCAAAATCTCACTGGGGCGTTTTGTTTCCCCGGGACAGAGAAACAAGCACATGGGTCTGCATGGCCTGTCGAAAAGTGAGCCAGTGCAGCTGGATGTTTGGAGACGTCCAGGGGCCAGCCTCCACCCTACGGAATATGGACCAAAAGACTATCGGGTTGGCAAAGCATTGCCCCAGCAACCCAAACTTGAGACTTTTTAAAGACACTTGCACCTGGACATCCCCAGACGGACCCATAGAGGGTCTCACCAGGTCTGCCATCATGGGACTGGGGGAGCTATGTGACAGATCGGCCGCCAGAGGATTTATTTATTTTAATTTCATTCTTCTTTTGTTATATTTTGTTTACCCTTTATTTATAGGAACTAATTCCACTGTTAGATTTAGTGTAAAACTGTTGCTAGACTTATATTTAATCATGGTTTTCCCCTGCACCGATCCTGCCAGTAACCACAGAGTACATGCTTGCTACAATGTATCAGTCACTGACACAGCCCGGCTGCAATTTGTCTGTATATCTCCTGTGCTGATTAATAACTCGTTCCCCTTTGTGTCCAGCTTGTACCAGTGTCAACTGTACAAACAAAATATGTTATTAGTGTTCCTGCAAAGTGTACCCCAGCTTGTCTCATACTGTGTAAGGCAGGAGGCTCCCCAGGAGATCGCGAATTACTGCTGGCAAGCTGCCAAAACCCTACTCCTGTTCAACAGCTTGCCCTGGAGCCCCCTTTGCCTCCACCAGGGCACTTTTTGGTCAGAAGGGCCCTGAGAACATGTTGCCGCTGTGGGGTGAGTTCCAAAGGGGAGCGCCACTGAGATCTCCCCTCAATCAGCTGCTAAACCCAGGACGGGCTTCCCAGCCGCAGAGGAGATCCGGCGCCGGAATCAGCGCTTGCACTCTGGGGGGGTGGAATTTCCCGGGCAGGGAACAGCCCAGGGCGGGCCAGACAGTGTGGCGCCAGGAGCTGGAGGCCAGGTCAGCCCATATTAAGGATACGAAAAGGGCTCGGGCTAGAGGCAGTGGCAGAACTGGCGCCGGGATGTTGGAGGGCGGGTATAGGAGAGAACAATGGGACTGTACCGTATAAATGTACCGTGTCTGTGCTGTTCTAAATAAACCAATCTGCTTAACCTGCACTGCGTCTCAACGAGTATTTGGGAAGAGGAACTATCTGCTAGGTATTTCCTCCTGTTTTACTCTATATATTCCAGCAAGGGACCTGACGCCGGCTCGCTACCGCTGCTCACAGCAGAGCAACCCCGGCACCTAAGGCGGATCTACTCCCTCCGAGTAGTGGTGTCCATCACAGTGTTATTTACAATTCCCGGCTTATTTGTGTCACCTGAATGAAAGGAAGAGGAAAATAGATGCCGCCTTCACAGCGTTTCACAGGTTAAACCACAACTTCTCATATTGTGTGGAAGTTGCAGCAGTGTGTGTGTGTGTGTGTGTGTGTGTGTGTGTTGTGCAATAAATAACATTGCTGCATCACACATATTATGCGACGTTTGATAAGACCAGACAGGATGAAAGGGTTAATGGATACTTTATTCATAAGGTCAGTCTTATTGAATTCTGAATTGAACACCCAGGGGTTAAATGACCTGCTGCCACCAAGACCCCCCCACCATGTTATTACTCCAATACCTGCAACCCAATGACCTGCTGCCACCAAGACCCCCCCTCACCATGTTATTACTGATTCCTGCAGCTCAATGACCTGCTGCCACCGAGACCCCCCACCATGTTATTACTCCAATACCTGCGGCTCAATGACCTGCTGCCACCAAGACCCCCCACCATGTTATTACTCCAATACCTGCAACCCAATGATCTGCTGCCACCAAGACCCCCCTCTCCATGTTATTACTGATTCCTGCAGCTCAATGACCTGCTGCCACCGAGACCCCCCCACCATGTTATTACTCCAATACCTGCAACCCAATGACAGCTGCCACCAAGACCCCCCCTCTCCATGTTATTACTGATTCCTGCAGCTCAATGACCTGCTGCCACCAAGACCCCCCCTCACCATGTTATTACTGATTCCTGCAGCTCAATGACCTGCTCCCACCAAGAGCCCCCCTAACCATGTTATTACTCCAATACCTGCGGCTCAATGACCTGCTGCCACCAAGACCCCCCCACCATGTTATTACTCTGATTCCTGCGGCTCAATGACCTGCTCCCACCAAGACCCCCCCACCATGTTATTACTGATACCTGCGGCTCAATGACCTGCTGCCACCAAGACCCCCCCCTCACCATGTTATTACTCCGATACCTGCGGCTCAATGACCTGCTGCCACCAAGACCCCCCCACCATGTTATTACTGATTCCTGCGGATCAATGACCTGCTGCCACCAAGACGCCAGCACCCAATCCCATACCCTCATACTCTCCATCCCTGCCATTAATACCCCTGCACCCAATCCCATCCCCACCATTAATACCCCAGCACCCAATCCCATCCCCGCCATTAATACCCCAGCACCCAATCCCTTCCCCACCATTAATACCCCAGCCAGCACCCAATCCCATACTCACCATTAATACCCCTGCACCCAATCCCATCCCCGCCATTATTACTCCAGCACTCAATCCCATCCCCGCCATTAATACCCCAGCACCCAATCCCATCCCCACCATTAATACCCCAGCACCCAAATCTCTGCCATTAATACCCCTGCACCCAATCCTATGGCCGCCATTAATTACCCAGCACCCAATCCCATCCCCACCATTAATACCCCAGCACCCAATCTCTGCCATTAATACCCCTGCACCCAATCCCTTCCCCACCATTAATACCCCTGCACCCAATCCCCACCATTAATACCCCAGCACCCAATCCCATCTCTGCCATTAATACCCCCACATTGTGCCTCATTAAGTCGTGCAGCGCAGTGCACAGCATAGTAAAGCGCATACGTTTTGCTCAGGAAGCCCTGAAGCACAACATCAGGTCTGAGCGCCTTCCCATTTCTGACACTGATCACATCGCCTTCCTATGGCAATATCGTAATTACTATCATCCTCCTGATGCAAACCTTTTCCTGGGATGTGACGCTGAGCCCCATTTCAGAGCTGTGTGACCTGCAAGCAGGTGGGCCTCCAGCTCTGTGGTCAGAAGGTGCCACCACAACAGACACTTTGCACATTCACCAAATAAGTCCTTATGTGAAATCTGGGGGGGGATACAGGATGGGATCTGGGGTGTATACGGGATGGGATCTGGGGTGTATACGGGATGGGATCTGGGGTGTATACGGGATGGGATCTGGTGGAGGATACGGGATGGGATCTGGTGGAGGATACGGGATGGGATCTGGGGGGTGATACGGGATGGGATCTGGTGGAGGATACGGGATGGGATACGGGATGGGATCTGGGGGGATACGGGATAAGATACAGGATGGGATCTGGGGGATACGGGATGGGATCTGGGGGATACGGGATGGGATCTGGTGGAGGATACGGGATGGGATCTGGGGGGATACGGGATGGGATCTGGGGGAGGATACGGGATGGGATCTGGGGGAGGATATGGGATGGGATCTGGTGGAGGATACGGGATGGGATCTGGTGGAGGATACGGGATGGGATCTGGGGGTGATACGGGATGGGATCTGGTGGAGGATATGGGATGGGATCTGGGCGGTGATACGGGATGGGATCTGGGGGGTGATACGGGATGGGATCTGGTGGAAAAAACGGGATGGGATGAAACAGGATGGGATACGGGATGGGATCTGGGGGGATACGGGATAAGATACGGGGGGTGATACGGGATGGGATCTGGGGGATACGGGATGGGATCTGGGGGATTCGGGATGGGATCTGGTGGAGGATACGGGATGGGATCTGGTGGAGGATACGGGATGGGATCTGGTGGAGGATACGGAATGGGCTCTGGTGGGGTGATACAGGATGGGTTCTGGGGGATACAGGATGGGAAGTCTGACTCGGAGCTCCAATACCTGCCCTATTTTGCACTTCTGGCTTGGGCGAGCGGGACGCATTGATTTACTTACCACCACTGGCACTGGATGGGTTAATCTCCTGTTAGCAGCAAACAAAACCATTAACCCCCTCACCTGGCACTGGGATTCTCGGTCAGCGTCACCTCCTCCTCAGTCACGGCGGTCTCTTTGCGGCACAGGTTCAGGGGGAAGGGGGCTTGCAGCTCTTTGAGTCGGCTGGCAGTGGTGCCCATGGCGTCCGTCTTGCTCCACCACCGAGATCTCACCCTCACTGTGTAAGACAGGAACTGCCGTTTCCTCTTCCCTCAAGTAACAATACTAAGGAGGGGCGCTTCCCAAATTAGCAATCCCAATGTTCCTGACCTGAGACCCACTCATCGCTGCTCCTGCCAAATCAACACCCCTTGCCCAGCAGGAACTCGGCCAGTGGTGCAAAGTTTTACGCATATCCTGAGCATAAGGGCATGGGCGCCCAGTGACGGCACCTGGAGCAATCACTCGCTGCCCGGCTGAATGATTTCCAAATCACACAATGTGACCGGCAGAGGACAGACGAACCTTCAAGGTGCAGCAACGCCGAGCGCTGAGTAAATACCCGGGGACAACCCAATAGCACTGGCGCTGTGATGCCATGCACCGAAAAAATACATTAATGCATTAATTATACCGCAGAGAGGTGCTTCCCAGCAGTGTGTGGATTCATATGCTGCATTAATTATACCGCAGAGAGGCGCTTCCCAGCAGTGTGTGGATTCATATGCTGCATTAATTATACTGCAGAGAGGTGCTTCCCAGCAGTGTGTGGATTCATATGCTGCATTAATTATACTGCAGAGAGGCGCTTCCCAGCAGTGTGTGGATTCATATGCTGCATTAATTATACCGCAGAGAGGCGCTTCCCAGCAGTGTGTGGATTCATATGCTGCATTAATTATACTGCAGAGAGGCGCTTCCCAGCAGTGTGTGGATTCATATGCTGCATTAATTATACGCAGAGAGGCGCTTCCCAGCAGTGTGTGGATTCATATGCTGCATTAATTATACTGCAGAGAGGTGCTTCCCAGCAGTGTGCGGATTCATATGCTGCATTAATTATAGCGCAGAGAGGCGCTTCCCAGCAGTGTGTGGATTCATATGCTGCATTAATTATACCGCAGAGAGGTGTTTCCCAGCAGTGTGTGGATTCATATGCTGCATTAATTATACCGCAGAGAGGTGCTTCCCAGCAGTGTGTGGATTCATATGCTGCATTAATTATACTGCAGAGAGGCGCTTCCCGGCAGTGTGTGGATTCATATGCTGCATTAATTATACGCAGAGAGGTGTTTCCCAGCAGTGTGTGGATTCATATGCTGCATTAATTATACTGCAGAGAGGCGCTTCCCGGCAGTGTGTGGATTCATATGCTGCATTAATTATACCGCAGAGAGGTGCTTCCCAGCAGTGTGTGGATTCATATGCTGCATTAATTATACAGCAGAGAGGCGCTTCCCAGCAGTGTGTGGATTCATATGCTGCATTAATTATACCGCAGAGAGGTGCTTCCCAGCAGTGTGTGGATTCATATGCTGCATTAATTATACTGCAGAGAGGTGCTTCCCAGCAGTGTGTGGATTCATATGCTGCATTAATTATACCGCAGAGAGGCGCTTCCCAACAGTGTGTGGATTCATATGCTGCATTAATTATACCGCAGAGAGGCGCTTCCCCGCAGTGTGTGGATTCATATGCTGCATTAATTATACTGCAGAGAGGTGCTTCCCAGCAGTGTGTGGATTCATATGCTGCATTAATTATACTGCAGAGAGGCGCTTCCCGGCAGTGTGAGGATTCATATGCTGCATTAATTATACTGCAGAGAGGTGCTTCCCAGCAGTGTGTGGATTCATATGCTGCATTAATTATACTGCAGAGAGGTGCTTCCCAGCAGTGTGTGGATTCATATGCTGCATTAATTATACTGCAGAGAGACGCTTCCCAGCAGTGTGTGGATTCATATGCTGCATTAATTATACTGCAGAGAGGCGCTTCCCAGCATTGTGTGGATTCATATGCTGCATTAATTATACTGCAGAGAGGCGCTTCCCAGCAGTGTGTGGATTCATATGCTGCATTAATTATACTGCAGAGAGGCGCTTCCCAGCAGTGTGCGGATTCATATGCTGCATTAATTATACTGCAGAGAGGCGCTTCCCCGCAGTGTGTGGATTCATATGCTGCATTAATTATACCGCAGAGAGGCGCTTCCCAGCAGTGTGTGGATTCATATGCTGCATTAATTATACTGTAGAGAGACGCTTCCCAGCAGTGTGTGGATTCATATGCTGCATTAATTATACCGCAGAGAGGCGCTTCCCAGCAGTGTGTGGATTCATATGCTGCATTAATTATACTGCAGAGAGGCGCTTCCCAGCAGTGTGTGGATTCATATGCTGCATTAATTATACTGCAGAGAGGCGCTTCCCAGCAGTGTGTGGATTCATATGCTGCATTAATTATACTGTAGAGAGACGCTTCCCAGCAGTGTGTGGATTCATATACTGCATTAATTATACTGCAGAGAGACGCTTCCCAGCAGTGTGTGGATTCATATGCTGCATTAATTATACCGCAGAGAGGTGCTTCCCAGCAGTGTGTGGATTCATATGCTGCATTAATTATACTGCAGAGAGGCGCTTCCCAGCAGTGTGTGGATTCATATGCTGCATTAATTATACTGCAGAGAGACGCTTCCCAGCAGTGTGTGGATTCATATGCTGCATTAATTATACCGCAGAGAGGCGCTTCCCAGCAGTGTGTGGATTCATATGCTGCATTAATTATACTGCAGAGAGGCGCTTCCCAGCAGTGTGCGGATTCATATGCTGCACTAAATACAGTGGGGCAAAAAAGTATTTATTCAGGCACCAATTGTGCAGGTTCTCCCACTTAAAAAGATGAGCGAGGCCTGTAATTGTCATCATAGGTAACGTCAACTATGAGAGACAAAATGAGAAAAAAAAATCCAGAAAATCACATGGTCTGATTTTTAAAGAATTTGCAAATTATGGTGGAAAATAAGTATTGGGTCACATACAGTCCAGTACAAACAAGCAAGATTTCTGTCTGTCACAGACTGGCTGTAACGTCTTCTTTAAGAGGCTCCTCTGTCCTCCACTCGTTACCTGGATGAACTTGTTATCAGTATAAAAGACACCTGTCCACAACCTAAAACAGACACTCTCCAAACTCCACTATGGTCAAGACCAAAGAGCTGTGGAAGGACACCAGAAACAAACTGGTAGAGCTGCACCAGGCTGGGAAGACTGAATGTGCAATAGGCAGCAGCTTGGTGTGAAGAAACCAACTGTGGGAGCAATCAATAGAAAATGCAAGACATACAAGACCACTGATAATCTCCATCCATCTGGGGCTCCACGCAAGATCTAACCCTGTGGGGTCAAAATGATCACAAGAACGCTGAGCAAAAATCCCAGAACCACACGGGGGGACCTAGTGAATGACCTGCCGAGAGCTGGGACCAAAGTAACAAAGGCTCCCATCAGTAACACACTACACCACCAGGGACTCATATCCTGCAGTGCCAGACATGTCCCCCTGCTTAAGCCAGTACATGTCCGGGCCCGTCTGAAGTTTGCTAGAGAGCATTTGGATGATCCAGAAGAGGATTGGGAGAAGGTCATATGATCAGATGAAACCAAAGTAGGTATGGATAAAAGATACCTCCAGCGCTGCAAGGAATGGTGCTACCACACAAATAGAAGAAAACCCTTATTTAATAATAATAATAATAATATGTATATAAGGGTTTTCTTCTATATGTTTGGTAAGGCACTATACACTGAGGAAGGGGCTGTGTCCCCGAAACGTTTGTTTTGTGTTTTCCTTTAGTTTATTTAAAATAAATGTGGTAGCACCATGCACCATTCCTTGCAGCGCTGGAGGTATCTTTTTTCCATACTTGCTTAAGATTCATTACCCTCTTGGTTGGATGTACAAGAGTGAATTGCCTCTCCAGCAGCAGCTGAGTATATTTTCATAAATTTTCTTAAAGAACTTTCTTTTGGGTATTGTGGATACCCAACCCCATACATACATTTTTGTGTTCCTATACGGATTTTTTTGAAACCAAAGTAGAACTTTTTGGTAAAAACTCAACTCGTCGTGTTTGGAGGAGAGAGAATGCTGAGTTGCATCCAAAGAACACCATACCTACTGTGAAGCCTGGTGGCGGAAACATCATGCTTTGGGGCTGTTTTTCTGCAAAGGGACCAGGACGACTGATCCGTGTTAAGGGAAGAATGAATGGGGCCATGTACAGTTGTGTTCAAAATTATTCAACCCCCACTGAAATTGAGTGTTTTGGCCAGTTTGACATTGATATTGATCATTCAGTCATCTTGCTTACAATTAAATCAAAGAGGCACGTGTAGGTCAGACAAATATAACATAACATTTATAATGAAATAAGCACAAATGTCTTTTCTGTGCTCACATCATTATCAGTTTTATTCAACCCCCAAGTGACATTCAATCTTAGTACTTAGTACAACATCCTTTTACAGTTATAACAGCTTTTAAACGTGAAGCATAGCTTGACACAAGTGTCTTGCAGCCATCTACGGGTATCTTGCCCATTCGTCATGGGCAAAAGCCTCCAGTTCAGTCACATTCTTAGGCTTGCGCACTGCAACTGCTTTATTTAAGTCCCACCAGAGGTTCTCAATCGGATTTAAGTCAGGTGACTGCGATGGCCACTCCAAAATGTTCCAGCCTTTAATCTGCAACCATGCTCTAGTGGACTTGGAGGTATGCTTGGGATCATTGTCCTGTTGAAAGGTCCAACGTCTCCCAAGCCCCAGGTTTGTGACGGACTGCATCACATTGTCATCCAATATCTCCTGGTACTGAAGAGAATTCATGGTACCTTGCACACGCTGAAGCTTCCCTGTACCTGTAGAAGCAAAACAGCCCCAAAGCATGATTGACCCCCCCGCCATGCTTCACAGTAGGCAAGGTGTTCTTTTCTTCATAGGCCTTGTTCTTCCTCCTCCAAACATAGCGTTGATCCATGGGCCCAAACAGTTCTAATTTTGTTTCATCAGTCCACAGAACACTATCCCAAAACTTCTGAGGTTTGTCCACATGACTTTTGGCATACTGCAGTCGACTCTTCTTATTCTTTGGAGACAGCAAGGGGGTGCACCTGGGAGTTCTGGCATGGAGGCCTTCATTACGCAGTGTGCGCCGTATTGTCTGAGCTGAAACTTCAGTACCCACATCTGACAAATCTTTTCTCAGTTCCTCAGCAGTCACACGGGGACTTTTCTCCACTCTACGCCTCAGGTAGCGCAAAGCAGTCGAAGTCAGCATCTTCTTTCTGCCACCACCAGGTAGCGTTTCAACAGTGCCCTTTGCCTTGAATTTGCGAATGATGCTTCCTATGGTCTCTCTTGGTATGTTTAACTGTTTTGCAATCTTCTTATAGCCATTGCCCTTCCTGTGAAGAGTAATCACCTCTTCTCTTGTCTTCCTGGACCATTCTCTTGACTTCACCATGTTTGTAACCACACCAGTAAATGTCTAGAAGGAGCTGAGTATCACAGTCATTTTAAAGCTGCCTAATTGGTGCTTATTATGCTTTATTGCTGCTCCGTGACATCCACAGGTGTTTTCAATACCTGATTGAAAACACTTGAATGAACCTCTGTTCTTCAGAGTGGTAGTCTTTAAGGGGTTGAATAATTGTGTCAATGAAGAATTCACAAAAGAAACATTTACTACTGTATTACAAAACCAACTGATGTCATTTTAGTTGCATATGGTTCTTTAAAAAGTCCTTGTAAGATTTCATTCTGAATACAATTATAAATGTACACTAAATTCCCTAAAACCCTTTACAGCATTGGGGGTTGAATAATTTTGAACACAACTGTAGATTATAGAGGGTTGAATCGTATCACCATCAAGAATGCCTACCCTATTCCTCTAATCTCTGACCTCTTTGACCATCTTAGAGGTTCCACGGTGTTTTCTAAATTGGATCTCAGGGGTGCATACAACCTGGTACGCATAAAGGAGGGAGACGAGTGGATGACCGCATTCAACACCCATAGTGGCCACTACGAATATCTGGTCATGCCGTTTGGGTTGTGCAACGCCCATGTGGTTTTTCAGGATTTTATAACTGACGTCCTTCGGGACTACCTCTCCTCATGTGTCATAGTCTATCTAGATGACATTCTGGTGCACTCTCCTGACCTACATACACATTATGATCACATGCGTTCTATTCTCGGCACTCTGTTGCGAAATGGTTTATATTGTAAGCTAGAAAAATGCATATTCCATGTGACACAGGTTCCATTTCTGGGGTACATAGTGTCATCCAAGGGTTTTTTAATGGATCTCAAAAAACTGGAATCCATCCTATCTTGGCCTCTACCCAAAGGGTTGAAACCTATCCAGAGATTTATAATTATTACAGAAAGTTTATCCCACACTTTTCTTCTGTAATTGCTCCTATCACCTCTATGACCAAGAAAGGGGCCAATACAACCAACTGGTCTCCCGCTGCCCTTAAAGCCTTTGAGGATTTAAAAACAGCCTTTGCCTCTGCACCTAATCTAGCACATCCTAACCCTTCTAAACCATTTATAATGGAGGTCGATGCATCAGAATCTGGGATAGGGGCAGTACTTTCCCAGAGAGACACCTGGGATGCCCCACTTCACCCTTGTGCCTACTAGGGATGTGCGTTTCGGGTTTCGGAATTTCGGAATCTTCCCGAAATTTCCCGATTCTTGTTTTCGGATGCGGCCGAATTTCCGAAAATTTTTAGATCCGAAAATGTCAGATCCGAAACGTTCTCCGAGCCGAAACAAAATATTTTCGGATTTTTCGAATGGACTTGAAATGTGTCAAACGAGGAGAACAGACGTTCCGAAAAAACGAAAATTTTCCGAAAAAACGAAAATTTGCCGAAAAACGAAAAGTCGATACAAAAAACGAGTAAAGTGACATGAAAAATACAAAAAGTGGTCGATATTCCGAAAAATGTACAATTCCGAAAAACGAAAATTTCCGAAATCACGAAAAGTCGATAAAAAACTGAGCACAGTGACACGAAAATACGAAAAATGGTCGATATTCCGAAAAAAAATGTACCCGAAAAACGAGCCGAACCGAATCGAAACCGAAATCGGTCGAAACTAGCCGAATCGAAAAGTTTAGAAATCCGAAAAAGCGAACCGAATCGAACCGAAAAAAAAATCGGTGCACAAGCCTAGTGCCTACTTCTCCCAGAAGTTGTCTGACTCAGAGAGAAACTATGATATTGGTAACAGAGAACTCTTGGCTATTATAATGGCTCTAAAAGAATGGAGACATCTGTTGGAGGGTTCGCAAATTCCAGTGATCATTCTAACTGACCACAAGAACCTAGCCTACCTGGCAGACGTGAAGCGACTGTCCCCCCGCCAGGCCAGATGGTCGTTGTTCCTAAGTCACTTCAATTATTTGATCACCTACCGCCCCAGGTCACGTAATACCAAGGCGGATGCTCTTTCCAGACAGTTTGAGGAAGAGGAACTGCCTCACTCCGAACTGGTTTCTCTCATACCCAGTACTCATATAATCGCCACTGTGTGTATGCAAGTGTCTTCTCAGTTGATTGAGCGCATTCTGTCCTATCAGAATGCCGCCCCTAACTCTCTACCTCCAGAAAGATTGTATGTAGGAGAGAACGAGAGAAGGGAGTTATTACAAGTTATGCATGCATCAAAGGTTGCAGGTCACCCAGGAGTCAATAAGACCATTCTCACGTTTCTCGTCTATATTGGTGGCCCACTCTTCGTGTTGATATCCGAGAGTTTATTGCATCCTGTAACATGTGTGCCCAGAATAAGACTCCTGCTGATCTTCCAGTGGGTCTATTACAACCTCTCCCTGTTCCTTCGAGACCATGGACCCATTTATCCATGGACTTTATTGTGGACCTACCCTCATCTGAGGGTAATACCACCATTCTCACTGTTATTGACCGTTTTTCTAAAATGGCCCATTTTGTTCCACTGAAAAAACTTCCTTCTTCAGAACAGCTAGCCGGTATATTTGCTAAGGAGGTGGTACGGTTACATGGGATACCGCAGGAAATAGTCTCAGATCGTGATACTCAGTTCATTTCCCGATTCTGGAGATCCTTCTGTAAAGAAATGGGTATCAACTTATCATTTTCTTATGCCTACCACCCACAATCTAACGGTGCTGCTGAATGTACCAACCAGTCCTTAGAACAATATTTACGGTTCTTCATCTCCCACCAACAAGATAATTGGAGTTCCTTATTACCTTGGGCTGAGTTGGCTAGGAATAACGTGGTACATGACAGCTCCGGTCATACCCCGTTCTTTGCGACCTATGGGTTCCATCCTGCTTTACTACCTGGCACTCCGTCTGAATCACCCATTCCTGCACTTAACGATCACTTACAACTCCTACGTCAGTCCTGGACGCGGATTCAATCCGCTTTGCAAAAAGCATCTTTAGCCCATAAGAAGTCTGCAGACCGCCACAGACGACCAGGCCCTTCTTATGTCCCTGGTCAAAGGGTATGGCTCTCCACTCGGCATATCAAACTCCAGGTGCCCTCTCACAAATTGGCACCACGGTTTATCGGTCCGTACAGGGTCCTCCGACACATTAATCCTAAATCCTTGAGAATCCCCAACTCCTTCCATACCTCCCTACTCAAGCCCCTTGTCTGTAACCGGTATACCACTCCCGTGAAACAGCCTCCTCCTGTCCAAGTTCAGGGTCAGGAGGAATACGAGGTGCAGGCTCTCATCGATTCCAGGTGGTCTAGAGGCGGATTGCAATATCTTGTGCAATGTAAGGGATACGGCCCGGAGGAACGTTCCTGGGTTGCTGCCTCTGATGTTCATGCCCCGGGGCTGGTCTCTGCCTATCATCGCCGTTTCCCTTCTCGCCCTCGGGCCCGCCGTCAGGGGGGGGTGCTGTCACGGTGGCCCATGTCCAGGGAAATGTTGCACCTTCGACCCATGTCCGGGGAAATGTTGCACCTTCGACCCATGTCCGGGGAAATGTTGCACCTTCGACCCATGTCCGGGGAAATGTTGCACCTTCGACCCATGTCCGGGGAAATGTTGCACCTTCGACCCATGTCCGGGGAAATGTTGCACCTTCGATCCATATCCGGGGAAATGTTGCGCCTTCGACCCATGTCCGGGGAAATGTTGCCCCTTCGATCCATGTCCGGGGAAATGTTGCGCCTTCGACCCATGTCCGGGGAAATGTTGCACCTTCGACCCATGTCCGGGGAAATGTTGCGCCTTCGACCCATGTCCAGGGAAATGTTGCACCTTCGACCCATGTCTGGGGAAATTTTGCGGCCGTCACAGCAGCTGATATCCAGAAAGCCTTATTCAAGGGTACTGTGTACTACAGGACAGAGAATGGTGCTGCCCGCGAATCAGATGCAACATGCAGGAAGGACAACCAATCGCAGCACATGACCAGCGATCCTATAGCAGAGCAGGGCGTCTCCTCTGAGCACCAATAGGAAGTGCTGTGGCTCCATTTAAAGGGCTTCCTTTCTCTTAGCAAGTTGCCCTAGAGTGGTTCCCAGTTACTCCTAGTGCCTTGTTGTTATTTCTGAATTCCTATCTGACTGATTTCCTGGTTAATACGATCCCGGCTTGTCTCGACTTCCCTGTATTCTGGCGCCCTGAATTCTGGCATAGTATAACGGACCTCTATTTCCTTAACCCCTGCCTATGTGTGTTTTGTTGGTCTGCTCTGCTTAACCCGGCCATTATTAAGGACCGGCTAGCTAGAGCATTGTGGGTTACTTTATTCTGCAGGTTGTTTTACTTTGCACTCCGCCACTTTCTTTGTGTTCATCATTCTCAGTATTACTGACCATAACCCGGCCTTTACTAAGGACCGGTTGGTCAGGGTCTGTTGGCTTACAGTCTGCAAGCGGGGTTACCCGATCCGGACAGTCACTAATTTCTACAAAATATTTGGGAATTGTTATAATCCGTGTGTTCTCACTGCCACCCATCAGGGGGTCACACTGATTTATAGGAGGTTTCTGAGAATTGTAATCTGTGTCTTCTCACTGCCACCCATCGGGGGGGGGTCTCACTGATTTATAGGAGGGAATTGTAATCTGTGTCTTGTCACTGGCTGCCAGCTATCAGGGTGTCTCACTGAGTTATACCAGAGTTCTGTATATCTTTAATCTATATATCACTCACCATGTCTGAAAGAACAAAAAGGACAGGCAGATGCTCCCAGACACAGATAAGAGGGCAAGCAGCCCCTGTGTCGGGAGGCTGTGCCTCTGGTCGTGGTGGAGGTGGTGCATCCTCTGCAGGGGCACGCTTGTCCTTTCTAACTGGTGCTGGCCGTCTTAAGCAGCACGTAGGGATGTGCGTCTCGGGTTTCGGAATTTCGGAATTTTCACGAAATTTCCCGATTCATGTTTTCGGATGCGGCCGAATTTCCGAAAATTTTTAGATCCGAAAATGGCAGATCCGAAAAGTTTTCCGAGCCGAAACAAAATATTTTCGGAATTTTCGAATGGACTTGAAATGTGTCAAATCGAAATTTATTGCTTTGAAACGAGGAGAACAGACGTTTCGAAAAAACGAAAATTTCCGAAGTTACGTAAAGTCGATACAAAAACGAGCAAAGTGACACGAAAATACGAAAAACGGTCGAAATTCCGAAACCATGTATAATTCCGAAAAACGGAAATTTCCGAAATTACGAAAAGTCGATACAAAAAACGAGCAAAGTGACACGAAAATACGAAAAATGGTCGATATTCCGAAAAATATGTACACGAAAAACGAATCGAGCCGAACCGAATCGAAACAGAAATCGGTCGAAACGAGCCAAATCGAAAAGTTTAAAAATCCGAAAAATCGAACCGAATCGAACCGAAAAAAAAATCGGTGCACAAGCCTAAGCAGCAGCAACATACAGAGGATTTGGTGGATTGGCTAACCAGGCCATCCTCATCCTCCGAGTCCTCTGCCAGCCAGGCTTGTAGTGCTTTACAGTCCACCTCAGCTGCCAAAGCATCTAATGCAGCCTCCATGTCCACAGCTACTCCTGCCGTAGCCTCTCTATCACACATGGAGGAGTCAGCTGAATTGTTTGACTACAATGACAGTGACATGCTGCTTGAGGATGCGCAGCAACTACAGCGCTCTGATTCAATCTCTGAGGTTGAGGAAGGGAGTATAATCAACCTAGAGCAGGGGTAGGGAACCTATGGCTCGCGAGCCATATGTGGCTCTTTTGATGGCTGCATCTGGCTCGCAGACAAATCTTTAATAAAAAAATATTAACGTTAAAAATATAAAATATTCTCATGTATTTCAATCCATTCATTTCCTACCGCTCATATTCATGGTTGCGGGTGGCTGGAGCCAATCACAGCGGTCCTCTGGGACAACACCAAATTTTTATTGGATAATGCGTTAGGTACCCGGGTCATTGTGATGTCAGGAAGTAAACTTCCCTCCTTTTAATCAAGCAGTCAGCTAATTGCAGAAACCCTTTTATCGAAGAAGATGGCTAAAAGAAAAAAAGATGAGAAGTATCGTACTTTTCAGCAGGAATGGATAGAGGAATTCGCCGGGTGGAGAGAGCAGCTTATACAGTGTGTCTAATATGCAATGATAAAATTGCATCGATGAAACGGTCACATATAAAGCGGAACTTCGACACACTATATATTACATTTGCATCAAAATATCCTGCGGGGGACAGAAAGCATGTCAAGAGCTACTGTGCAGCGTGCAAGCTAGTCAGCAGCAACTCTGTGTTTGGACCCAACAGGGTGACTGGAATTCGGCTGGCTTTGCTGGGGCTTTAGCTATTGTGAGAAACGGAAAGTCATTCACAGATGGGGAGTTTGCCAAAACATTCATGTGATTGCAAGGTATGCTGTCGTGACGCACTACGTGAGGAAAGTCTTGCTGTTTTGCCTATGAAAGGGACAACAAGACGGGAGGATTTATGCAAGTCTTTCACTGAGTTCGCTAAAGAAAAAAAATCTACCGATGGATAAACTGATTTCGGTGTGTAGTGATGGTGCGCCGTGCATGGTGGGAAAACAAAGGATTCGTAGCGCTTCTTCGTGAACCTGAAAAGAGACCCTTCCTAAGATTTCACTGCATCCTACATCAGGACGCGCTTTGTGCTCAGATGTGTGGCGAGCAGCTTGGTGAGGTGATGTCGCTGGTCAGCTTTATTGTTGGCCGAACTTTAAATGATCGCCAGTTTAAAACATTGCTGGATGAAGTTGGGAAGAATTATCCTGGTCTGCTTCAGCAATGTGCGTTGGTTGTCCAGAGGGAAGGTGCTCAGCCGTTTCGCGGCTTGTCTGAGCGAGATCCAGACTTTTCTTGAAATGAAAACGTTGAGCATCCTGAGTTAGCTAACACTGAGTGGCTTCTGAAGTTCTTCTACCTGGTGGACATGACTGAACATCTGAACCAGCTCGATGTGAAAACGCAAGGCGTTGGAAATACAGTCTTATCCCTTCAACAAGCAGTGTTTGCATTTGAAAAGAAGCCAGAACTCTTCATCGCGACATTGAAACCGGGCGATTACTACACTTTGAAAATCTGGGAGACATGTGGGTGAAAAAGTTCAAGTCACTGAATGAAGATTTGGAAAGACTTGCACGACAGCAGCAGAGTTGGCGAACAAACACAAGTGGGGAGAAATGAAAAACCCGCGGACCAGCTGATTGTCAAAACTTGGAAGGCGCTTGCGGTCACACACCCTGCAGCGTGTGAGTATTGCTGTACTGACAATGTGTGGCTCTACGTATACATGTCAGGGGTCTATCTCACATCTAAAGAACATTAACACCAACCTACCATCATGTTTAACGGAGGGAAGTCTCAACGCCTGCATGAAGCTCAACCTCACCACGTATCAACCAGACTACAAAATCATCAGCAAAACCATGCAGCACCAGAAGCCGCATTAATGGTAAGAAGTACTTTATTCATCATTGGTTAGCAACAGCATAACAAGGTTATTAAAAAGAATTCAGAGGGGGCGTGGCTTGGGCACCAACGAGCATGGCCGCTTGATTCCTGGGCTGCGCACAGACTCCAGCTATAAACGGCTCCACCGCTCTCCCTGCCCGGCGATGGGGAAGGTCACTAAGACCCCCGGCACCCTGAAGACCCAGGGCACCGACAGAGCTACTGACACCTCATCCCTGTGACGTTTCCTGATCGCACCACATGACTCTCCGGCGGCACCACCTGAGAAAATGGCGGATGACACGAGGCTGCCCCTGGAACAAGGCTCTTCCCCGCTGTCGATTGCTGACACCACAGAGACACCGGACACTGCAGACTGGCTCTCCCTCCTGCGGAATCTTCCCACCAGGTCAGACCTTAAGGAGGCAAACGCTGCATTACACACTTATTATTATTATTATTATTATTATTTATTTATAAAGCGCCAGCATATTCCGCAGCGCTGTACAATAAGCACAGTACAGACAGGGTTACAATACATTGAACAACATTTGACAAACAGTACAGGAGGAGATGAGGGCCCTATTCCCGTAGGAACTCACAATCTAGGAGGGTTGGGGTTGGAAACAGGAGGAGAGGACTGTAAGGTGAGAGTGATTGATGGTTGCGTCAGTGAGTTGGGTGGTAGGCTTCCCTAAATAGGAATGTTTTAAGGGAGCGTTTGAAGGAAGAGAAGTTAGGGGAAAGTCTGACAGTACGAGGGAGAGCGTTCCAGAGAGTGGGGGCTGCGCGTGAGAAATCCTGCAGTCTATCATGGGAAGAGGTGATGCGGGGAGAAGCTAGGCGCAGGTCACTGTTTGACCTTAGGGAGCGGGCTGGGGTGTATTTGGTGATTAGTGAGGACAGGTAGTGGGGAGCTGAGTTAGTGAGGGTTTTGTAGGTAAGGATAAGGATTTTGAACTTAATTCTGCAGTGGATGGGGAGCCAGTGAAGGGACTCGCAGAGGGGAGCGGCAGAGACAGAGCGGCGGGTGAGGTGAATTAGCCTGGCGGAGGCGTTCAGGATGGATTGTAGGGGGGAGAGGTGGGACAGAGGGAGGCCAGATAAGAGATTATTGCAATAATCTAGTCGGGAGATTACCAGGGCGTGTATGAGTTGTTTTGTGGTGACCGCGGTAAGAAATGGCCGAATTCTGGAAATATTACGCAGTTGGTATCGGCAGGAGGAGGAAAGAGACTTGATGTGGGGGATGAAGGAAAGAGCAGAGTCCAGTGTAACTCCAAGACAGCGAACTTGGTTTGATGGGGAGATGGTGATACCCTCCACCGTGATAGAGAAGTCAGGAGGTGGGGAGGCATTAGAGGGAGGAATAAGTAGGAGCTCAGTCTTTGACATGTTGATCTTTAGGTGGTGGGAGGCCATCCAGGAGGAGATGCCAGATAAACAGTCACTGACTTTTGAAAGGACAGGGGGAGAGAGATCAGGGGTAGAGAGGTAGATCTGAGTGTCATCAGCGTAGAGGTGGTAATTAAAGCCAAAGCTGTTGATGATTTTGCCCAGGGAGGAGGTGTAGATGGAAAAGAGCAGAGGACCAAGGACAGAGCCTTGAGGTACACCAACAGATAGAGGCAATGAAGAGGAGGAGTTACCAGCAAAGGACACACAGAAGGACCTGTTGGATAAATAGGAGTCAACCCAAGCAAGTGCAGTGTCACCGAGACCCAGAGAGTTGAGGGTCTGTAGAAGGAGGGGGTGGTCAACAGTGTCAAAAGCAGCCGAGAGGTCAAGCAGGATGAGAATAGAATAGTGGCCGTGTTTTTTAGCAGTTAGGAGGTCGTTGGTGACTTTGGTGAGGGCAGTTTCAGTTGAGTGTAGGGGACGGAAGCCAGATTGCAGGGGGTCAAGTAGGGAATTGGAGGACAGGAAGAGGGAGAGGCGGTTGAAGACTAGTTTTTCTAAGAGCTTTGATGTGAAGGGAAGCAGGGATACAGGGCGGTAGTTGGATGGAGAGTTGGTGTCTAGGGATGGTTTTCTTTAGTAAAGGGGTAACTAGTGCATGTTTGAAGGCGGATGGAAAGGACCCAGTGGAGAGAGATAGGTTGAAGATGTGTGTGAGAGCAGGGGTGAGGGAGGAGGAGAGGGGAGGAATTAGATGTGAGGGAATGGGGTCGAGCGGGCACGTGGTGAGATGTGAGGAGGACAATAAGGAATTGACTTCCTCCTCAGTGGTTGGGAGGAAGCGGCAGAGGGTGGCAGAGGGGACCTGTGGGAGTGGAGGAGGCAGATAACTATCTTCCATAATGGCGGAGCTGCAACATGTCCGCCAGGATATCCAGGGCCTATCACACCGGGTGGACACTTTGGAACAAGGGGCAGACGCTGTGCGGATAGCGCAGGAGGAAGCAACAACACTACAGCTTAGCTCTTCACAATTGTGTAACATGGCCTTGCATCTAGCAGATTTGGATAATAGAGGACGCCGCAGTAATCTACGACTGCGTGGCTTGCCTGAAACGGAAACGTCCCCGGCCCAACTCGCAGGTATGCTGACGGCCATCTTTAATGCCCTACTCGAACGGCCTGAGACCACAGCGGTGGATTTCGTACGGGCGCACAGAGCCCTCAGGCCAAAGGGTCCCACGGGGAGCCCGCCACGGGACGTGGTATGCTGCCTCTATGACTTTGGACTTAAAGAGGACATCCTGCGAAAAGCAAGAGAGACTACACACTTTTCGTACGAAGGGACGGATCTTCAACTATTCCCCGATTTGTCTCCAGCCACGCTGGCGTACCGCCGAGCCCTGAAACCTCTCACCACCTTGCTGCGTGATCAGAAGATTCGCTACTGTTGGCATGTCCCCACAGGCCTAGCTGTTATCTCTGACCACGGTTCCTACATAGTACATTCACCTGAGGACGTGGCCCTCCTGTCGAAGGAACTCCAGTTACCTCCACTTCAATTCCCGTGGCCGGACCCACTAGCTCTCTACACTCAGGTGGCCAGAGGCTCTCCTCTTGCCCCCCTGCCGCCACGACCAGACCGCAACAAAGGACGCATAGGCAGACGCACGGGCACTCAGAAGTAAGAAGCCGCCCTGACTCGGCTCCACCGCCTTCCTCCATCAACGGCCTGAACTGCCTGTCCGGCTTACTGACAGGTCTGGACAGGCCATCTTCCTCTAACTACCCGTCCCTGATTTTTCACTGTTTTATTTTACTCCTTGACTTCGCGGCAGGACACTCTGATATCTGACTCTCATTGATCAGCTGGAAGACACCATCTGGCTCTTCCGAGAGCCCAGCCTTTACTACCCGCACATGGAGCGCCCTGACAACGACATGAGATTTCTGTTGGATACACCATTGGCCGATAGGTCACTCGAACCCTCACTGGACACACGCAGTGCCCTTGCCGCTGGAGAAACATACAGAGACTACTGCGGATGTTGCGTTATATCTTTCTTGGGGTCTGGGCACTTCCCCTGGTTCCGGTCAGGTTCGTTTTTTCCTGCCTCGGCGGGCCTTTTATCTGACCTATATGTTATGCCGTGTTAATGTTTTCTCGATGCTTCTTGGGTCCCCGCGCTCTCAGGTATTTGGTTCTTTTTTCTTTTCCTTTGTGTAACTAGCCAGGCTTACCTGGGGCCCACCCACGTTCCCCAACGAGGTAGGTGACTTCCAGGAGTGTGACCGACCTCAGGTGTTTTCGCCTGGGTCGTTGCTGCACCCGTCACCCCCGCCTCTTTTGTAATTTTTGTACATAGTGCCTCCCCTTCCTATTTTTTCCCACCCTCCCCCCTTTTCTTTTTGGTTCGTGAACCAGATAATGTCTTCTATAACGGAAACTTCCCTGGTCCCCGCGGACCTACACATTGTCTCCATAAATGCCAATGGGCTTAACGTCCTTGAGAAGCGCTCACAGGCCATGCGTGACTTTCGCTCCCAGAAGGCCTCGGTGGTCTTTATCCAAGAAACCCATTTCCAAACCGGTAGAGCTCCCACCCTCACGAACTCTCACTTTCCTTTAGGGTTCTTTAGCCATAATGTGGAAGCCAGGTCTAAGAGGACTGCCATTTTATTTCACAGATGGGTACTGTTTCAATTAATTGATTCAGTGACGGACGAGAGGGGCCGCTATGTCTTCGTGAAGAGCAACATCCTTGACCAGGTTTACACCTTCGCTACATGCTACTCGCCCAATAAAGCACAACACCGGTTTCTGTCATCCACATTACGGGCCTTGGATAACTTCTCGGAGGGTCTGGTGGTGCTGGGAGGTGACCTGAACGTGCCATTGGAGCCTTCCTGGGACACCTCTGCAGGCCGTTCCTCCGTCCCACCACACATTTTACGTTCATGCCGTCACTCTCTTCACACATCCAGACTTGTAGATTGCTGGCGCGCTTTGCACCCAACTGATAGGGATTTCACGTTCTACACTCCCCCGTCCCAGTCATACTCTAGAATTGACTATATATTTGTCTCACATTACCACCTTTCTACATTGTGCCGGGCGTCCATAGGCACGGCGACTTGGTCTGACCATGCACCGACTTCACTCACTATCAGCTCTCCCTTTTATACCGCCCGACGATCTCTAACTGGCGTCTCAGTGACTCACTCCTCTCCGACCCGCTGGTGGAGGAGGAGGGCCGGCAAGTTCTTACTAACTATTTTGAGGAAAATGCAGGGGGGACGTCTCTTCCCCTATAGTCTGGGAGGCACACAAATGCGTAATTAGGGGTTTTTTCATTCGCAATGGGGCGGAAAGGGCTAAGCTGCGTTCTGCCCAGATGCGCGATCTCCACCTGCAAATAGCACAAACCTCCTCTGCACATAAACGGGATATTGACCCATCTAGCCTGGCGTGCCTGACCGACCTACGTAAATCTCTGGCGTCACTTCTGTCCTCCTCTTACCATAGGGCGTATCTCAGATCTAAAGCCTTTTTTCACCTCCAGACAAGAGTGGGTAACTGCTGGCGCGCATGCTGGCCAAAAGGTGCTCCACTACTTATATCGCAAGGTTACGAGATACTAGAGGCACGCTGCAGCGCCTCCCTACAACACTATTACAAATTGTCCATGATTATTATGCCTCTTTGTATGATTTGAGGGGAGAGGTCTGTCCCCAGGACTTGGAAGGTAAACGCTCTGCCATCTTAGCCTATCTATCCAAGCACTCCACCAGGCGCATCTCGGAGCAAACATCTGACCTTCTTGACAGTCCATTAATGGCGGAGGAATTGGCCCAGGCCCTTAAATCCTCTAAATCAGGCAAAAGCCCGGGACCAGACTGGAGGAGTTTAAAGGGAGTCCAGGAGAAATGGGATTATTTAAAGGAAGCATTATTGAAGGCCACAGGAAATTGCATTCGACTTGTTAGCAAAAACAAAAAAGGGAAAGAAACCACTGTGGTACTCTGCAGAAGTGGCCAAAATAGTGAAGAACAAAAAGACAGCATTCAATAATTATAAAATAACTCAGAGTGAAGAAGATAGGCAAACCTATAAAATTAGGCAGAAAGAGGCAAAGCAATTTATAAGAGCTTCCAAAGCACACGCAGAAGAGAAAATAGCTCAGTCAGTAAAAAAGGGGGACAAAACATTTTTTAGATACATAAACGAGAAAAGAAAAGTAAAACAAGGATTAGTTAGATTAAAAGCAAAGGAAGGAAGGTATGTAGAAGAGGATAAAAGTCTCGCTGACTGCCTCAATGAATATTATTGTTCAGTCTTTGCAGAAGAAAAGGAACCTCAGTTAGGAGGAAACACTAAAGAGACATTTACATATGAGTTTACAGAGGAGGAGGTTCTACAGCAGCTGTCTAAAGTAAAGACAAATAAGTCAATGGGGCCTGATGGGATCCACCCTAAGTTATTAAAAGAGCTCAGTGGTGTAATAGCAAAATCGTTAACAAGGATTGGTTAAATAAATCTGTTAACGGGAGTCGTCCCAGAAGACTGGAAATTAGTAAATGTTGTGCCCATTTACAAGAAGGGTAGTAGGGAGGAATCGGGGAACTATAGGCCAGTTAGTCTTACGTCAGTAGTGGGAAAATTAATAGAAACCATGTTAAAGGAAAGGATTGTTGAACATCTAAAAACACATAGATTACAGGATCAGAAACAACATGGGTTTACCTCAGGGAGATCATGCCAAACTAATCTTATTGACTTCTTTGATTGGGTAACAAAAATAATAGACACAGGTGGTGCAGTAGACATTGCTTATTTAGATTTCAGTAAGGCTTTTGATACTGTTCCGCATAGAAGGCTTATCAATAAATTGCAATCTTTGAGCTTGGATTCCAATATTGTTGAATGTATTAGGCAGTGGCTGAGTGACAGGCAACAGAGGGTTGTGGTAAATGGAGTTTATTCGGCGCAAGGTCTTGTTACCAGTGGGGTACCTCAGGGGTCAGTACTTGGACCCATTCTCTTTAATATTTTTATTAGTGATATTACAGAAGGTATTAATGGTAAAGTATGTCTTTTCGCTGATGACACAAAGATTTGCAACAGGGTTGACGTTCCTGGAGGGATCAGCCAAATGACAAATGATTTAGGTAAACTAAAAAAATGGTGGGAGCTGTGGCAATTGAGTTTTAATGTGGATAAATGCAAGATAATGCACCTGGGACGTAAAAACCCAAGGGCTGAATATAGAATATTTGATACATCTGAGGGTTGGGATTTAGGGGTTATTATTTCAGAGGATCTAAGGGTAAGTAGTCAATGTAATAGAGCAGCAGGAAATGCTAGCAGAATGCTTGGAAATGCTGGCAGAATGCTTGGTTGTGTAGGGAGAGGTATTAGCAGTAGGAAAAGGGAAGTGCTCATGCCACTGTACAGAGCACTGGTGAGACCTCACTTGGAGTACTGTGTGCAGTACTGGAGACCGTATCTCCAGAAGGATATAGACATCTTAGAGAGAGTTCAGAGAAGGGCTACTAAAATGGTGTACGGCTTGAAGGAGAAAAGTTACCAGGAAAAGCTTAATGATCTTAACATGAACAGCTTGGAAAAAAGACGAGACAGAGGAGATATGATAGAAACATTTAAATACGTAAAGGTAGAGGAAGGGAGTATATTTAAAAGGAAACAAAGTAGCAAAACAAGAGGACATAGTCTTAGATTAGAGGGGCAAAGGTTTAAAAGTAACATCAGGAAGCATTACTTTACTGAGAGGGTGGTGGATACAAGGAACAGCCTTCCAGTTGAAGTGGTAGAGGCCAAAACAGTGATTGAATTTAATCAGGCATGGGATAGGCATAAGGCTATCCTAAACAAAAGATAAATCCAGGTAAAGTATCCATGTAATTGGGCAGACTAGATGGGCCGAAAGGTTCTTATCTGCCGACATTTTCTATGTTTCTAAAACAAGCACAACCAGTAACCCTAACCCTAAAACAAGCACAAACAGTAACCCTAAAACAAGCACAACCAGTAACCCTAACCCCAAAACAAGCACAAATAATAACCTAACCCTAAAACAAGCACTAACAGAAACCCTAAAACAAGCACAACCAGTAACCCTAACCCCAAAACAAGCAGAAATAATAACCTAACAATAAAACAAGCACAACCAGTAACCCTAACCCTAAAACAAGCACAAATAATAACCTAACCCTAAGGCTAGAGTCAGACGAACGCAGACTGAGCGCAATCTGAGTGCGTGCACAACGGACGGACGTTCTGGCGGAAGATGCTGTAGACACCACACAGTCCGTTTTTTATGACGGACGTAGAAAAGGGAAATATGGGTGTAGCGCTCACTCCCGGAGGAGCTGCTGAATTAACCTCGGGTTAGTCTCACCGCACTAGGGAATAACTATACACCAGCACTGTTGTGGATTTTTATAGATTATATTCTTTACTGATCCCAATAAAGCAGCATATATAAAGTAGATACAGTATTTAAACTACAGGATTTCGTAACGCGGGAAAAACACGCGGCGGCAAAAGAGAAAGATTAACCCCCTCAGTTCTGGAGTGTATGTTCCGTGAATAATAGCTCAAAAATTGGTATGTGTATTGTCTCGGGTACCCAGGTACTGTATTCAACTGGCCAGTGAATGAAACAAACAATCTTCGACTAGTCACGTTGGGGCCTTGTGGATTTAAACAATACTGCAGCGTGCGTTTCTTATTTTTGGAACTGCGGCCTGGGAGGCCTCTCACCCATCCGATAGACAATCTGTTCAGCACCCGATCAAGGATCTTCTCCTGCCGTGCACTGGGACTCTGTGCCACTGGATCCGCTCCCTGCTTGTCAAATCTCCGCAACAGGAACAACGATCCATCTCCTGCACTCCTAATCGATCAGCACGGTCTCCTCACTCGGGGTCCAGCCGGAACCAGATTTCCATCCAGACCTCTCAGCGCTTCGTAGGTATGTCTCAGCAGAGTCACCGTCCCGATCTCAAGCACCAGTGAGGCAGCGCCTGTACTCTGGCCTGATCACGATCCTTGACAGATTTCACGTGCGTCCTCCACCTTTCACCGCTCAGCTCACTCTGCCTCTCCCCTGCACAAGGCTGCTGAGGTCTTTCCTCTTCCTACACCACCCACTTCCTGTACTCACGCAAAGCATGATGGAAATTGTAGTTCAGTGTTTGTCCAGCATAGTCCATTACGTCTCTATCTCCCTCTGGTGGTCATAATAATTAAATGCAGAGGGGGCGTGGCTAGCCGGCAGCACGAGTGGTCGCAAGGTGTGAGAGCTCCGTGAACGGCGCTCAGTTCCCTCAGTCGGTTCCCACATCCAGCAGTCCCACCAAGCCCATCTTTCCTCCCTAGTGGCCCTGACATCCTTCTGCTCTGCGATGGCCCCTCCGAAGGCGCAGCGGCAGCTGGAAGGACAGCGATCGAGCAGGCTGGAGAAAGGCCGCAAAATCCAAGATGGTGGCTCCCCGACATCCGGCTCCTCTCTGTCAGGATTAGACCCGGAGGAACCATGTGCATACCACCTCTCAGAGACATCCCCAGCCTCAGAAAAGTCCATGCATGATATGCTGCAGGGTCTCCGCTCCACTCTTCAAGCTGATTTTAAAGAGGCGCTGCAGGAGCTGCGCAGGGACGTTCAAGACTTGGGTGAGCGAACTGATAACCTCGAATCTAAATCTGATGATATTTGTCTGGCTCACAACGATTTAGTGGATAGACACCAGGTCTTGCAAGCGGCCCATGAGGCCTTAGCCATGAAGGTTGCTGACTTAGAGGACCGCTCGCGCAGAAACAACGTGCGGCTTCGGGGTGTCCCAGAAGCAGTGGCAGTGGCGGATTTACCAGCATATATTTTAGAGGTTTTTCAGATCTTACTCCCCTCAGCTATCCCAAGATTTACTCCTGGACCGTGCACATAGATTGCCCAAAGCGAAAAACCTTCCATCTGATATCCCCCGGGATGTTATTGTGAGAATTCACTTTTACCACATTAAAGAAGCTCTAATGGTGGCTGCCCGGAAGAAGCCCACTCTGCCAGCACCGTATGATGCCCTGTTACTGTTCGCTGGTCTCTCGGCGCGGACCCTGGCAAAAAGACGGGAATTTTTACCGATTACAAAGCTCCTTCGGAACCACGAAATGGCTTATAGATGGGGTTTCCCGACCAAATTGCTGGTGTGGAAAGAAGGGAGGCTTCACACCATATCTGAAGTGTCACCAGGCATGCAGCTCCTCCAAGAAAGGGGGCTAGTACAGGAGTACACCCCACCACGAGCGGCAACACTGTCCCCAATTAAAGTATCCCCGGAATGGCACAGAGTCAGGCCAAAATGAGCGGCTGGTTTTCACATATTCTTTCTCCTGAATGCAGCCTCTGGACTCTCTAGCGCTGCTTTCCCCTTTCCATGAGCTGACCAACCTTCTCCAATGCTCAGGAACCGAGCGCCATGTTCCCTTAATGGCTCGACCACTGTTGTTGACTTGTTCGAGTTGTTTGAGTTTCCCTGGGGATCCAGGGATACCCCTCCGTGTGGGATTTTTATTACCTGGCTCATTGCCATGCTTTCTTTCACCAAGGCGTCTTACACCCCACTTTACTGCGGGCTCGCAGTTCTATTTTTGCTGTCCTTGTTATTCATGCCTTTTTCTTTTAAACAATTTTCTCTTTTTACTTTTTTTTTTTCTGGACTACATCATGGTTCACTCATTTGTTTGCGTTGGACTCCTGGAGGTCAGGACCCATGGAGGGAGTATGGATTGGGGTTTATCTTTTCATTATGAGCTTGTTCCGTGGCTTCCTTGATGGGTTCCCCTGAATTGACGATTTTTTCATTGAACGTACGGGGTTTGAACGTCCCATTTAAGCGCCATTGCCTATTTCGAGACTTACACAGACTTAAAAACAACAATACCACAGTACATTTCAGGAGCGCAAAAATGAAAATTAGTCCTCTTTGAGTTTTAAAGTCCCAAAAGATCTCCGAGGCAAAAGTCTCTTTTCAAAGATAGTCCAGAGTGTTCCCCGGTCACAGGATGGAAAATACCGGAATGAAAAACAAGAGAAGAAAAAAAAGGAAAAAGGAAAAAAGAGAGAACAACAATTGGGCAATATCGTGTATGTGATACGAATAATAGAACAAGAAGAAAAAAACTCACAAGTGCAGAGCTAAATAGCTCAATGTTGTGCGCTGTTGAGTCTCTGTGGGGGACTCCACCCTCAGATGATAAGAATTCTTGTTCCGCTGTTTGCCTCAATCAGATGTTTCACGTTGCATAGGCATCGAGTAACCTCGGAAGAGACGTGTAATATCGTAATCCCGTTTTTAAATATATGTTCAAGTGAAATTCCAAATGGAGGTACTCACATATTGCAGAACCTCCTATGTAGGTGGTTCCGTATTGAGAGCAGTAGACCACTTCACAGGGGGTCTGAGCCTCTGACTGGATAGGTGGATACACTCCAACAAATGGACGAATGAATCAGAAAAAAATATATAATAAAATAAAAGGTATGCGATACCAGAATAAAAAATAGGTTAGTGGTTAAATCATGCGATACCAAGATGGGAAATGGTAAAAGGCATGTAATATAAACCATGTAATATAAAAGAAGAGGTTATAAGTGGGAAATTTTTTTATTTAAAACATATTAAATGAATAAAAGTGGGGATAACATCGAGACGCGTTTCCCTTACCAAATCTGTAAGCTTCCTCAGTCGAGTAATCACCCACAGTTGTATCTCCACAGTTTATAACCTCCATAAATTGGCGCCACAGGATTGTAGCGTGCATTCCACTTCAAACGCATCCACTTGCGTTCCATTCGAAAAAACTTCCGCTTCCGCTTTATCCAAATCGTTTCACTTGCGTTCCATCTGAAGCGTTTGTCCCTGCGTTCCGGCGGAAGTGAATCAGGTATATGTAATTAACGCCTGCGTTCCATCCAAAAAAAACGGCGCTTGCGTTCCAACAAAAGCGGATCAAATGGGAACAGCTCCTTTAATTTCGAATAGGCAATATTCCTCCGAAGGATCAAAATCCTCCCATTGCAAAAAAATTATATTGTGACAATATAAACAATTTAGAAAATCACATATACCCAACAACCGAAGGAAGAGAGTAAGGGTGGTGGAAGGGAGAAAGAGCACTAAGGAAGAATATAATGTGCCTATCAGGAGGGATACATGATACAGCGATTTAAGAAAATGATGGATCTCAAAATCGGCATTCAAGCCGCCTGGAATTAAGGTGTCTAATATATATATCCACCTCATCTCGGTCATAGTTAATTTTCTATTCAAATCTTCACCCCTCCAATTGCATTTGACAACCTCTATAGCAAAAAACTGAATACCTTTTACATTACAACCATGAATATCACGAAAATGAAGGGACACACTGTGTTTTTCATAGCCTCTCACTATGTTGCACAAGTGCTCATTAATTCGTACATACATGGGTCTTGACGTTTGCCCTATGTAGTTTTTGCCACATGGGCATTTCAATAAATAGACCACGTTCCTAGAATGGCAGGTAATAAGCTGCTGGATTTTATAACTTGAATTGGTTCTAGATGCAACAAATTCGCGAATCGTTCTTTTCCTATTAGATGTTTTTCTGCATGCAATGCATTGGCCACATCCATAAAAACCAGCTTGTATTCCAAATGGATTCTCCAGTGTGGGTTTCTTCTCTATGATATGATTTCTAACTAGTTGACGTCTTGAACTTCTTCCACCCATGTAAATAATAGAGGGTTTTTCAGACAATATTTCATTGAGAATAGGGTCTCTCCTCAAGATAGACCAATATTTCGCTATTGATTTCCTAATCTCTCTATTGTGTACATTGAAATCTAAGATGAAAGACACAGCATTTTCTTGAGTGTTTGTCTGTTGTTTACTAGTCAGGAGGGTTGATCTCTCCATTTGTAATACTTCTTCTTTAGTGGTTTCAAGAGTTCGCTTCTGATATCCCTTGTTGGCAAACTCATGTATAAGTTTTTGGGATTGCAGCTGGTACTGTCCAACATCGGAACAATTTCGACGGACCCTAACCATCTGTCCCTTGGGTATACCATTAAGCCAGGGTGGGTAATGATCGCTTCTTTTGTCGATATAGCCGTTCACGTGGACATCTTTAAAATGAGTTTTTGTACCGACCTTTCCATTCTCTATATACAGAGTAAGATCAAGAAAATCTACTGTGTCTCTATTGATGGTAGATTCTAATTTAATGCCTACTGAGTTGGCATTCAGATGAATAAGAAATGATTCCAAATCGGCATGGCTGCCTTGCCATATAATCAGAACGTCGTCTATATACCTGCGGTATAGGACGAGGTTATGCCCCCAGTCATGTCCGGCCCAGACCATTTGATTTTCCCAATGAGCCATAAATAAATTCGCATAACTGGGGGCAAACCTCGTCCCCATGGCAGTGCCATTAATCTGAAGATAGAAAGCTCCATTATACCAAAAGTAATTGTTAGTCAATATAAGACGTATACCCTCAATTAGAAATTTAATCTGATCGGACTCAAAACGTCCTGAGTCTGAAAGAAAAGACTCGGTGGCTTCACATCCAACATTGTGAGGAATTATAGTGTATAAGGAGTTAACATCACAGGTTGCCATGATATAATTGTCCTTCCACTCAATTTTTTCTAGAAGACATAACAAAGACATGGTGTCTTTAAGATAGGCGCGAGTCCCTATCACTAGGGGCTGTAATATTAAATCAATATATTCAGAAATTCTAGATGTTATCAAATTTATGCCTGACACTATAGGGCGACCTGGAGGATTGATTTTGTTTTTATGCAATTTAGGCAAATAATAGATGACAGGTATACGAGGATGTTCTATTTTCAAATAATAATACTCCTTCTCATTGAGAATACCCATATCTTTGCCCCTTTGTAGGTATTCAAAGAATATTTGTTTAATTTGGGCGGTAGGGTTACTAGATAATTGTTGGTAAGTATTGAGATCACCAAGTAATCTGCTCATCTCTTGATGGTATTGGTCTATATTTAGAATGACAACTCCCCCTCCCTTGTCCGCGGGTTTGATTATAACATTGTTGTCTTCCCATAATTGTTTAAGTCCTAAATATTCCTTTTTAGTTAAATTGTTGTGGAATTTGTTGTTATTTTTAGTCTCCAATTTTCTTATATCGGTATAAATCATTTGCTCGAACGTGTCTATTCTTTGGAGATCATATGGCGGGGGTAAAAAGTTGATTTTTCTTTTAATTCAGTGTGTGCATATGGATCTGAATGTGATTCTAATTGTCTTTCTAAAGGAGTTTTTGAAAAAAAACGTTTGAGACATAATTTTCTTTTAAATTTTTGCAAATCAATATAAGTACTGAAGGTACTGCCTCGATTAGTGGGGACAAATTTAAGTCCTTTAGCCAGTAGGTCGACCTGACCTTGAGTAAGTGTTATTCCGCTAAGATTGAAAATACCCCTGGATTCTATACCGCAGGTATATAGACGACGTTCTGATTATATGGCAAGGCAGCCATGCCGATTTGGAATCATTTCTTATTCATCTGAATGCCAACTCAGTAGGCATTAAATTAGAAACTACCATCAATAGAGACACAGTAGATTTTCTTGATCTTACTCTGTATATAGAGAATGGAAAGGTCGGTACAAAAACTCATTTTAAAGATGTCCACGTGAACGGCTATATCGACAAAAGAAGCGATCATTACCCACCCTGGCTTAATGGTATACCCAAGGGACAGATGGTTAGGGTCCGTCGAAATTGTTCCGATGTTGGACAGTACCAGCTGCAATCCAAAAACTTATACATGAGTTTGCCAACAAGGGATATCAGAAGCGAACTCTTGAAACCACTAAAGAAGAAGTATTACAAATGGAGAGATCAACCCTCCTGACTAGTAAACAACAGACAAACACCCAAGAAAATGCTGTGTCTTTCATCTTAGATTTCAATGTACACAATAGAGAGATTAGGAAATCAATAGCGAAATATTGGTCTATCTTGAGGAGAGACCCTATTCTCAATGAAATATTGTCTGAAAAACCCTCTATTATTTACATGGGTAGAAGAAGTTCAAGACGTCAACTAGTTAGAAATCATATCATAGAGAAGAAACCCACACTGGAGAATCCATTTGGAATACAAGCTGGTTTTTATGGATGTGGCCAATGCATTGCATGCAGAAAAACATCTAATAGGAAAAGAACGATTCGCGAATTTGTTGCATCTAGAACCAATTCAAGTTATAAAATCCAGCAGCTTATTACCTGCCATTCTAGGAACGTGGTCTATTTATTGAAATGCCCATGTGGCAAAAACTACATAGGGCAAACGTCAAGACCCATGTATGTACGAATTAATGAGCACTTGTGCAACATAGTGAGAGGCTATGAAAAACAGTGTGTCCCTTCATTTTCGTGATATTCATGGTTGTAATGTAAAAGGTATTCAGTTTTTTGCTATAGAGGTTGTCAAATGCAATTGGAGGGGTGAAGATTTGAATAGAAAATTAACTATGACCGAGATGAGGTGGATATATATATTAGACACCTTAATTCCAGGCGGCTTGAATGCCGATTTTGAGATCCATCATTTTCTTAAATCGCTGTATCATGTATCCCTCCTGATAGGCACATTATATTCTTCCTTAGTGCTCTTTCTCCCTTCCACCACCCTTACTCTCTTCCTTCGGTTGTTGGGTATATGTGATTTTCTAAATTGTTTATATTGTCACAATATAATTTTTTTGCAATGGGAGGATTTTGATCCTTCGGAGGTATATTGCCTATTCGAAATTAAAGGAGCTGTTCCCATTTGATCCGCTTTTGTTGGAACGCAAGCGCCGTTTTTTTTGGATGGAACGCAGGCGTTAATTACATATACCTGATTCACTTCCGCCGGAACGCAGGGACAAACGCTTCAGATGGAACGCAAGTGAAACGATTTGGATAAAGCGGAAGCGGAAGTTTTTTCGAATGGAACGCAAGTGGATGCGTTTGAAGTGGAACGCACGCTACAATCCTGTGGCGCCAATTTATGGAGGTTATAAACTGTGGAGATACAACTGTGGGTGATTACTCGACTGAGGAAGCTTACAGATTTGGTAAGGGAAACGCGTCTCGATGTTATCCCCACTTTTATTCATTTAATATGTTTTAAATAAAAAAAAATTCCCACTTATAACCTCTTCTTTTATATTACATGGTTTATATTACATGCCTTTTACCATTTCCCATCTTGGTATCGCATGATTTAACCACTAACCTATTTTTTATTCTGGTATCGCATACCTTTTATTTTATTATATATTTTTTTCTGATTCATTCGTCCATTTGTTGGAGTGTATCCACCTATCCAGTCAGAGGCTCAGACCCCCTGTGAAGTGGTCTACTGCTCTCAATACGGAACCACCTACATAGGAGGTTCTGCAATATGTGAGTACCTCCATTTGGAATTTCACTTGAACATATATTTAAAAACGGGATTACGATATTACACGTCTCTTCCGAGGTTACTCGATGCCTATGCAACGTGAAACATCTGATTGAGGCAAACAGCGGAACAAGAATTCTTATCATCTGAGGGTGGAGTCCCCCACAGAGACTCAACTGCGCACAACATTGAGCTATTTAGCTCTGCACTTGTGAGTTTTTTTCTTCTTGTTCTATTATTCGTATCACATACACGATATTGCCCAATTGTTGTTCTCTCTTTTTTCCTTTTTCCTTTTTTTTCTTCTCTTGTTTTTCATTCCGGTATTTTCCATCCTGTGACCGGGGAACACTCTGGACTATCTTTGAAAAGAGACTTTTGCCTCGGAGATCTTTTGGGACTTTAAAACTCAAAGAGGACTAATTTTCATTTTTGCGCTCCTGAAATGTACTGTGGTATTGTTGTTTTTAATTCTATATCGGGTGAGGGATACACCCCACGGTGAGCTGCATAAATTGTACAATCTACTTTCTCACCATACAGTATAATTCACTCTTCTCATACATCATCAGCGCCTATAACACTTTTGACCCATTTGGGCCATCTTTCTTTTGAGTTACACAGACTTAAACCTGCAGTGGTATGTTTGCAGGAGACGCATTTTCGGTCCCAGGATGCTCCACGTCTCCAGTCCCAGATGTACCCTGAGGCATACCATTCTATGTCTCCCACGAAATCTAGAGGAGTTTCCATCCTTTTTCACAGGGATTGGCTGTTTCAGTGTACGTCTCAATACCAAGACAAGGAGGGGAGAATGTTGATTTTGACGGGGTCTCTTAATGGCGCCCCTGTGACGGTTGCTAACTTATATTTTCCAAATGTTAACCAAATGCAATTTATGAAAAAAGCTCATGCACAGGTTCAATCACTTAGCTCCCGAGCTCTGTATGTATGCGGTGATTTTTAATATGACCCCCAACCCGACGGTCGATAGCCAATCCTCTGGAGGTCACCCCCCCTCTCGGAAGGTGCAATCTCTGGGTAAATGTCTGACAGACTTTCTGCATACTGCAGATTTATATGATGCATGGCGTATATCTCACCCCCAAGTCAGGGATTATACCTATTATTCCCATGTCCACTCTTCGTACAGTAGGATTGATCTATGCCTCATCCATCGCACCCTGATCCCAAACCTTTTAGACGCTAGGATAGGGCCCATAACGTGGTCTGACCATGCTCCTTTAATCCTTTCCTTTCGTGCCACCTTCCCTGCTAGAGGTATGGGCTCGTGGCGGTTGAACGACTCTCTCATCATTGACCCGGCTGGAAAAGATGAGACAGCATGCGTTCTGAAAGAATATTTTTCCTTGAACGCTTCGGAGGAGGTGGCTATTTCGTCCGTATGGCTTGCGCATAAAGCCGTAGTACGAGGTCATTTTATTAGGCAGGGGACTTATAAGAAAAAATAAAGGGATGTTAAAGTGGCAGCTGTCTTACAGCAGATCGTTGCTCTAGAATCTCTAAATAAGGCTCAGCCAACTCTGAAAGTTGCCTCTGACTTGCTTTCCTTGAGGAAAGAATTGGAACGCCTGAATTTGCAGGTCATGGAACACTCGTTACGCAAGCTTAATTACGCTTCGTATACCCAGGGGAACAAGTCGGGGAAACTACTGGCATCTAAACTATGAGCTAAGCATCTCCACACTAAGATCACACAAGACGAATGCTCGAGAGGCGGACATGTGAGGGATCCGACGCTGATTGTTTCAGAGTTTGCCCATTACTATGGATCCTTATATAATCTTGGCTCTGACCCAGCTGTTCCGTCCCCACAAAAAGAGGATATCTCTACTTTTCTAGAGGAAGCGCGCCTGCTGACCCTGTCCGCCTCTCAGCAAGTGGATTTGCTCGCCCCATTTTCTGAAGAGAAGATTAGTAAAGCAATCTATGCTCTCCCGAAAGGTAAAGCGCAAGGCCCAGATGGGTTGACCAACTTGTATTATCAAAAATTTGCCTCGGAACTCACACCTACCCTCACTGGTTTATTCAATCATATTAAACTAACAGGCCAAGTCCCTCCGGAGATGCTTCTGGCTACTGTGATTACTCTCCCTAAACCCGGTAAACCCCCCACACACTGCACAAATTTCCGGCCCATTTCCCTGCTTAATGTGGATATTAACCCCTTAGTGACCGGGCGGTTTTACACAAATCCGTCCTTTAGTGACCGCTGCTGCTTTTACGTTTCTGCGCTGTTAGTGTTTAGGACAAATTTTCCTCTTACTCGTTTATGCAACCCACACATATTTTACACTGTTTTTCTCGTCATTAAATGGACTTTATAAAGATACCATTTTTTTCATCATTTCATATAATTTACTATAAAAAACATTGTGAAATATGACAAAAAAATTGAAAAAACACCACTTTTTCGAACTTTGACCCCCAAAATTTCTTATGTATCAACAACCGTCAAAAAAATTTAATTCCTTAGTAGTTTCTAAATTTAGTTCTGAGTTTAGCAATACCCAATGTTTACATATTCCTCGCTTTTTTCCTTATTTTATGCAACAATAAGTGCAAGTAGCACTTTGCCATTTCCAAAGAGTTTATTTTCAAAACTAGTGCTAGTGACATTGTAACACTGATATCTGTCACTAATTCCTGAATAACCCGCCACATATACATATTTTTTTAAAGTACACAAATCAAGGTATTAAACTTGGGGTATTTTGACTCTTTCCATGCAAACCATTTTACCACAAATCTATGCCAAAGTTTGAGAAAAAAAAAGTTTTGCTGATTTTTTTTTTTTTGAACGCAATTTAAGAATACATGTACTGTGAACTTTAAGGTTTACTGCCAAAAAGCACCCCAAAATATGTTCAGCAACATCTTCTGAGTAAATTGATACCACCCATGTATAGGTATGTCGGGTCATTTGGGGGCTAATAGGCCTTATTTGGGGGGTGCGCATTTCAGTTTTCCAACTTGGAATTTTCACATTTCGTCATCATGCACCCATGTCCTATTTGGGACATTTTTGAAGCCGGCCAAAGTAATTTACCCCCATCAAACCATATATTTTTAGAAAGGGCACACCCTGGGGTGCTTCAAAGAGTTGTATTTTAACACTTTCCATGCACTAGCTCTATGTCAAACTTTCAGGTAGTCACTTTTTGTGTTATTTTTTCACACACATTGTACTTTAGGCATGAATTGTCAAATCCAGTTATGGGTTACTGCCAAAAAACACCCCAAAATATGTTCAGCAACATCTTCTGAGTAAATTGATACCACCCATATATAGATTTGTTCTGTTGTTTTTGGGGTGCTACGCCAATCTTTGACATGTGCTTGTCAATTTTCTAATTTGACATACAGTATCTTCTTTGCTTATCTTCTTTTTAGGGGCCTTTTTACATACCCCAATTTTATGAACGTGCATATATTTGGTAAGCTAACACCCCAAAGTATTGTAAATGGAGTGTTTTTATGCCATGGATGCAACCGTTTGCTCCAAACAAATTGGATACTGTTTGGTGGTCATTTTTCATTTTCACACCCACATCAGTTTTGGACTGTGATTTAGGAGACACTGTTGTTTGTTACTGCATGAAAACTCTCCAGGTTGTTTTCTGCAAGATCTCCTGAGTACACCCATGCCCCCCATGCATAGGTTTGCCAGGATTTTGGGAAGGTTCAAATCCAATTTTTATGACTTTGTCATTGGAGTTGAAATTGAGATTATTTCTTCAGCTAGGCCTAGCTTTGGTTTTGGGTCTACCGCATACCCCAGTTTGAATTATTGCCAGAAAATTGTTTATATTTGTTATGTTGACACCCCAAGGTATTGCATATGGAGGGCTTTGATGCCATGGATGCAACGGTTTTAGCCCAAAACATTTGAGAAGGTGTGTGGTGTAATTTTTCAATTTTCAGATTTTTACGCCCACATTAGATTTGGACTGTGATTTAGGAGACACTGTTGTTTGTTACTGCATGAAAACTCTCCAGGTTGTTTTCTGCAAGGTCTCCTGAGTACACCCATGCCCCCCATGCATAGGTGTGCAAAGATTTTGGCAAAATACAGCACCAATTGTAGAACATAAAAATGTAGGAATAAAATGTAAAAGTCTGGTGCAGTAAAAGAAAAAAAAAACTAAACTGAACTAACTAACTAGAGTGTAAGAAAAAATAGAAAGGAAAAAAAAATCACAGATCACGCACAGTGTGATATAGCTTGAAACAGTCCCCAAGACACAGACCGGGTTGTCCAGGGCATTCTGGGAAGTAAAAGATTGTGTCTCTCCTCTGCTCCCTCTTGAAACACACCCTGCATCTTTTTTGGGGTTTCTGTTTGCCCTCAGTAGGGGGGATTTTATAAATGAAATGCGTAGCCCCAACTCTGTCCCCCATCACCGCCCGGGGAGCAGGTGCATCCTGGTACAAAAGCCCCGAAATGACCTGGAGCTGAAACTGTAAAAAGGACAGCGTCACTCCGGGGTTTGCCTTTTTGCAGAGCAAAAAGGCATTGTGGGTTGCAATTTGCATCAGGTAAATTGCAACCTTTTTGTACCAGGCCCTTGACTTCCGCATAATCTGGTAGGGCTGGAGCAGCTGATCTGCCAGATCAACCCCACCCATATGCCGGTTATAGGCTTTGATGCACACTGGCTTCCTGATGCGCTCAGCTCTACCACGTACAGAGACCTCCACAGACCTCTCAGTGTGGATGGTGGATAGAAGGTATACATCCTTCTTGTCTCTGTACTTGACCGCCAACAGCTCCTCTTGGCGCAGAGCTGAGGTCTACCCCCTTTTTAACCGGGTGCGGACAAGCTGTGCTGGGAAACCTACGCGGTTCTTGCGAACAGTACCGCATGCTGCTGTATCAAAACAATACAGCAGCTTGAACAAAGGGACACTCGTATAAAAATTATCAACATACAAGTGGTACCCTTTGTTCATCAGGGGAAAAAGTAGGTCCCACGCAATCTTGCCACTGGTTCCCATGTGTTCTGGGCAACCTGGAGGGTCAAGGCTACTATCCTTTCCCTCGTACACCCGGAAGGCCTGAGTATACCCACTCTCGCTGTCACAGAGCTTATACACCTTCACTCCATACCTGGAGCGTTTGGAAGGAATATACTGCTTGAATCCCAGCCTTCCCTTGTATTTCATTAGGGATTCATCCACGCAGATATTCCTTCCAGGTGTATAAGCCTCTGCAAACCTGGCGGCGAAGTGGGTAATCAGGGGGCGGATTTTATACAGCCTGTCAAACTGGGGATGCTCTCTAGGAGGGCACAGGCTGTTGTCACTGAAGTGCATGAAACGCAAAATGTTTTCATACCTTCTACGTGACATTGATTGGGGGTAAATGGGGGTAGAGCAGATGGCGCTACTGCTCCAGTAGGAGCGAATTGAGGGCTTCTTTATGATGCCCATCAGCATAGTAAGTGCCCAGAATTTCAGAAATTCTGGCACATCTAGCGGGGTCCATTGCTGCCTTGCCAAGTAGGAGTCTGGCTTCGCAGCACAATGCTGATGGGCATACAGATTTGATTGGGCCATGATGTGGCCCAACAAATCATCCCCCATAAACACCTGCAAAAACTGTGTGGCGGTAAATCCTGCAACATCAATATTGATGCCAGGATTTGCCGTGAAAGGAGGGATATCTGGCCTCTGGCGATGAGGCACTACCCACTCCTCAGCTGGAGCTGTGCGACTCCTGCTGGCAGGTGGTGACCCAGGATCTGCATCAGAAACATCACTAGATACATCAGCCAGCGTAGATGATGTATCTAGCGACGTCTCTGAGCAGTTGGCGGGGTCGAAATCAGGGTCGGAGTCTGACGCAGATGCCTCAGATTCTGACGCCAGGATGGCATATGCCTCCTCGGCGCCGTACACCCTCTCAGACATTATATATAATAGATTATAAAATTTTATAATTATTATATATAATAAGCGGATCGTTGGTTCTTAGAAGAACCGTTGGGTTTCACAAGAAAATACAAATAAACACCTAAATCTCTCTAAATCACTCTAAACCTGCCTCAATTCTTCTAAATCTCCCTAAAATCTCTCTAAATCTGCCTCAATTTTTCTAATCTCACTAAAATCTCTAACCTGTCAAATCTGATCTCTCTCTCTCGCTCACCAAAACACAAGTGAGGAGAGGGAGGGAGAATCACAGAGGTCAGAGCCAATATTTACAAAATATTGACCTGACCTGACAAATTAGAAATTTTATTTTGATTTTTTTTTACTTCTGATTGGATGTTGCTAGCCTGCCTCTCTGATGAGGCAGGCTAGGAACATCCCACTCAGCCCCAAGATGACCCTGCCCTTAGAAGGGCATCGCCATCTTGGCTGTCAGTTTATTTTATTTTATACCTTTTTATTGATTTTTATTTTTCTTTTTTTTACTTTTTTTACACTTTTTTTTACTCTGCTGGGTGCCTTGATCCCTCGAGGCACCCAGCAGAGCACCTGATCACTCATGTGATCGTTTTTGTACTGAGTGCCACGATACCTCGTGGCACTCAGTACTTCCTGCCGCTACCGGAAGTGATCGCTCGGGGGGAGCGATCACTTAGCGGACCGGTGGCAGGTAAGCATATTGCAAGGATGCCTCGATGTCGAGGCATCCCTGCAATATACACAGAGCAGCCGGAAGCGATCCGATCGCTTCCAGCGCTCTCTAGAAGTGCCGGGCACCTCTCCGGTGAAACCGGATGTTGATCGCTCCCGGGGAGCGATCACAAGGTGCCCCGGCACTTCTCACCGCCATTGCACGGATGCCTGGACTCCCAGGCATCCTGCAATGGCGTTTGAGCTGCTGGAAGCGATCTGATCGCTTCCAGCGCTCAAAAAACCGCAGGACGTACCATGTACGTCAGCGGGTCTAAAAGAGACCCGCTGCAATGACGTACATGGTACGTCCTGGGTCCTTAAGGGGTTAAGCTTTATGCGAAATTACTTGCATCCCGCATTGCGCCTCTGCTTCCTAAATTAATTCACCCAGACCAAACAGGGTTTGTACCGCGGCGACAGACTTGCGACAACACTCGCCGTCTTTTTGACATTATAGACCTAGCAAATAGATCGGGTGACCCAGGGCTTCTACTTTCACTAGATGCAGAAAAAGCCTTTGATCGCATGCATTGGAGTTTTTTGCATCAGGCGTTAGAGGCCTTTCTGTTCCCAGCCCCATTTATTCGGAGCGTTATGGCTTTATACTCTGCCCCTTCGGCGAAAGTTATGAGCATGGGATTTCTATCCCCGATTTTTCAAATAATTAATGGTACCCCTTATCTCCCTTAATATTTGTACTTGCCCTGGAGCCTCTAGCATCCCATTTAAAATTAAACCCGCTGATCTCTGGCTTAACCACCCCTGCAGGAGAACAAAAAATAGTTTTATTCGCAGACGACATACTTCTTTACCTTTCCGACCCGGAGACCTCCCTACCCCCTCTTTTTACTCTGCTAACTAGGTATGGCCAGCTATCATATTATAAGAACAATGTTAGTAAGACTCAAGCCCTTCCCTTGCATATTCCAAATGCATCACTTCACACTCTCCAGAATAAATATTCGTTTGACTGGCGCTCGGATTCCATTAAATACCTGGGCGTTTTCCTTTCCAAAAATAGGAGTTCCATAGTCCAACATAATTTTGTCCCTCTATTGCAGAATATTGAGAAACAAATGCAGTCGTGGCGAACGGTGGAGCTGTCCTGGTTAGGCCGCATGGCATCTTTAAAAATGACAATCCTCCCGCAGATTCTATATTACTTCCGTAACGTTCCAGTTTTCCTCCCTACCTACCTCCTGACAAGAATGCAACGTTTATTGTTTGCCCACATTTGGAAACGTAAACCCCCCAGGATTTCGGCTACTGCTGTGACTGCCTCGACCAAGATGGGTAGTCTGGGATTCCCTGATCTCTTAAAATATCAAAGAGCGTCTCTGCTAGCTCAACTGCTAGCTGCACTGCACGCAGTAGAACCCCCACTGTGGTTACGCTTAGAAAATGCCGTAGTCTCCCCTAACACCATTCATGATTTTATGTGGTACGACCTCCTTCCCAGGAGCAAAATGGGAGGAATGCTTCCTTCCTCCTACCTTTCAATCCTGACTTGGCGGCAGTGGGGTAGACCCTTACTTAAGCCTTTTCACCCACTCAGCTTTGCGCCTCTTTGCTTTCTCATCAGTCTATCCCCCGACTTACACCTAGCACCCTGGATACTCCAGGGAGTAACCCTTATCCAACACCTACTTACTCTAACCCTATTAAGCACTTCCCAGACTTAGTCCAGGAATATGGTATTCCTTCGAAAGAACTGTTCACCTATCTCCGTATTAAGCACATCCTGCTATCTCAGAGGGTTGCAGTGATCCCTATGATGGAGGTCACAGCCTTTCATAGGCTTTGTCTAGGAAAAAAAAGCTCAGCCAAACCGCTGTCTCTATGTTACCGAAGTTTGCTATCTCCCCCTAAACTACGGAAATGACCATATATGTCGATGGGAAAAAGAACTGAACATGACCTTCTCGCAGGAGGACTGGGTCTATGCCACGTCCTCAGTATATAAATTATCGAGTAGTACTGGCATGCGGGAAGCGCATCTCAAATTGCTATATCGTTGGTACCTTACCCCGTCCAGATTGCGACATATATCAAAGGGTTCAGAACTATGCTGGCGCTGTTCGATGGATAAGGATTCGCTCCTCCATATTTTCTGGTCATGCCCGAAAATTAGCCCCTATTGGGATGCGATCCTCTGGTTAATCAAATTGTGCACATCGATAGAGGTTCCCCTAAACCCTGAAACTTACCTGTTACACTTCCTCCCTACTAATATTCAATTGTCCCCTAGAGGGCTGATCTCTGCTATTCTGGGGGTTGCCAAATTAGTCCTAGCTAGTCATTGGCGGTTGACTTCTGCCCCTACAATCCCTGAAGTATTGACTCGTCTTGATAATATACACATGTATGAAGAAATGTTTGCTGCAGCTTGAGATACTCTCACATTGCACCATGATACGTGGGATGGTTGGGTGTCCTTCAGATCCTCCGGAACTGTGGTGTAATGTATAATGAACCATGTCTTTTCTTTCTTTTTTTCTTGTCTTTTCTTTCTTTTTCTTCTTTTTCTTTCTTTTCTCCCCCTTCTTTCCTTTCTTTCTTTTCTTTCCTTCTTCCTCTTCACTGTTAGATTTAGGTAGTTATATAGTATAAAAATTCAAGTACTGTATCTTACGGATTGGTGCTCACCTTCATTTTCATGTTTTAATTTTCATGCTGACTGGTCCTGCGTGACCCATACTGCCAATTCTATGCTACGTTATGCTTATTACTGGTACTTAATAAAAACTTTATATTGAAAAAAAATAAATAATTAAATGCAGCAAAACACAGTCTTTAAAACAGCGCTACACTCTCCCCCCCCCCTTGAACTCTTGGGTCTCTCCAAGGAAGTGTAACAGATACATGACATTTCAGCATTTACATTAAGCAATATATCCAGGCTCAGTAGCAGACATATAATGGGTCAGCTATACATCCTCAAGCGGACTCATGTTCCTGACTACCTCAGCTAGCATAGCAGACACTTCAGGCAACCTTCGCACAGTGGTAACAGCCTCTTCAGTGCTATGTCCCGGTGAATCGTAGGTAAGTCTCTGAGGGGGTCGGATAGAACGTTTGGACTCTGGTTTAATCATCTCCTCTTCGGGTGGAAGTGCCACATTTACAGTCTCAATTCTTTCATCCACAACTGGAGCAGACACTTCCTCTGAGTATGAGCCTTCCAGTGAAGGCATAGAACTATAATCTATGGACGCATCTTCTGGAAATTCAGGAACTTCCAAGGTTTCAGGTACTTCAGGTCGGAATTCTGGAGCATCAGGCCTCAGGCTACTTTCACACTGATCAGAGGCCGGAATAACTTCTTCAGGCTCAGGTGGGCGCACCCAGCTCAAACACCAGTCCTCTTCCTCACTGTCTTCTTCACTTTCTCTGGCAGAACGTAACTACTGAGACTGAGTAACAGGAGCCGAACAAGGAACAGGATGATTTGGCAAGGAAAGTTTATCTCCAACTGCTATCCATACTGCCTCTCTCAAGGGCAACAGATGATTTCTGTGTCAGTTCTTTAGAGGCCCGGCCTTTCCATCTGGACGGATTTGGTATACCGGCAGACCAGGCAGTTGCTTGCAGACAATGTAAATTTGAGAACTCCATCTATCGGACAGCTTGTGTCTTGCAGAAACACCCAAGTTCTTTAACAAAACCCTATCGCCGGGCTGTAGGTCCTGTACCCGAACTCTCAAATCGTAATTTCGCTTGTTTCTCTGCTCTCTACCTTCTGAAGTCAAACGGGCCTGTTCAAATGCAGCAGCTAGGTTTCCCCGGAGTCTGTCCACATAATTTTTGTAGGAAGTGACAGACATCTGGTCAATAGATAGGCCAAAAGCTAAATCAACTGGCAGTCGAGCCTCTCTTCCAAACATGAGACGCGATAAGGCGAGTACCCAGTTGCATCACTCTCAGTACAATTGTATGCATGCACCAGCGTAGCTATGTGACAACTCCAACTCTGTTTCTCTTTAGCTGACAGTGTCCCCAACATATTCAGTAGAGTGCGATTAAACCTTTCTGGTTGAGCATCACCTTGGGGGTGATATGGAGAAGTTCGAGTCTTCTGAATTCCTAGTACTTCTAACAATTGCCCGACAAGTCGGCTCTCAAAGTCTCTGCCTTGATCTGAGTGGATTCTTTGTGGTAGGCCGTAATGAACGAAAAACTTCTCCATTAAAACCTTTGCCACTGTAGGAGCACGTTGGTCTTTTGTAGAAAAAGCTTGGGCATAACGAGTGAAGTGATCAGTCACTACTAAGATATTTCCCTGCCCACTAGCATCAGGCTCTAAGCACAGGAAATCAATGCACACCAAGTCCATGGGTCCTTGACTTTGCAGGTGGCTCATTGGAGCAGTTTGGGTTGATAGGGTCTTTCTCTGAATACACCTCAAACACGAATGGCAGTAACTTTCAACTTCAGATCTCATACAGGGCCAATAGAATCTGTCTCGCACCAGTTTAAAAGTTCTCTCTGCACCCAAATGTCCATGATCATCGTGCAATGCTCTCAACACACTTTCTCTGTGCTTCTCTGGGAGGAACAATTGTTGCGTTTCTTCAGCATTATTCGAGGGGCCCCTTCGGTAGACCACCCCATCTAACATCTTCAGTCGCTCCCACTCTTTATAGACCAAACGGGCTCCTTCCGGAGAATTTGTCAGCAGAAGTCCCCTTTGACCCACGTTCATTGCTTTTATTGTCAATCCGATCAGAAGATCTCTGCCTTGATCTGCTCTCAGTTCCCGTTTCGAGAGAGTAGGCAAGCTTTCACTCCTCAGCTGTGTAGGATTACAATAGAGTTCTGGAACACCCGCAGCCATAACTCCTATAACCTCTGCCCCAATCGCTCCCTTGACTCGGCGCTCGGCCCCTTGACATAAGGCTTGCACCCCATCTGGAGTCAACGGAGTCCATTCTGTATTATAAGGCCTTCTTGACAAAGCATCTGCATCTCGATTATTTACTCCAGGGCGATACTTAAGGCTGAACCGAAACCCTGACAGAGCGGCCAACCACCGATGTCCCGTTGCATCCAGTTTCGCAGTAGTAAGGACGTACGTAAGAGGATTGTTGTCAGTCTTTATCACAAATTCAGCCCCATACAGATAATCTTTCAGCTTTTCTACTACCGCCCACTTCAAGGCTAGGAACTCTAGTTTGTGGGTAGGATAGTTCTTCTCTGAAGGTGTAAGGCTTCGGCTTACATACGCTACAGGCCTCAACAATCCATCATATTCTTGGTATAGGACTCCCCCTAGACCTTCTTTGCTGGTATCCACATGCAATTCGTACGGCTTATGAGGATCAGCGTAAGCCAGGACGGGAGCTCGAGTCAGACGCTCTTTCAACTTCATAAAGGCACTTTCACTTTGATTAGTCCATTCTTCTTGGATGGATTCTCGAACCTTCCTTGGCCCTTGAGCCGACAAACTTCGATCAGAGGCCTTGGAGCCTTCTTCCACTTCTTTCTGTAGGAGCTTATTCAAGGGTTGAGCTATCTTAGCAAATTCTCCTACGAATCTTCGGTAATATGAGCAGAACCCCAGGAAAGATCTAAGTTCAGTAACATTTCGGGGTCTAGGCCAGGAAGCTACGGCTTCCAACTTTCGAGGATCCGTCGAAACACCTTCTGCCGAAACAACATGTCCCAGGTACGTAACGGAAGGTAGACAAAATTGACACTTCTCCAGGGACAGTTTCAACCCCTCTTCGTTGAGCCTCTTCAAGACCTTCTCCAACTGGTGCTCATGTTCATCCAAAGTCTTCCCGAACACAATAATATCATCTAGATACACCAACACTTCTATCAAGTTTATATCCCCGACTGTCTTCTCCATTAACCGTTGGAACGTGGCGGGAGCCCCCGTGAGGCCTTGAGGCATTCTGTTGAACTCAAAGAACCCCAGTGGACAGATAAACGCAGTCTTCTCTTTGTCCTCAGGATGCATTGGTATCTGATGGTACCCACTTTGTAGCAAAATGGTTTAGTGTACTAGACCTGCAGACAAACACTGTAGGGCATCTTCTATCCGAGGAGTGGCATATTGATCAGGAATGGTCCTCTGATTTAACGTGCGATAGTCTATACATAAACGGATAGAGCCATTCTTCTTTCGAACCATAACTATGGGAGAGGCATAAAGGACTCCTGGACTCTTGAATCACCTTATTCCTCTGTAGTTCATTTAGCTGTTCTCGTAGATCATCCAAGTCTCCCAGCGGAACTCGTCTTGACCTTTCTCGAAACGGCTTATCCTCTTGTAGGCGAATGCAATGTTCAGTGCTCTTAGCTAATTCCACGTCAAACTCATCCTTCGAGAACAAGTCCTTCCATTTTAGAATCTGGGACTGAAGTCGCTTCTTCCATTCAGGCGATATGGGAGCATCTTTAGGATAGAACCTTTCAGCTGGAATCTCTTTATTCACCCCCCCCCCTAAATCGGTAGTGGAGAGAGGTGTAACAGAAGCTACTTGTCTGATGGGCATTCGTGCTTTCAGGATCACTGGAGAATCAGACACATTACACACACTAACTGAAACTCTTCCTCGTGTCCGTTTCAAAGCTCTGGTAGAGATTATCTCAGGGACTCTCTTCTACTCCGGCCTCACTCCCACGACTGAGATCAGTTTCCAGTACCACATACAGTGGTGTATTTAGGTTTTGTGCTGCCCTAGGCCTGACTAAACTCGTGCACCCCTAATTTAAATTTGACGCACCCCTTCCTGTCAAGGGCACACCTCTTCCTGGTTAATCCCCACCCTTCCTCTTTAAGCTCCACCTTTTCCTCTTAGAGCTCCGCCTTTTCCTCTCTTTATATTAAAAGTGGATACCAAGTGCCTACTTGTATATTTTGTATACCATTTCAAATGTATCTATTGAGATGAATTTAAACATTTCATAATTTTATTTAAGTATTTTTACAAAGAACAGCCACGCATGTCAAGTAAACGGGATCACAGCCGCTCTAATTGGTGGAACAATAAAATCCACAGAAACGTGCACTGCATATGAGCATATCACAGAGCTGCATAGCAATAAAACCCACAGAAATGGGCTGTGTGTGTGAGCATATCACAGAACTGCACAGCAATAAAACTCACAGTAATGTGCAGTGTGTATGAGCGTATCCCAGAGCTTCAGGGCAATAAAACTCACAGTAATATGCAGTGTGTATCACAGAATCCACAGCAATAAAACTACCAGCAATGCAATGTGCGGTGTGTATGAGTGCATCAGAATTCACAGCATTAAAACTCATAGCAATGCAATGTGTGGTGTGTGTCAGCGTATCAGAATCCACAGCAATAAAACCCCAGCAATGCAATGTGCGGTGTGTATGAGTGCATCAGAATCCACTGCAATAAAACTCCCAGCAATGCAATGTGTGGTGTGTATGAGTGCATCAGAATCCACTGCAATAAAACTCCCAGCAATACAATGTGTGGTGTGTGTCAGCGTATCAGAATCCACAGCAATAAAACTCCCAGCAATGCAATGTGCGGTGTGTATGAGTGCATCAGAATCCACTGCAATAAAACTCCCAGCAATGCAATGTGTGGTGTGTATGAGTGCATCAGAATCCACTGCAATAAAACTCCCAGCAAACCGAGTGTATATGAGCACACAGCAATTATTTATTCTACATTTACCGGCCTCTGTCCGCGGTAGGGCTGTGTGCAGAGTCAGCAGGGACTGTGTACAGACTCAGCAGGAGGTCGCTCCAGGCCACGTTAGGGTCACGGCTGTGCCTGTGCGTGGAGCCATCTTGTCAGCAGTGGGGTGCCACTGCCAGAGGGTGCACCGTGGCTTTGATTCCCTTCCCGGTGGGTGTTCAGTCCAGAATAGAGTGACAGTCCATGTTAACGAAAGGGCGGGCAGCTGCGTGCATGCGTGTCACGTGGTTCAGCCAGTCAGGTGGTACTGAGACTCAGTACCACCTGACTGGCCGGACCGAGTGTGACCTGCATGCAAGCAGCCTCACCAGGAGCCAGGCAGCTCAATGACAAATCTCTATCACTGCAGTGCTGGTTAAGGAAAGGTCCACTTTAAACAGCAGTAAGCAGACAGGGCTTCATATTCTGCTGAAACCCCCCCCCTTTACCTGCCGTTTACTGTCATCTTCTCTCTCTGGACACAAATCACATCCCCCTCCCCTCTCCTAGAGCTGCTGCGGGGCAGGGGAGGAGCTATGGAGGGAGGAGAGGGGGATTTTTATTCTATTCGATTTTATTCCGTATGCAAACGCCATGCTCCGCTGCTCGTTGTTTGAGAACACAGCTCAAAGCTGACACACAGTGACAGTGGCACCTCCTAGTACCCCCTAATGACACCCCAATAATCACTGGTATCTGGGGCGGCCCGCCCTCCGCCACTCCAAAGTACACCACTGCTCTGGTGATATGCTCACACACAAGTTTGGCGAACTGCCAGCAAGTACGGTGCTGTTTGAAGGCAGTGCAAATCCCCATAGAGAAGTAATGGTTAATCTATTCAGAGAACACCAAACAGCAGAGAAATGTCAGTGAAATGCCCTGATGTTCGGTGGTTTCAATCAGCAGGTTTATTCAGGCGAACCCCATAGGTTTCAATGTTAAAAATATTCCCGTTTTTTATGCAATATCTAATAAACCATTTATTATTTTAATCTGCAGTAAAAAGTCTTTATTTATTTATTGATTTTTTTTTGTACCTTTTAGTGATTTTTCCGAATTTTTTGGGCTAAATTCCTCCCCTTTTTTTAATAGCGGTTCTCCTTTTTCTGTAACAGAACTTTTTATTATCAATCATAGGATCTTATATGTAAATTCCAGACATTTTCGTTCAGTAGTTCTTTTGAAAACAGCAGGTCACTGGTTTGCGGTGGCAGCATACAGCGGCCGACTCCATGCACTTTGGGGACCCTGCGGTGAATGGTGAATTCACTGCAGGGTTGGGAAATTTTATTCCCCAAAGTGCAGGGAACTACAGACCACCAAAATGTTGGCGTCATTTCGGTGCTCTGTGAGTAACCCAATTAGTGGTGAGGTTTTTTGTTGCCCCCTGGAAAGTGAAAGCCTAGGCCTTGCTTACCCAGGACATACTTGAAAATTAGTGACATCTCAATGTTTCCTTCCTGGTAAAATAGTTTGCAAAAGTAAAAAAAAAAAAAAAATTTTTTTTTTTTTTTTAGGGGTGGGGCTACCCAGCGGGCCGCCGCCCCCTGGAAAGTGCCGCCCTAGGCCTGGGCCTTGTTGGCCTAGGCCAAAATACACCAGTGACCACATAAGGACCCGGCTGTGATCCGTTCAACTTGACTGAAGCCCGGAAGCTCGCCACTTCTCCTGATTGCAGAACCTTCTCTGTTCCTCCCAATCTCCACAACCGCCCCACTTCAGCAGGTGCTCTCTGTTCTTCGATCATTCGTTGATAGACTGGACGTAACATCGGATGCACTCCTCTTGTAGAACCTTCTTCCATCACTATCAGAGTCAGAAGACGCCTCACCAGATCAGTATTCGTCCCCACTATCATAGAACTTCTGTTGGCTCCTGAATGGCACGGACACACAATGACCAATGCATCACAACCTCCAGACTGTCCAATGACTTCGGATCCAATTTCTAACTTCACCTGTAGATATCCATCATAGGGAAGTTTCTCAGTTCTGATGCCCCAGATCTCGAGGTCCTTTAATTCTTTTAAATGTATGTGTTTCAAGTGCTTCTCGTAGAAGTCTCGATATGTCAACGTCACTTGAGCACCTGAGTCTAACAGAGCTTTAGTGTAGACCCCCTCTACTTGGATTGGAACGGTGGGAGAAGGACCTACCAGCTGGTCAGGAAACTTGTTCGTGGCCGCAGGAGGTATAGACCCAGTTCGCTGTACCCTAGCCTTCTTCCTGACTCGTTGAGGTCTTGGGTGTGCATTGCTTTCCCGCGACATAGGATCGGATGCTAAGGGAGTAACTCTTTCAGTCCTGGCAGACACAGCATTTGGCACGGATCTGGGCCCTCTCGGCCTTTCATTTCGGACTTGAAAAATGGAGCGTTTTTTTCAGTCGGGCGCCTAGTTTGCTCCCTCACCAGGGCCCTCTGGAGTTTCCCGCTTGCAAGGTGGACAACAGTTTCTCCACAGCCTTCGACCGGTTTCTTTTCGGCCCTCCCTTTTGGGCACTGAGCCCTGAAATGGCTAATTTCCCAGCAGCCAAAACATTTCTTTCTCGAGAGTGTGGGCATATTTTCTTCTTGCGGCTCACTTGGAGACCCCCTGTTCGAGACTACAGCAACCCCCTCAGTTCTGGTGTCCTTAGCCGACAGCAATGTCATCAACTCTATCATTTGCGACATCTGAGTTTTCAAAGCCAGCACTTCGGTCTGTATGTCTGCTACACAGAGAGTTCCTACTTCTGCGGTGAAAACTGTGTGTGAAGCATTAGCAACCCTTTTAGCCTTAATTAACCCCTTCACTGCTGAGCCATTTCGGGTCTAATTTTTCTTCTTTACTTTAAACATGGTCATGTTTGGTATCATTGGAAAGGCCATGCTCTAGCCTACCCTCTAGCTGCCAACAGTGGGGAGATATCGTTGTTCAAAGGAACCCCCTGTCTCCACCCCTATCTTTCCTTAGGAGTCAATGAGGACTTTCCCCACACGTCCTCAGCAGTGAAAGGGTTAAAGCCTCTTCTTCTCAGATAGCTTTGACCAGTTTGGAATAGGTCAGTCTCTTGCTTTGGTATCTAGTCTGAAATTTCAACATTATGGGATCCAGTGGGAGTGCTCCTTTGAAAATTTGATCCATCAAAGCTTTGCTTGCATGACTCGGTTCCATGCCTCCTTTGAGAATGACCTGATGGATGATTTTATCCAGCCGCCAGACATACAGTCAGGTCCAGAAATATTGGGAAATCGACACAATTCTAACATCTTTGGCTCTATACACCACCACAATGCAGTTGGAATGAAACAAACACAATGTCACAATGTGCTTAAACTGCAGACTGTCAGCTTTAATTTGAGGGTATGTACATCCAACTCAGGTGAACGGTGTAGGATTTACAGCAGTTTGCAGATGTGCCTCCACCTGTTAAGGGACCAAAGGTAATGGGACAGAATAATAATCATAAATCAAACTTTCCCTTCTTAATACTTGGTGCCAAATCCTTTACAGTCAATCACAGCCTGAAGTCTGGAACGCATAGACATCACCAGACGCTGGGTTTCATCCCTGGTGATGCTCTGCCAGGCCTCTACTGCAACTGTCTTCAGTTCCTGCTTGTTCTTGGGGCATTTTCCCTTCAGTTTTGTCTTTAGCAAGTGAAATGCATGCTCAATGGGATTCAGGTCAGGTGATTGACTTGGCCATTGCATAACATTCCACTTCTGTCCCTTCAAAAACTCTTTGGTTGCTTTTGCAGTATGCTTTGGGTCATTGTCCATCTGCACTGTGAAGCGCCGTCCAATGAGTTCTGCAGCATTTGGCTGAATGTGAGCAGATAATATTGCCCCAAACCCTTCAGAATTCATCCTGCTGCTTTTGTCAGCCGTCACATCATCAATAAATACAAGAGAACCAGTTCCATTGGCAGCCATACATGCCCACGCTATGACACTACCACCACCATGCTTCACTGATGAGGTGGTATGCTTAGGATCATGAGCAGTTCCTTTCCTTCTCCATACTCTTCTCTTCCAACACTCTGGTACAAAGTTGATCTTGGTCTCATCTGTCCATAGGATCTTGTTCCAGAACTGTGAAGGCTTTGTTAGGTGTTGTTTGGCAAACTCTAATCTGGCCTTCCGGTTTTTGAGGCTCACCAATGGTTTACATCTTGTGGTGAACCCTCTGTATTTACTCTGGTGAAGTCTTCTCTTGATTTTTGACTTTGACACACATACACCTATCTCCTGGAGAGTGTTCTTGATCTGGCCAACTGTTGTGAAGGGTGTTTTCTTCACCAGGGAAAGAATTCTTCATTCGTCCACCACAGTTGTTTTCCGTGGTCTCCCAGGTCTTGTGGTGTTGCTGAGCTCACCGGTGCGCTCCTTCTTTTTGAGAATGTTCCAAACAGTTGTGTTGGCCATGCCTAATGTTCTTACTATCTCTCTGATGGGTTTGTTTTGTTTCTTCAGCCTAATGATGGCTTGCTTCACTGATAGTGATCTCTTGGATCTCATCTTGAGAGTTGACAGCAACAGATTCCAAATGCAAATTTCACACTTGATATGAACTCTGGGCCTTTTATCTGCACATTGTAATTGGGGTAATGAGGGAATATCACACACCTGGCCATGGAACAGCTGAGAAGCCTATTGTCCCATTACTTTTGGTCCCTTAACATGTGGGAGGCACATCTGCAAACTGCTGTAAGTCCTACACCGTTCACCTGAGTTGGATGTACATACCCTCAAATTAAAGCTGACAGTCTGCAGTTAAAGCACATTGTGTTTGTTTCATTCCAACTGCATTGTGGTGGTGTATAGAGCCAAAGATGTTAGAATTGTGTCGATGTCCCAATATTTCTGGACCTGACTGTAGGTGGACAATTCTTCTTCATCCTTTTGATAGGTGTGAGAGAACTTGTGGATAAGCTCGGCACAATCCTCCACTCCCCCGTAAATTTCCTGTAAAGCTTCTAGATACTCCGCAGCAGTGCAACGTGGCTTGTCCCTTTTCAGATTTCGGATGACATCTGAAGCAGGACCTCTTAAGCTCGCGATCAACCTTTGTCTCTTCACGGTGTCGGCAACTTCCCATTCTTCCACTGCTTGCACTGCCTGATCTATCCAAGTCTCAAAGTCCTCTTCTCCAGTTGGCACAGGGACCTTACCAGAATAAAACCGTAACTTGCGATATCCATAATTGAGAGACGCAGCAGAGTTTTGGGCTAATGTTTCCACCAGTTTTCCCATTGCGGTAAAGAATGCAACAGGAGGGAACCCTGTCACCGGGGTTGAAGTAGTATCCGGTACCCTGTGACCTGACGTTGTTGGGCTAGCCGCGGGAACATTCGTGGGATCACCACGTGGCGCGCTGGGCTGGACCAGTCGAACTTCCACATCGTCGGCCAGCTTCACACTCACGCCCTGAAGACACACCGGAACATCCTTTCTCCACTCAAAAATAACATAGGTGTGAGACGTCTCTGGGTTCACCTTAATGTCCAGTATTGCCCCCCCTATGATCTGGTGTCAGCGCTGCCACGGCCCGGCGAATTTGGTCTTCGGCCCAAGTGTCTGCGGGAATGTCCATAACTACACTTAACCCTATCTGGCTATTTTGCTCCTCACACCATTTGGCAGCAGTGTCTGGATCCATAATTAACCCTTTAATTGCGGTTTCCAGAGACTGGAATCCTGGACGAGCCCCCACGTGTAGCGCTCACTCCCGGAGGAGCCGCTGAATTAACGTCGGGTTAGTCTCACCACACTAGGGAATAACTATACACCAGCACTGTTGTGGATTTTTATAGATTATATTCTTTACTGATCCCAATAAAGCAGCATATATAACGTAGATACGGTATTTAAACGACAGGATTTCGTAACGCGGGAAAAACATGCGGCGGCAAAAGAGAAAGATTAACCCCCTCAGTTCTGGAGTGTAAGTCCCGTGAATAATAGCTCAAAAATGTGTATGTGTATTGTCTCGGGTACCCGGGTACTGTATTCAACTGGCCAGTGAATGAAACAAACAATCTTCGACTAGTCACGTTGGGGCCTTGTGGATTTAAACAATACTGCAGCGTGCGTTTCTTATTTTTGGAACTGCGGCCTGGGAGGCCTCTCACCCATCCGATAGACAAACTGTCCAGCACCCGATCAAGGATCTTCTCCCGCCGTGCACTGGGATTCTGTGCCACTGGATCTGCTCCCTGCTTGTCGAATCTCCGCAACAGGAACAACGATCCACCGCCTGCACTCCCAATCGATCAGCGCGGTCTCCTCACTCTGGGTCCAGCCGGAACCAGATTTCCATCCAGACCTCTCAGCGCTGCGTAGGTAGGTCTCAGCAGGGTCACCGTCCAGATCTCCAGCACCACTGAGGCAGCGCCTGTACTCTGGCCTGGTCACGATCCTTGACAGTTTTCGCGTGCGTCCTCCACCTATCACCGCTCAGCTCACTCTGGCTCTCCCCTGCACGAGGCTGCTGATGTCTTTCCTCTTCCTACACCACCCACTTCCTGTACTCACGCAAAGCATGATGGAAATTGTAGCTCAGTGTTTGTCCAGCATAGTCATTATGGCTCTATCTCCCTCTGGTGGTCATAATAATTAAATGCAGCAAAACACAGTCTTTAAAACAGCGCTACATGGGAAACAAAATTAATATGAAAAAGTATATGAAAAGGCATTTTGTGCGTCAAGGTGCTGGACGTCGCAAATGTGCTGCGTCTGACGTCTCATCACGCACACAGAACGCTACACGGACGTGGTGGATGTGGCGCACTCTGCGCGTCCATGATAGCAGTTGTACGTTCTTGCCTAACTTGCGTCCATTTGCCATGTGCGTTTGTGCGCAGTTCGGTGCAGACGCACTTAGTGTGTGAGTCTCTATGGCTCATGATTCTATGCTACAACAGACGTTAAACTGTGCGGCGACACGGACGTGATCACTGCGTTCGTCTGACACGGGCCTAAAACAAGCACAAATAGTAACCCTAAAACTAGCACAAATAGTAACCCTAACCCTAAAACAAGCACATAATAACCCTAACCTTAAAACAAGCACAAATAATAACCCTAAAACAAGCACAAATAGTAACCCTAACCCTAAAACAAGCACATATAACCCTAAAACTAGCACAAATAGTAACCCTAACCCTAAAACTAGCACAAATAGTAACTCTAACCTTAAAACAAGCAAATCATAACCCTAACCCTAAAACAAGCACAATTAGTAACCCTAACCCTAAAAGAAAAAAATAGTAACCCTAACCCTAAAACAAGCACAAATAGTAACCCTAACCCTAAAACTAGCACAAATAGTAACCCTAAAACAAGCACAAATAGTAACCCTAACCCTAAAACTAGCACAAGTAGTAACCCTAACCTTAAAACAAGCACAAATAATAACCCTAAAACAAGCACAAATAGTAACCCTAACCCTAAAACAAGCACATATAACCCTAAAACTAGCACAAATAGTAACCCTAACCCTAAAACTAGCACAAATAGTAACTCTAACCTTAAAACAAGCAAATCATAACCCTAACCCTAAAACAAGCACAATTAGTAACCCTAACCCTAAAAGAAAAAAATAGTAACCCTAACCCTAAAACAAGCACAAATAGTAACCCTAACCCTAAAACTAGCACAAATAGTAACCCTAAAACAAGCACAAATAGTAACCCTAACCCTAAAACTAGCACAAGTAGTAACCCTAACCCTAAAACAAGCACAAATATTAACCTAACCCTAAAACAAGCACAAATAGTAACCCTAACCCTAAAACAAGCACAAATAGTAACCCTAACCCTAAAACAAGCACAAAAATAACCCTAACCCAAAAAAAAGCACAAATAGTAACCCTAACCCTAAAACAAGCACAAAAATAACCCTAACCCAAAAAAAAGCACAAATAGTAACCTAACCCTAAAACAAGCACAAATAATAACCTAACCCTAAAGCACGCTGTAACAGATCTCTGTACCCGGACAGGGTCACATCTGCCAAATGCTGCTTCCTCGCTGGACACCCAGTTTCTCCTCGTGACTCTCACACCTTTCTCTTGTACCTTAGCCTCAACTCAAGGCCCGGTGCCTATAGAGAGCCTGACTAGCACCCCCAGAAATAAGCCAAAGCTGTAGACCTGGAGCCTTTCCTTGGCACAGCGGGCAGAAGATTCCTGGTACTCCAAAACATGAGTCGTGACTTCAAGCTTGGTCAGAATAGAACTGACTGTTTATTACACAACACAGAGATACACTCAACCACCAACCTCATTTACATACAATCAAGCAGATAACTGCACAAATCAGATTAACTACCCAGGACCGTCAAACAATGGAGAATGGGGGAAGAGAAAGCACGTAAACAAAAGGAATCTCTTACTGAGAGAATTTACACAATAGCAGGTACTAATACAGAGATCTACACTATACAGGGAATAACACACAGACATCAGAAATCTTTAGTTAACTGGCATATATATAAAACGGGGAAAATCACATTGGGTACTTATAAAAATAAGGGCTAACGAACTTTTAATACACACAAATAAATAAACACTTGAATGGTTGTACTGCGCTACAGCGTAGTGGCGGCCGTCCCGTCACATATCTCCCCCAAGTTACCAGATGGCAGACCCGGTGAGACCCTCTTCGGGTCCGCTTGGGGATGTCCATGGCACCCACCCACCCTAAGTTTCAAGCTCAGTCTGGCGGGATAGTCCGTCCGCATTGCCATTTTGCTTCCCAGGCCGATACTGGATGGTGAAATTGAAGGGCTGGAGGGCCAGGCTCCACCGCAAGAGCCTGCCGTTGTCCCCGGCCACCCGGTTCAGCCATACCAGGGGATTGTGGTCCGTGAGGACGTGAAGGAGCGCCCATACAAATACGGTTGCAATTTCTTCAGTGCCCATACCAGGGCAAGGCACTCCTTCTCGATGGGCGCATAAGCCACCTCCCTGGGTAAAAGTTTCCGGCTGATGTAGGCAACCGGGTGGTCGTGCCCGTCTTCACCGACCTGGCTCAGCACTGCTCCCAATCCGAACATAGATGCGTCTGTGTGGAAAACAAAACGTTTAGTGGAATCAGGAGCAGTCAACACGGGGGCTTCCACCAAGGCTTGCTTGAGCTGCTGGAAGGCTTCTTCACACTCAGGGGACCACAGTACCTGTCGGGGAAGGTTCTTGCGGGTCAGGTCAGTCAGGGGTTTGGCAATGGCGCTGTAGTTGGGGACGAAGCGGCGGTAGTATCCTGCCGTACCTAGAAAGGCTAACACCTGGGTCTTGGTGCGGGGAGTGGGCCACTGGGCAACAGCTTCAACCTTGGCGGGTTCTGGGCGCTGCCTTCCGCAGCCCACCCGGTGGCCCAGGTACTGGACCTCGGACATGCCGACGTGGCACTTGTCTGGTTTTATGGTCAGACCGGCGGTGCCAAGGCGGTCCAGTACAGCCCGTAAATGCTGTAAGTGTTCCCCCCAGGTGTTGCTGAAGATGGCTATGTCATCAAGGTAGGCGCTGGTAAAGTCTTGCATCCCCTCTAGCAGCCGATCCACCATGCATTGGAAAGTGGCTGGGGCATTCTTCATCCCGAATGGCATAACCCGAAATTGGTATAAGCCAAACGGAGTGATGAATGCCGATTTCGGCACACCCTCCTCGGCAAGGGGAATCTGCCAGTACCCCTTACATAGGTCAACGGTGGTGAGAAAGTTTCCCTGGGCAATCCGGTCTAGGAGCTCGTCGACTCGGGGCATGGGGTATGCGTCAGTGACAGTGTGGTCATTTAACTTTCTATAGTCCACACAGAACCTGGTAGTGCCATCCTTCTTGGGTACTAGAACCACCGGGGAGGCCCAGGGGCTCTCGGAGGGTTCTATTACCCCTAGATCCAACATCTCACGGATCTCTTTCTGCATCCCATCTCTCACTGCATCGGGAATTCGGTACGCCGTCTGCCGCAAAGGGGCTTGACTCTGGGTATCGACCCGATGCAGGGCTACGGAGGTGTAGCCGGGACGGGATGAGAACAGGTCTCGGTGCTCCTGTAGAACCTGCTGAGCCTGTTCCTTGTGGCGGGGGGTGAGCCCCTCGCCCAGCCAGACATCAGCTACCCCCTGGGCGCTTGGATCCCCGGGCAGTACCGGCAGGGGGAGATCCTCCAGATCCCCCGCGTCCGGCGTGCAGATGGCGGCTACTGCCTCTTCCCTTTCGAAAAACGGTTTCAGCATGTTCACATGAAAGGTTCTGTGTATCCTTTCATCTGAACATCTGGCTGCGGTGAAGGTGGTATCGCAGATCTTTTCTATGATTTTGTAGGGTCCTTCCCAGGCTGCCTGCAACTTATTTTGTTTGACCGGTCGGAGGGCTAATACTTTCTGCCCTATCTGGAAGGTGCGGTCCCTAGCCGACCGGTCATACCACCTCTTTTGCTTGGTTCGGCGCCGCTGGAGATTGTCCCGTACCAGGGCGGTCAATCCTGCAGCCGGTCCCTAAACTCAAGCACATAATCTATGGCCGAGGTCCCCTCCTCGGCCAGAGCACCTTCCCAGTGCTCCCGGAGCAAGTCCAAGGGGCCTCGGACTCTCCGGCCGTACAGTAGCTCAAAGGGAGAGAAGCCTGTGGCTTCCTGGGGTACCACCCGGTACGCGAACAGAAGGTGGGGCAGATGGCGTTCCCAGTCCTTATGGGACATGGTAAAGGTGCGGAGAAGCTGTTTGAGGGTCCCGTTGAACCGCTCGCAGAGCCCGTTGGTCTGCGGGTGGTAAGGGGAGCTGTACAGGGGTTTAATCCCGCACAGTCTCCAGAGCTGCTGTGTCACCTCTGCCGTAAATTGTGTGCCCTGGTCAGTCAGGATTTCCTGGGGAAATCCGACCCTGGAGAATATCTGCAGCAGAGCTCCGTCAACGGTCTCTGCGTGGATATCCCGGAGGGCCACGGCTTCGGGGTAATATACTTCTTGCCCGTAGGGCTAGGCACTGCCAAGGGTCCTACCAGATCCACCGCCACCCGTCTAAAAGGTTCTCCCACTATGGGCAAGGGTCTCAGGGGAGCTTTCTTGGCATCCCCCCGCTTCCCTACTCGCTGGCACACCTCGCACGTCCGACAGTAGTCCCTAACCTCCCCTGATAATCTGGGCCAAAAGAAGCTCTGGGTCAGGCGGTGTAATGTCCGCCGGTGCCCGAGATGGCTCGCAAGGGGAATATCATGCGCGATCCTTAACAGATCACGCCGATATTTCGCCGGCACTACCAGCTGCCTGTGGGGTACTCGGTCTATTCCCTGGCTCGTCCCCCCCGATGTCCTGTACAGCTTCCCTTGGTCCCAGGCAAATCTCACCTCCCCTAACCCTTCCGGATCCCTCCCTGCTTGTTGTCGGTATGGGGCAAGGGTAATATCGTCCCGGGTGGCTTGGGCAAAGTCCGTCGGGGAATCCCAGGTCAGGGAAGGGGTGTTGTCAGGGCCAAGGGGGGGTGTTGGTCTGGTCTGGCTTACCATGGTCCCCTCGGAGTCGGTGTGTGGAGCCTTCCGTGCTTGGTTGCGGGTGGTAACGGGGCATACCCCGCCAGGATGAGGGTCCTCAAAGGTGGAGGTCAGCAGTCCCAGGTCGTTGCCAAGTAAGACCTCGGACGGTAGATTCTTCATGACCCCGACCTCCACGTCCCGGGCATCCGTGCCCCAATCTAGATGGACGCGGGCCGTAGGGATTCGATACACATGGCCGCCAGCGACTCTGACGGCCACCGAATACCCAGTTGAAGCAGCCGAGTGGATAAGATGGGGCTGTGCCAGGGTAAGGGTTGCACCGGTGTCTCGCAGACCGCTGGCAAGTTGTCCATTCACCCGGACTTATTGGCGATGGTGTTGACGGTTGTCCTGCGCGGCTGCTTGCACTGGGTCGGCCTCATGCAGGATGCCCCAGTCTTCCTCGAGGGTGGCTGTGGGTTCTGGTTCCTGATGGCAACAGTATGCCGCCGCTCATCTCGGTGGGTGCGCTGCCCGGGACGGTGCCGGACGGTGGGTGTTCAGGAGACAACGGTCCCGTATGTGTCCGATCTGGTTACACCCATAGCACCGGGGTCCTACCCGAGGAGCCGGGGTGCCAGAGGCCTGGGTGCTCGTTCGAGGGGAGCAGGGCGTAACTGTGGTGCTGGATGGAAGCGGGGAGGTGGGGCTCGGATGACCGGAGGGGCTACTCACCTGGCGTCCTGGTACTCGTCAGCAAGTCGGGTGGGTTCAGACAGGGTGAGGGGGCGCCGGTCTCGTACCCAGTCCCGGACCTCTGGAGGAGAGTAGTTGTAGAACTGCTCCAGTAATAGCAGCTGGATGATCTGGTCCGGTTGGGTAGCTTGGCACCCCTGTATCCAGCTACGGAGCGCCTGCTGCATCCTGTGTCCCCACTCTGCATAAGAGTCCTGAGTGCCCCTTCTTAAGGTTCGAAATCGGACTCGATACGCCTCCGGGGTGAGTGCATAGCGGGCCAGCAGATGTTCCTTGACCCGCTCGTACACCATACAGTCTTCGTCCGCCACCGCCCGATAGGCTTCGGCCGCCCTGCCGGTCAATTTGCTCGCCAGGATGGGTACCCAGTCTCGGACCGCCACCTCCTGCAGGGCACATTGCCTCTCGAAATCCTGCAGGAACCCGTCGATGTCTTCACTCCCCTCTGGGAAGAGCTTGAACGCCGCAAACGGTATTTTCTGTTTGGGGGGTCCGGTACTGCCTTGGGGGGACAGCGACCCCCCGGACCTTTGCTGCATCGCTGCCTGGCGGAGCTTGTCTGTGTCGGCCAGGACCCTCCCGATGATTTCGGCGGAGGGGTCCGTTCCATATAGGGCCAGCCGCCACTGCACCTCTCGCCTCCATTCTGAGGTGTCGGAGCCCTCAGAGGGAGCCACGCTGTTGCGGTCGTCCTCCATCAGTTCTCCGATGATGACCGCTTTCGCCTTGCCTCCGGGCGCCTTGCCTCTGGCTTTTAACAGTTCTTTCAGGACCGTGCGCTTCAGCCCTTCATAGCGCTGTGCCATACAGGGTCACCGCCGTTGCTGGTACTGTCCACCTCTCGAACCCAGGGGTGTCTGAGACCGGGGTCAAGCCAGCGGCTGTATCTCCCCCTGCTGGGCTGGTCTCAGATTCTCCCCCTGGATGAGGTCTACTCCAGACGCTCGGCGTGTCGCGGTGGCTGAGACCGGGGTCAAGCCAGCGGCTGTATCTCCCCCTGCTAAAACAAATAGTAACCTAACACTAAAACAATAACCCTAACTGTAAAACAAGCACATATAACCCTAAAACTAGCACAAATAGTAACCCTAACCCTAAATCAAGCACAAATAGTAACCTTAACCCTAAAACAAGCACAAATAGTAACCTAACCCTAAAACAAGCACAAATAGTAACCTAACCCTAAAACAAGCACAAATAGTAACCCTAACCCAAAAACAAGCACAAATAGTATTCCCTAACCCTAAAACAAGCAAAAAATTACCCTAACTCAAAAACAAGCACAAATAGTAACCTAACCCTAAAACACGCACAAATAGTAACCTAACCCTAAAATAAGCACAAATAGTAACCTAACCCTAAAACAAGCAAATAACCAACCCTAAAACAAGCACAATTAGTAACCTAACCCTAAAACACAAATAGTAACCCTAAAACAAGCACAAATAATAACCCTAACACTAAAACAAGCATAAATAGTAACCTAACCCTAAAACATGCACAAATAGTAACCTAACGCTAAAACAAACAATAACCCAACCCTAAAACAAGCACAAATAACCTAACCCTAAAACAAGCACAAATTACCTAACCCTAAAACAAACAAATAGTAACCTAACACTAAAACAATAACCCTAACCCTAAAACAAGCAAATAAACCTAACCCTAAAACAAGCACATATAACCCTAAAACTAGCACAAATAGTAACCCTAACCCTAAAATAAGCACAAATAGTAACCCTAACCCTAAACAAGCACAAAAATAACCCTAACCCAAAAACAAGCACAAATAGTAACCTAACCCTAAAACAAGCAAATAACCAACCCTAAAACAAGCACAATTAGTAACCTAACCCTAAAACACAAATAGTAACCCTAAAACAAGCACAAATAATAACCCTAACACTAAAACAAGCACAAATAGTAACCTAACCCTAAAACAAGCACAAATAGTAACCTAACCCTAAAACACAAATAGTAACCCTAAAACAAGCACAAATCGTAACCCTAACTCTAAAACAAGCACAAAAATAACCCTAACCCAAAAACAAGCACAAATAGTAACCCTAACCACAAAAAGCACAAAAATAACCCTAACCCTAAAACAAGCACAAATAGTAACCTAACCCTAAAACAAGCAAATAACCAACCCTAAAACAAGCACAATTAGTAACCTAACCCTAAAACACAAATAGTAACCCTAAAACAAGCACAAATAATAACCCTAACACTAAAACATGCACAAATAGTAACCTAACCCTAAAACATGCACAAATAGTAACCTAACCCTAAAACAAGCAAATAACCAACCCTAAAACAAGCACAATTAGTAACCTAACCCTAAAATACAAATAGTAACCCTAAAACAAGCACAAATAATAACCCTAACACTAAAACAAGCACAAATAGTAACCTAACCCTAAAACAAGCACAAATAGTAACCTAACCCTAAAACACAAATAGTAACCCTAAAACAAGCACAAATCGTAACCCTAACTCTAAAACAAGCACAAAAATAACCCTAACCCAAAAACAAGCACAAATAGTAACCCTAACCCTAAAACAAGCACAAAAATAACCCTAACCCAAAAACAAGCACAAATAGTAACCTAACCCTAAAACAAGCAAATAACCAACCCTAAAACAAGCACAATTAGTAACCTAACCCTAAAACACAAATAGTAACCCTAAAACAAGCACAAATAATAACCCTAACACTAAAACATGCAAAAATAGTAACTTAACCCTAAAACATGCACAAATAGTAACCCAACCCTAAAACAAACAATAACCCAACCCTAAAATAAGCACAAATAACCTAACCCTAAAACAAGCACAAATAACCTAACCCTAAAACAAACAAATAGTAACCTAACACTAAAACAATAACCCTAACCTAAAACAAGCACAAATAATCTAACCCTAAAACAAACAAATAGTAACCTAACACTAAAACAATAACCCTAACCATAAAACAAGCAAATAACACTAACCCTAAAACAAGCACATATAACCCGAAAAGTAGCACAAATAATAACCCTAAAACAAGCACAAATAGTAACCCTAACCCTAAAACTAGCACAAATAGTAACAGTGTGACGGGATGGAGTGTCCGCCTGCGGTTCTGCTCCTATCTGCCCCCCTTGATGGCGTCCGGCCCGACTACCGAGCGGCTCGGCACTCGGCGTCTCGAGCAGCCTGATCTACCGACCTCTTGTTGGTGTGGAGGTGGCTGCTGGGCTGACTTGAGGCTCCTTTTCCTGGGATAGACGTGATGTAGAAGGCCGCTGAGTGCCTTCTAGGTGCAATATGATATTCCCTGGAAAAACTCACCAGACAAAGCTGTATGACTTCAAAACAGAGACTGATTTATTACAAGGTTTGGGCAGATCCTTTTATACACACAACAGAAAAGACATGTCCAGACTTAAATGCCCTCATACAATACAGGATACATGTTAATACATGTTAATACATCACACTCTAATAAAAACCACACCAGTAAAACCACATCTAGACATGAAATAAAATGTCCATACACTTAAACGCACAACCGAAATATAAAAGGAAAAAATGATCTTTAAAACTGTCGGAGTTTTTAGTCACGCGGATCGCTGGAAGGAGCGCTCAGGTCCATTCCGTGACATTTCCCCCCCTCCAATAAAGTCCGTCGGACACGGTTGGACCCCAACGGGTCGAATAGGGGGAGTCGGTGAGCTCGGGTCTCCGGGATCCCGGGCAGATTGCCGCGATAGTCCATCGGCATTCCCATTCTGAGGCCCGGGCCGGTACTGGATCGTAAAGTTAAACGGTTGGAGGGCCAGGCTCCACCGCAACAGGCGGCCGTTTTCCCCCGCCACCCGGTTGAGCCACACCAGTGGATTGTGGTCTGTCATAACAGTGAAGGACCGCCCATAAACATATGGCTGAAATTTCCTCAGGGCCCAGACCAAGGCCAAACACTCCTTCTCCACCGCGGCGTATCCCACCTCCCGGGGTAAGAGTTTTGATGTACACCACCGGATGATCCCCCCCGTCGTCCCCCACTTGATTTAGCACGGCTCCCAGTCCGAACATTGAGGCGTCTGTATGGACGATAAAATGTTTGTTATAATTCGGAGCTGCCAATAGGGGGGCTTGGGTTGGCGGTTTTCAGTTTCTGGAAGGCGGCTTCACACTCCGGGGACCACAGGACTTGGCGGGGCAGGGATTTCTTGGTCAGGTCTGTCAGGGGTTTGGTGAGGTCGCTGTAGTGGGGGACAAACTTCCTGTAGTACCCCGCGGTGCCCAAGAAGGCGAGGATCTGGGTCTTGGTCACGGGGGGTGGGCCATTCTAGAATGGCTTCTACCTTGGCGGGTTCTGGTCGCTGGGTCCCACAACCCACCTGGTGGCCGAGGTACTGCACCTCAGACATCCCTATTTTACATTTTTCCGCTTTAAGGGTCAGGTTGGCGTCCCTGATTCGATCTAATACCACCCCCAGATGGTGGAGGTGTTCCTCCCAGGTCTGGCTGTATATGGCTATGTCTTCCAGGTACGCACAAGCGAACTCCTGTAGGCCATCGAGGAGGCGATCGATTAACCGCTGAAAGGTGGCCGGGGCGTTCTTCATCCCGAACGGCATGACCCGAAATTGGTACAGGCCGAACGGGGTGATGAAGGCCGACTTCGGGGTCGCCTCCTCTGCAAGGGGAATCTGCCAGTACCCCTTGCACAGATCCACGGTGGTCAAGAAATGGCCCTGGGAGATCTGGTCTAACAGCTCGTCGACTCGGGGCATGGGGTAAGCGTCAGTGATGGTGCAGTCGTTTAACCTCCGGTAGTCAACGCAAAACCGGGTGGTACCGTCCTTTTTGGGGACCAAGACTACGGGCGATGCCCAGGGACTGGCCGAGGGCTCGATAACCCCCAGCTCCAGCATTTCCCGGATTTCAGCCCGCATGGGTTCGCGGACTGCCTCCGGAAGTCTGTATGCTGGTTGCCTGAGGGGTCTCTGGCTGGTGGTTTCCACTTGGTGCACGGCCCGGGTGGTATAGCCGGGGAGGGCAGAAAAGATCTCCTGGCGGTCTTGGAGCAGCTGCCTAACCTGTGCCTGTTTATGGGGTCCCAACTCCTCCCCCAGCTGCACCTGCTCTACCCCTGAGGGCTGACTATCTATCCTGGGAAGCTCTATCAGGGGAAACTGTTCTGCCTCCTCGGTGGCTGGAGTGCAGATGGCAGACACCGTCTCCGGGCGCTCGTGGTAGGCCTTGAGCATGTTGACATGGAACGTCCGCTGGATCCTGGTGTCGGTACAGCTGACAACCATATAGGTGGTTTCTCCCACTTGGGTTACCACCCGATAAGGGCCCTGCCAGGACGCCTGCAGCTTATTCTGCCGCTGTGGCTTCAACACCAGTACCTTCTGCCCCACGAGGAATGAGCGGCTGCGGGCAGAGCGGTCGTACCATGCCTTCTGCTGGGCTTGGGCTGCCTGCATGTTCCCCTGAACTAATTCTGTGAGTTCGGTCAAGCGCTCTCGGAGCTCCAGGACGTAACTCAGGACGGGGAGACCTTCAGCTTCCTGTCCCCCCTCCCACTGAGCCCTGACAAAATCTAAGGGACCCCTAACCCTGCGTCCGTACAATAATTCGAAGGGGGAGAACCCGGTGGATTCTTGGGGGACCTCTCGGTAGGCAAATAACAAGTGGGGTAGGTATTTTTCCTAGTCCTTCCTTTCTTGGCTGAAGGCTCGGATTAGCTATTTCAGGGTCCCATTAAACCGCTCGCACAGCCCGTGAGGGTGATATGGAGCGCTGTGAAGCGCCTTAACACCACACAGGCGCCAGAGCTGTTGGGTCAGCTCAGCGGTGAACTGGGAGCCCTGATCAGACAAAATCTCCCGTGGGAATCCTACCCGAGAGAACACCCGTAGGAGGGCATCGGCGATGGTGTCAGCCTGGATGTTGGACAGGGGCACCGCCTCGGGGTATCGGGTGGCGTAGTCCCCCACGGTGAGAATATATCTCTTCCCGGTGGCGCTGGGGCGAGGCAGGGGGCCAATTATGTCGACCGCCACCCGACTAAAGGGTTCTTGTATGATGGGCATGGGGTGCAGTGGGGCTTTCGGGTGGTCTCCGGTTTTTCCCGTCTTCTGACAGCTGGGTGATGTCTTCCACGGTTCGAGCTTTGCTCCCTGCGAACCAGGTCTTCAGGTCTCTTTGCAGCCGGTGTGCCCACTCCACATGGGTAGTGCCGTTGGGCCGGCGTGAGTTCCGGAACTTCATCCGGCTGGCTTCGGGAGTGACGGCAAAGCGGGCCAGTAAGGTTTGCTTTACCTGCTTGTAGTCCCGGGCTTCCTCGTCTGGGACGGTTCGATAGGCCTCCGCAGCTCGTCTGGTCAACTTACAGGCCAGAATCCCGACCCAAGCGGAACGTTGAACCTCGTGTATTTGGCACGACCGCTCAAAGTCTTGGAGGAAGCTCTCGATCTCTTCCTCCGCCTCGTTACAAGTCTTGAAGACCTGGAAGGGTACCTTCCAGGCCGCTGGTCTCTTGGGGTTGGGGCTCTCCACTCTCTGGTATTGGATTTCTGCCAGCCGTAGCTCATGCTGGCGCACCCTCTCCCGCTCTTCCTCTTGCGCGATTTCTTGAACAATATTCCGGAAGGTGGCTTCCGTCGGGGCGGCTCCGTAAGCCGCTGCCCACTGCCGTACCTTCTTCTGGAAGGAATTTTCAGAGATGGGTGCCTGGGGGGGTGTCGGTGGTGGGGGTGCGGGCGTGGCACTCTCCCGCTGATCCATGTCCTTTAGCTCTTCGACCAGAGCATCCTTGGTTTTCGAGCCTGCGGTCCCTCCACGGCTCTCCAGCAGATCTCGCAGAGTGTCTCGTTTACAGCTGGCGTAGGCTGCCATGCTGAGATGAGGGTCTCTTCCGGGGGTGCAGAGAGCTATCCCACCGCTGCCACCAGTGTGACGGGATGGAGTGTCCACCTGCGGTCCTGCTCCTATCTGCCCCCCTTGATGGCGTCTGGCCCGACTACCGAGTGGCTCGGCACTCGGCGTCTCGAGCAGCCTGATCTACCGACCTCTTGTTGGTATGGAGGTGGCTGCTGGGCTGACTTGAGGCTCCTTTTCCTGGGATAGACGTGATGTAGAAGGCCGCTGAGTGCCTTCTAGGTGCAATATGATATTCCCTGGAAGAACTCACCAGACAAAGCTGTATGACTTCAAAACAGAGACTGATTTATTACAAGGTTTGGGCAGATCCTTTTATACACACAACACAAAGACATGTCCAGACTTGAATGCCCTCAGACATGTCCAGACTTAAATGCCCTCATACAATACAGGATACATGTTAATACATCACACTCTAATAAAAACCACACCAGTAAAACCACATCTAGACATGAAATAAAATGTCCATACACTTAAACGCACAACCGAAATATAAAAGGAAAAAATGATCTTTAAAACTGTTGGAGTTTTTAGTCACGCGGCTCGCTGGAAGGAGCGCTCAGGTCCATTCCGTGACAGTAACCCTAACCCTAAAACAAGCACAAATAGTAACCCTAAAACAAGCACAAATAGTAACCTAACCCTAAAACAAGCACAAAAAGTAACCCTAACCCTAAAACAAGTACAAAAATAACCCTAACCCAAAAACAAGCACAAATAGTAACCTAACCCTAAAACAAGCACAAATAACCTAACCCTAAAACACGCAAATAACCAACCCTAAAACACGCAAATAACCAACCCTAAAACAAGCACAAATAATAACCCTGACCCTTTAACAAGCACAAATAGTAACCTAACCCTAAAACATGCAAATAGTAACCTAAACCTAAAACAAGCAAATAACCTAACCCTAAAACAAGCACAAATAGTAACCCAACCCTAAAACAAACAAATAGTAACCTAACACTAAGACAAAACTACACTAAAACAAGCATAAATAAAATAGTAACTCAACCCAAATACTACCCCTAAAAATAAGTGCAAATTGTAACCCTAACCCCAAAACAAGCATTAGAATAATTTTTGTATTCTACAGCAGATAAGTTATAAGATTTATGCAATTGCAACTATTTCCCCCCAATATAGAAACGACATGTTATGCCGTCACTGAATTTACATGAGGGCCTTATTCCAAGGTGTTAAACGGCAAACACTAAGGCTGGGGTCAGACGAACGCGGTGTGAACCTGCGTTGAGCCGCACTTTATCACGGCTGTGGTAGCAGCAAATGACGTCCAATGACGGCCAACATACAAATTACGGCCGCACAACGCAAGCGGCAAACAAACGCATTTTTGCAAGAACGTCAAACCGCTAGTACTGACGCACAGAGTGCGCTGCGGCGGCATAGCGGTGTGTGTGCCTGATTAGGAGACGTCAGACGCTGCTAATGTCTGGCCAACATAACGTCCAGACACCCAAAGTTTCTGGGTTTGGATCCGTATAAAGTCACGACCGTAATTGCGCATCGTATGACCGCTATTGCATCTTCCATCAAAAAGTGTGTTCATGCGTCCAGACGCACGTTTTGCTGGAAGATGCGAAAAATGCATTAGTCTGACCATAGTCTAAGGGAAAACCTGAGTGCCCGCTGTATTCCGTTATCAGGTGTGATGTAACACCCGTATTACAACAGAGCCCCTTTCTCAGCAGCTCCAGACGGAATACATGTTAAGGGTTAAATGAAGTGCTCGGCACCATTGCTGTTATCAGCTCCAGTAGTCCACAGGACTCCATGGAGACAGACCTGATCTGTAAGAGCTAGTGCGAGTGAGGTCCAGCCGGGACGGCGGAGGGAGACACGGAGAAACACTGGAGACCATTTGTGCCCGTGAAGCAAGGAAGAATTAGATCTCTGCACCGAGGGATCTGAGCTGAGCATGGGATTTATAGGAGGGGGAGCCTAAAGGGTTAAGGGAGATTTCTTCTACACAATCACCTCTTAACACCAGGGTTTGGTTTCTTTTCAGATGCAGATGGAGAAGGAGCTGTGTGGGATAGTGTGTTCATCATCTGCTGGGGCCACATTAATGTCTCCTATACAAAGTATAATAAAGTATCGGAGGCGATAATGTACAGTGAGCAGAGCTTGTGTTTCAGATGGAAAATGCCGTTAATAACACAAGGCCTGTGCTTGAGTTTGTTCTGCTGTTGGACTCGATCGCTGAGCTTAACGGTCACTTTGGAATAGCGCCCTACATTTATTAAATCCGCAGCATCAATAAATGCGACTCGCGGTGGAGACCGGCCGATAGGAGATCGTGGGAGCCTCTGGGGGGGGGGGTCTGTCCTGGGTCCAGTTCCTTTAGTAATAATCCTGTGTTGTGTCTGATGATACATTGTTACACTGGCTAATATTTTTTTTTTAGGTTTTGAGTGTTTAATTAAACATAGACCTGGGTCCTGATCGTGGGACTTAAATTTCATGTGTTGATCAAAGTCATGTGTTGGTCCCTCAAATCCAACAGTCACCCTGCCTCTCCACTTTATACCCCCACCTACATCTTCTCTGACAGACACTGGCTAATCTTTTAACCCCCCCCCATCCAATCGCCTTGAGCCTTTCAAACAATCAGCTTGTGAGAGCAGGGAGGGAGACCGGAGGAGCGGGAAGTGATGGAGACCGAGACCTGGAACACATGAATAAGTCACACGTACGGGAAGCACAAGGAGAGCAGGAAACGCAGAGCAGCGTTCAATCTCTAATAAAACATTACCCACAGATAATGTTACAATCTGCCCGGCAGCACCGGTTCCTGCCGCAGGGAAACGCCCTGTGTGTCAGTGACACAAACGCCGCAATGAGAGGGACAGGAATCCACACATTACCACCCCTGGACATGACCATGACCGGCCCGATGAGGAATGGAAAAAAAATGTATTATTTAGAAAGTATTTTACCATGGCAATCAATACAACGCCACGGCCCCAGGCAGCCGGTGATACGACGCCCTGACCCCAGGCAGCCGGCGATACAACGCCACGGCCCCAGGCAGCCGGTGATACGACGCCCCGACCCCAGGCAGCTGGTGATACGACGTCCCGACCCCAGGCAGCCGGCGATACAACGCCACGGCCCCAGGCAGCCAGTGATACGACGCCATGACCCCAGGCAGCCGGTGATACGACACCCTGACCCCAGGCAGCCGGCGATACAACGCCATAAAAAAAGGGTTGCGACAAAAAAGTTTTTAAAAAGAAAAACCTATGACTTAAAACATGATTTTACAAATTATTTTCCATTTATTCCACTGAATCGAAACTAAACCGAAAGAAACGAAACATAAAGAAACTAAACAGAAAAGAAAGAAACGAAACAGAAAGAAACTAAACAGAAAGAAACGAAACAGAAAAACGAAACAGAAAGAAGCGAAACAGAAAGAAACGAAACAGAAAAACGAAACAGAAAGAAGCGAAACAGAAAGAAGCGAAACAGAAAGAAACGAAACAGAAAGAAACTAAACAGAAAGAAACGAAACAGAAAGAAGCGAAACAGAAAGAAACGAAACAGAAAGAAACTAAACAGAAAGAAACGAAACAGAAAGAAGCGAAACATAAAAGAAACGAAACAAAACAGAAAGAAAACGAAACATAAAAGAAAGGAAACATAGAGAAACGAAACATAGAGAAACGAAACAGAAAGAAGCGAAACAGAAAGAAACTAAACAGAAAGAAACGAAACAGAAAGAAACGAAACAGAAAGAAGCGAAACAGAAAGAAACGAAACAGAAAGAAACGAAACAGAAAGAAACTAAACAGAAAGAAACGAAACAGAAAGAAACGAAACAGAAAGAAGCGAAACAGAAAGAAACTAAACAGAAAGAAACGAAACAGAAAGAAACGAAACAGAAAGAAGCGAAACAGAAAGAAACTAAACAGAAAGAAACGAAACAGAAAGAAACGAAACAGAAAGAAGCGAAACATAAAAGAAACGAAACAAAACAAAGAAAACGAAACATAAAAGAAAGGAAACATAGAGAAACGAAACAGAAAGAAGCGAAACAGAAAAAACGAAACAGAAAGAAACAAAACAGAAAAGAAAGAAACAAAACAGAAAGAAAGGAAACATAGAGAAACGAAACAGAAAGAAGCGAAACAGAAAGAAGCGAAACAGAAAGAACCGAAACAGAGAAACGAAACAGAAAGAAGCGAAACAGAAAGAAACGAAACAGAAAGAAACGAAACAGAAAGAAACGAAACAGAAAGAAACAAAACAGAAAGAAAGGAAACATAGAGAAACGAAACAGAAAGAAGCGAAACAGAAAGAAGCGAAACAGAAAGAACCGAAACAGAGAAACGAAACAGAAAGAAACGAAACAGAAAAGAAAGAAACTAAACAGAAAGAAACGAAACATAAAAGAAACGAAACAAAACAGAAAGAAAACTAAACATAAAAGAAACGAAACATAGAGAAACGAAACAGAAAGAAACGAAACAGAAAAGAAAGAAACGAAACATAAAAGAGCTTAAAATCAATACAAAATGTAAACATGTGTCTGAATCATAAAAAGGCCCTTAACATAAAAAAAGGTTTGCGACAAAAAAGTTTTTAAAAAGAAAAACCTATGACTTAAAACATGATTTTACAAATTATTTTCCATTTATTCCACTGAATCGACGGGATTCGCCCGTTCAAACCTAATACCCATTTCCATAAACCTTACCCCTATTACCCATCACTATAAACCCCATCCCCATAAACCTTACCCCAAATACCCATCACCATAAAACCCCATTCCCAATACCCATCACCATAAACCCATCCCCATAAAACTTACCCCTAATACCATCCCCATATACCCCATCCCTAATCCCCATCCCCATAAACCCCATCCCTAATACCCCTCACCATAAACCCCATCCCCATAAATCTTTCCCCTAATACCATCCCTATATACCCCATTCCTAATACCCATCACCATAAACCAAATCCCTAATACCCATCCCCATCCCCATAAATACCCATCCCCATAAATCCCCATCACCATAAATCCCCATCACCATAAACCCTACCCCTAATACCCATCCACATAAACCCCATCCCTAATACCCATCTACATAAACCCCAACCCTAATACCCATCCCCATAAACCCCATCCCTAATACCCCTCACCATAAACCCCATCCCCATAAATCTTTCCCCTAATACCATCCCTATATACCCCATTCCTAATACCCATCACCATAAACCCAATCCCTAATACCCATCCCCATAAATCCCCATCCCCATAAATCCCCATCACCATAAACCCTACCCCTAATACCCATCCACATAAACCCCATCCCTAATACCCATCTACATAAACCCCAACCCTAATACAATCTCCATAAACCCCATCCCTAATACCCATCACCATAAACCCTAACACCCATCCCAATACCCATCACCATAAACCCTACCCCTAATACCCATCCACATAAACCCCATCCCTAATACCCATCTACATAAACCCCAACCCTAATACCCATCTCCATAAACCCGATCCCTAATACCCATCTCCATAAACCCCATCCCTAATACCCATCACCATAAACCCTACCCCTAATACCATCCCAATACCCATCACCATAAACCCCATCCCCATAAACCCCATCCCTAATACCCCTCACCATAAACTCCATCCCCATAAACCTTACCCCTAATACCCATCCCCATAAACCCATCACCATAAACTCTACCCCTAATACCGATCCCCAATACCCATCACCATAAACCCATCCCTAATACACATCCCCATAAACTACATCCCTAATACCCAGGGCCGGCCAAAGACATTGTGCTGCCTGGAGCGAAGGCTGAAATGCTGCCCCCCCCACCACCACATAACCCCAAAATACACCCATGTGACATGTCCATTGTGTTATATCATGATATTTATAACTAAGATCCAAGTATAACACTAAGTATTATATTTTAAATCACTTTATTGTGATAAATATATTAAATAGTTTAAATTGTTTTATTGAACAGCAAAACAAATAGTGATATTGGATATATATTGCCCCCAGCTCACATGTATATATATTGCCAGCAGCTCACTTGGGTATATATTGCCAGCAGCTCACTTGGGTATATAATACATTATTGCCAGCTCACTTGGGTATATATTGCCAGCAGCTCAATTGGGTATATATATTGCCAGCTCACATGGGTATATATTGCCAGCAGCTCACTTGGGTATATATATTGCCAGCAGCTCACTTGGGTATATAATACATTATTGCCAGCTCACTTGGGTATATATTGCCAGCAGCTCACTTGGGTATATATATTACCAGCAGCTCACTTGGGTATATATTTCCAGCAGCTCACTTGGGTATATAATATATTTCTGCCAGCTCACTTGGGTATATATATTACCAGCAGCTCACTTGGGTATAGAATATATTATTGCCAGCTCACTTGGTGGTATATATTGCCAGCAGCTCACTTGGGTAAATATTGCCAGCAGCTCACTTGGGTATATATATATTGCAATGCCAGCTCACATGGGTATTATATATATTGCAATGCTGGCTCACATGGGTATATATGTATATTGCTTGCCACCAGCTAACTTGGGTGTATATGTATTGCTTGCCACCAGCTCACTTGGGTATATATATATTGCTTGCCACCAGCTCACTTGGGTATATATATATTGCTTGCCAGCTCACTTGGGTATATATATATTGCTTGCAACCAGCTCACTTGGGTATATATATTTATTGCCACAGCTCACTTGGGTATATATATATTGCTTGCCACCAGCTCACTTGGGCATATATATTGCTTGCCACCAGCTCACTTGGGTATATATATATTGCTTGCTACCAGCTCACTTGGGTATATATATTGCTTACCACCAGCTCACTTGGGTATATATATATTGCAATGCCAGCTCACATGGGTATTATATATATTGCAATGCCAGCTCACATGGGTATATATATTGCTTGCCACCAGCTCACTTGGGTATATATATATTGCTTGCCACCAGCTCACTTGGGTATATACAGTATATATTGCCTGCCACCAGCTCACTTGGGTATATATATATATATTGCTTGCCAGCTCACTTGGGTATATATATATTGCTTGCCATCAGCTCACTTGGGTATATATATATTGCAATGCCAGCTCACATGGGTATTATATATATTGAAATGCCAGCTCAGATGGGTATATATATATATTGCTTGCCACCAGCTCAGTTGGGTATATATATATTGCTTGCCACCAGCTCACTTGGGTATATATATATATATATTGCTTGCCAGCTCACTTGGGTATATATATATTGTTTGCCACCAGCTCACTTGGGTATATATATTGCTTGCCACCTGCTCACTTGGGTATATATTTATTGCTTGCCAGCTCACTTGGGTATATATTGTTTTTTTTCCGATTTCGACAATGTTCGTTCTTTTAAATTATGAACATTTTATTGATAACAAAGATACATTAATGCAGTGATGCCCTTCCAGCAGAGTTTAATGGTGGAGTTGTGCGGTTGCCTTTGACTCGGGCCGCTCTATGAAGATCGCGGAATATCTGTCTCTCGGCAAGAAGGTGTCACACATGCCCACTGAGACGAGAGGCATCAAGGGATTCCCCTTTTTCATCATGGTGAGACGCAAACTGGAAGCCATTTTGACACACATGACAACATCCGCCATCTGAGACGCAGACCGGAAGTTCCGTTGTTTGAGACGCACATCGGAAGCAGTGGTGATCCGCACGCCAACACCTTGCTTCCCTTTTCATTACTTGTGTTGACTATTTAAGACTCTACATGGACATACGGGGGGCCAGAACCGACTGAGGAAGCCTGCAGGACAGCAGGAGAAACGCATTTCGGTCTACACCTGTTTTTTATTGTTTTTATTCTGCAATAAACCTATCTTTTATTTTAATCCACTTCTTTTTTATTCAATACTTTTCACCATCATAGCCTCTGGGATCCAGGAAGCCTGTGACCCCGGCGTCTACTGCGATTCAAGAAGGGTGAGACCTACCCATAAATGGTCTGAGGCTATTTCTACTGAGCCACCCTCTAGGAGGCTCTACACCATGTGAGTGTGTTCACGTTTTTTGTTCTCCTTTCTGTGAGCATAACAGTATTCTGCTATACACTCTCTATTTGTCTGAGGTTCTACTTGTTACATCCCACTTTCCCGGACAAGAGAAAGAAAGAAGAATAATCGTGCTTTGTGGGTGAAGCCCCCCTATAGTGGCTTACAGCCGATGATAGAGCCTTACAGGCTCCACCTTTGTGAGTGTGCAATCGCTATTTTTTCCATATGTTTATATTTGACCCTCTGGTATTGCACAATTTGTTTTCTTACTCTCATTCTTTAGGTCCATGCCTTCTCCATCCGGTATATACCTAAGATGAGTATCTATATTTTTGCACTCCATTTTTGTCACTTGGTGTGAGTGCTTCAAGTGTCTGTTTTTGTGCGCTCCCTGTTTTGCCTTTCTGGTAATTCTGTTTTTCCCATCTGTTGTGACGTCACAATAAAGTTTTCCTTTCCTGAAGAGGCTCTTGTCCAAGCAGTCATTGTCCGTGCCGGTCCAACTTTACTCCCGAGAGAACCAGGTGGATTCCGGTAACATTTTTGGGGGCTGGTCCGGGATGAAAGTCCCTTCCGAATCAGCAGTGACTGCTGGACAGTAGCGATTGACTGCAGGCCTGAGGCGCCAAGGAGGAATTCCTGTTAAGTGGAGCTCAACTCATCTCTAGCGGACCCCTGGCCCGGGAACACTGGGTCACCACCGAGTCCGAGGAAAGAGCAAGCAGCGCGGCGATAGGTAAAGAGTCTTCTATGTTTGTGTGTATTTGAGATACCGGTATAAGGGAAACGTCCGACCATAGTTGGATAAGGAGACCCGCGGCCACGGTCTCGTCGAGCATACCGAACCCGCCGCATACAGCACGGACAAAGCAAAGGAGCCAGAGTGGCTAGCGCGTGTCTGGACCCGGGGGATTGGATGCCGACAAGGTGTAGTTCTGAATCTGAGGGAGAGGGTAGCCACGTGGAGCAGTACTGTCATAGTAAGTGTTTGTAAATAAAACTGCTGCATGTGGACAAGGAAAGGAGGAGGGATTCTGTGACTGGGCTGAGAGCCCGCAGTCAGTGCTAGTGTGTATTCTGTGTAGTGAAGGGGGCCAGTGGGGCCAGCGGTAGCTGCAGCGGGAGTGGTGCCAGGTGGGTTTTTGCCCATAGGCAATCAGAATAGCAGGAGTGAGTGTTGTTATAGAACAGGGTACACAGTCACAAGCAGACAAGAGTTAGAGATCAATTAACGGGGTATAAGGAGCCAAGAGGAGGGTTGGCGTGCCCTCGGCTAGTAGAAAGAGTAGAATTGTCTATGTACTGTTTTGTGCTGAATGTATCTGGTTCAGTACGTGCTGTGGATGCTAAGAGTGTTGTGAGTGATTGTGCGCCTACTTGCCTAGCAAGGAAGCAAATCTGAGAGTGGACTCTGGAGGTACGTTTCCAACTCAGGCGACTGCAGTTGGCTACCGAAGGAGGAAGCGAATACGACACAAGAGAACTGTTGATTGAAGTACCAGACAGTTAATATAAAGTGATTAAGTGTGTATTGGAGGAAATATCTGTATTGTGAAAAAGGTTACTGCTCTCAAGAGTGACAATGGGTAACGGGTCGTCCAAACCCAAGCGAGCAAAGGAGGGTGAAACACCCTTGGAGTATATGGTACGAAATTTTGAAGCGTTGTATGAAACACATCACTATGGTGTGAATTTGAGTAAGGAAAAATTTAAGTTGTTATGTACTATAGTTTGGCCGATGTTGGTCCCTGAATGGCCAGAGCAGGGATCTATGGATCCAGAGTTAATACAGAAGATGTATTCCTGTATTACCGGAAGGTATGGTTACCCAGACCAGTACCCATATATTGATATTTGGAGGTACTGTGTGAGAGATAAAAGCCATTTTGTTATGTTAGTAGGGCAAAGAAAGAAAGGTATGCCCTCAAATAAATATAAATATGAGTGTGGGAATAAGTCTATGTATATTTGTGTTTTAATATACCAGTTAATTAAACAAAGATAAGTTACAAGCCCTGTGTGTGGACCATGTAATGATCTGCAGGAGTCTCTGAGCTCCCACTTCCCCCCGGGCCAGAAGAAAAGGAGATGATCAATGGATCAGATGGTAATCTAGAAGGTTTTAAAGAAGAGAATGATTACAGTGCTGTATAATTTGTGTATGTAATTCGGACTGACCATCCGGATTTGATGTCTGTACCGTCCTGCGTGAGTATGAAGTCAGAGAATGTTATTAATGGATAGTGTGTGCTGTATAATCGAATGGTATATGGAAGAATGTTTTTGTCTGATTGTGTCTATAATTGATCGAGTAGCTATATACTCTATAACTGTCAAATAGGAAGAAACTACTCAGTGTATATATATGTTGTTTATTTTTAGTCTATCAAACTGTTCAATCAAGAGTAAAGTGTGATAGTAGTTACAAAAGATCTTTGTAATAAGTTTTGGATGTTAATTTAGAGTGCGTGATGGCTGAGAGGTAATGAGATTTTCCTCCTAACAGTTTTCTCCGTATTCGCTCCCCCTCCCTTCTAGCCCACACTATCTGCACAGAGGGGAGGGAGGGAGTTAGCTCTCTGCTCTCTGATGAACAAAGGAATTAACCCTTTATGTGTCTGTGCAGCGAACTTAGGTTTACCAAAGAAATAAAGAAGAAAAAAAATTAATTACCAATTAGATAGCTAGATATAATTTTTATGTGTGCTACAATAGAATGCATGAAGTCTGTAGAGTGCAAGATGTATGTTTATATTTTGTGTTGATATATTTAGTTAGGTCTGTCTTGACAGACTATATTGAAATAGTTTTATATAATCTAGGCTATATGTGAGAAAGTTATATTGTCTAGTATTGTCCGGTTGTTCCAGGCAATGTTGCGCAATGTGTTGGTATTATTCCAGAAACTCTAGTTTTGTTCACAGAGCTAGAATTAAATAAAAGAAGGTGTCCTGGTTTTTATATTATTACAGAATACAACAATAATGGGTATTCATAATACAACATGTATTTTATGAAGTAAATTTAAAGTATATAGTATATACAATATTGTCTAACAAAATATAATAAAATGTATTAACGAACTGAATAGAAATATATGAAACGGTCAGAAGATAATATTGAAAAGAGCAGTTCGAGAAATAGTCAAAGTAACAAGTTTTATACTGTTTCATGTCCCATATAGTTAAGATATAGCAAAATTATGATTAAAAATGCAATTAAAATATTACAGGAATTTTTGGTGAAAGAATAGAATTAAAATATATTTCTATGCAATTTCTGATAAGATGGTTATTCTATTGTTATAAGAGTATTTTAACCCCTTAGTGACCGGGCGGTTTTACACAAATCCGTCCTTTAGTGACCGCTGCTGTTTTTACGTTTCTGCGCTGTTAGTGTTTAGGACAAATTTTCCTCTTACTCGTTTATGCAACCCACACATATTTTACATTGTTTTTTCGTCATTAAATGGACTTTATAAAGATACCATTTTTTTCATCATTTCATATAATTTACTAAAAAAAACATTGTGAAATATGACAAAAAAATTGAAAAAACACCACTTTTTTGAACTTTGACCCCCAAAATTTCTTATGTATCAACAACCGTCAAATAAATTTAATTCCTTAGTAGTTTCTAAATTTAGTTCTAAGTTTAGCAATACCCAATGTTTACATATTCCTCGCTTTTTTCCTTATTTTATGCAACACAATAAGTGCAAGTAGCACTTTGCCATTTCCAAAGAGTTTATTTTCAAAACTAGTGATAGTGACATTGTAACACTGATATCTGTCACTAATTCCTGAATAACCCTCCACATATACATATTTTTTTAAAGCACACAAATCAAGGTATTAAACTTGGGGTATTTTGACTCTTTCCATGCAAACCATTTTACCACAAATCTATGCCAAAGTTTGAGGAAAAAAAAGTTTTGGTGATTTTTATTTTTTAACGCAATTTAAGAATACATGTACTGTGAACTTTAAGGTTTACTGCCAAAAAGCACCCCAAAATATGTTCAGCAACATCTTCTGAGTAAATTGATACCACCCATGTATAGGTATGTCGGGTAATTTGGGGGCTAATAGGCCTTATTTGGGGGGTGCGCATTTCAGTTTTCCAACTTGGAATTTTCACATTTCGTCATCATGCACCCATGTCCTATTTGGGACATTTTTGAAGCCGGCCAAAGTAATTTAACCCCATCAAACCATATATTTTTAGAAAGCGCACACCCTAGGGTACTTCAAAGAGTTTTATTTTAACACTTTCCATGCACTAGCTCTATGTCAAGCTTTCAGGTAGTCACTTTTTGTGTTATGTTTTCACACACATTGTACTTTAGGCATGAATTGTCAAATCCAGTTATGGGTTACTGCCAAAAAACACCCCAAAATATGTTCAGCAACATCTTCTGAGTAAAGTGATACCACCCATATATAGATTTGTTCTGTTGTTTTTCGGGTGCTACGCCAATCTTTTGACATGTGCTTGTCAATTTTCTAATTTGACATACAGTATCTTCTTTGCTTATCTTCTTTTTAGGGGCCTTTTTACATACCCCAATTTTATGAACGTGCATATATTTGGTAAGCTAACACCCAAAAGTATTGTAAATGGAGTGTTTTTATGCCATGGATGCAACCGTTTGCTCCAAACAAATTGGATACTGTTTGGTGGTCATTTTTCATTTTCACACCCACATCAGTTTTGGACTGTGATTTAGGAGACACTGTTGTTTGTTACTGCATGAAAACTCTCCAAGTTGTTTTCTGCAAGGTCTCCTGAGTACACCCATGCCCCCCATGCATAGGTTTGCCAGGATTTTGGGAAGGTTCAAATACAATTTTTATGACTTTGTCATTGGAGTTGAAATTGAGATTATTTATTCAGCTAGGCCTATCTTTGGTTTTGGGTCTACCGCATACCCCAGTTTGAATTATTGCCAGAAAATTGTTTATATTTGTTATGTTGACACCCCAAGGTATTGCATATGGAGTGCTTTGATGCCATGGATGCAACGGTTTTAGCCCAAAACATTTGAGAAGGTGTGTGGCGGTAATTTTTCAATTTTCAGATATTTACACCCACATTAGATTTGGACTGTGATTTAGGAGACACTGTTGTTTGTTACTGCATGAAAACTCTCCAGGTTGTTTTCTGCAAGGTCTCCTGAGTACACCCATGCCCCCCATGCATAGGTGTGCAAAGATTTTGGCAAAATACAGCACCAATTGTGGAACATAAAAATGTACGAATAAAATGTAAAAGTCTGGTGCAGTAAAAGAAAAATAAACTAAACTGAACTAACTAACTGGAGTGTAAGAAAAAAATAGAAAGGAAAAAAAAAATCACAGATCACGCACAGTGTGATATATCTTGAAACAGTCCCCAAGACACAGACCGGGTTGTCCAGGGCATTCTGGGTAGTAAAAGATTGTGTCTCTCCTCTGCCCCCTCTTGAAACACACCCTGCATCTTTTTTGGGGTTTCTGTTTGCCCTCAGTAGGGGGGATTTTAAAAATAAAATGTGTAGCCCCAACTCTGTCCCCCATCACCGCCCGGGGAGCATGTGCATCCTGGTACAAAAACCCCGAAATGACCTGGAGCTGAAACTGTAAAAAGGACAGCGTCACTCCGGGGTTTGCCTTTTTGCAGAGCAAAAAGGCATTGTGGGTTGCAATTTGCATCAGGTAAATTGCAACCTTTTTGTACCAGGCCCTTGACTTCCGCATAATCTGGTAGGGCTGGAGCAGCTGATCTGACAGATTAACCACACCCATATGCCGGTTATAGGCTTTGATGCACACTGGCTTCCTGATGCGCTCAGCTCTGCCACGTACAGAGACCTCCACAGACCTCTCAGTGTGGATGGTGGATAGAAGGTATACATCCTTCTTGTCTCTGTACTTGACCGCCAACAGCTCCTCTTGGCGCAGAGCTGAGGTCTCCCCCCTTTTAACCGGGTGCGGACAAGCTGTGCTGGGAAACCTACGCGGTTCTTGCGAACAGTACCGCATGCTGCTGTATCAAAACAATACAGCAGCTTGAACAAAGGGACACTCGTATAAAAATTATCAACATACAAGTGGTACCCTTTGTTCATCAGGGGAAAAAGTAGGTCCCACACAATCTTGCCACTGGTTCCCATGTGTTCTGGGCAACCTGGAGGGACAAGTCTACTATCCTTTCCCTCGTACATCCGGAAGGCCTGAGTATACCCACTCTCGCTGTCACAGAGCTTATACACCTTCACTCCATACCTGGAGCGTTTGGAAGGAATATACTGCTTGAATCCCAGCCTTCCCTTGTATTTCATTAGGGATTCATCCACGCAGATATTCCTTCCAGGTGTATAAGCCTCTGCAAACCTGGTGGCGAAGTGGGTAATCAGGGGGCGGATTTTATACAGCCTGTCAAACTGGGGATGCTCTCTAGGAGGGCACAGGCTGTTGTCACTGAAGTGCATGAAACGCAAAATGTTTTCAAACCTTCTACGTGACATTGATTGGGGGTAAATGGGGGTAGAGCAGATGGGGCTACTGCTCCAGTAGGAGCGAATTGAGGGCTTCTTTATGATGCCCATCAGCATAGTAAGTGCCCAGAATTTCAGAAATTCTGGCACATCTAGCGGGGTCCATTGCTGCCTTGCCAAGTAGGAGTCTGGCTTCGCAGCACAATGCTGATGGGCATACAAATTTGATTGGGCAACAATTTGGCCCAACAAATGATCCCCCATAAACACCTGCAAAAACTGTGTGGTGGTAAATCCTGCAACATCAATATTGATGCCAGGATTTGCCGTGAAAGGAGGGATATCTGGCCTCTGGCGATGAGGCACTACCCACTCCTCAGCTGGAGCTGTGCGTCTCCTGCTGGCAGGTGGTGGCCCAGGATCTGCATCAGAAACATCACTAGATACATCAGCCAGCGTAGATAATGTATCTAGCGAGGTCTCTGAGCAGTTAGCGGGGTCAAAATCTGGGTCTGAGTCAGACGCAGATGCCTCAGATTCTGACACCAGGATGGCATATGCCTCCTCGGCGCTGTACACCCTCTCAGACATGATATATAATAGATTATAAAATTTTATAATTATTATATATATAAGCGGATTGTTGGTTCTTAGAAGAACCGTTGGGTTTCACAAGAAAATACAAATAAACACCTAAATCTCTCTAAATCCCTCTTAACCTGCCTCAATTGTTCTAAATCTCCCTAAAATCTCTCTAAATCTGCCTCAATTTTTCTAATCTCACTAAATCTACCTAAAATCTCTAACCTGTCAAATCTGATCTCTCTCTCTCGCTCACCACAACACAAGTGAGGAGAGGGAGGGAGAATCACAGAGGTCACGGCCAATATTTACAAAATATTGACCTGAGCTGACAAATTAGAAATTTTATTTTGATTTTTTATAACTTTTGATTGGATGTTGCTAGCCTGCCTCTCTGATGAGGCAGGCTAGGAACATCCCACACAGCCCCAAGATGACCCTGCCCTTAGAAGGGCAGCGCCATCTTGGCTGTCACTTTTATTTTATTCATTTTGATTTATTTATTTTACTTTTTTTACTCTTTTTTTTTACCATTTTTTTAGTCTGCTGGGTGCCTTGATCCCTCGAGGCACCCAGCAGAGCACCTGATCACTTATGTAATCTTTTTTGTACTGAGTGCCACGATACCTCGTGGCACTCAGTACTTCCTGCCACTACCGGAAGTGATCGCTCGGGGGGAGCGATCACAGACGGACCGGCGGCAGGTAACCATATTGCAAGGATGCCTCGATGTCGAGGCATCCCTGCAATATACTCAGAGCAGCTGGAAGCGATACCGATCGCTTCCAGCGCTCTGTAGAAGTGCGGGGCACCTTTCCGGCGAAACCGGATGTTGATCGCTCCCGGGGAGCGATCACAAGGGGCCCCGGCACTTCTGTCCGCCATTGCACGGATGCCTGGACTCCCAGGCAGCGTGCAATGGCCCTGGAGCTGCTGGAAGCGATCCGATCGCTTCCAGCGTTCTCTAGAAGTGCCGGGCACCTCTCCGGTGAAACCGGATGTTGATCGCTCCCGGGGAGCGATCACAAGGTGCCCCGGCACTTCTAACCGCCATTGCATGGAAGCCTGGACTCCCAGGCAGCCTGCAATGGCGTTTGAGCTGCTGGAAGCGATCCGATCGCTTCCAGCGCTCAAAAGACCGCAGGACGTACCATGTACGTCAGCGGGTCTAAAAGAGACCCGCGGCCATGACGTACATGGTACGTCCGCGGTCACTAAGGGGTTAAATTATTACTAATTTTATTCTTCTGATGTGTTAAGAGTACGTTTTAGCTACGGGAGAGAGACCTCTGTGAATATTGTTTGTATGTATAGATGGTCCTTCTCTTTGGTTAAAGTATACAAATGTGTATATACAGGGTGAGCCAGTCAAACCTGCATTTTTGAAATGACTGTAAAAAATAAACGGATGGATATTTCAAAATTTTATTGTTACTATCTTAATGTACATTAAAAAGCATTTAAGAAACAACATTCACTGTTTAAAAATAACTCCAGTAAGATGGTGTCCTTCCCGATTGAGACATTCTTGTAGGCGATTTCTGAAACAGCCCATCGCATCATGGAGCATACGCTGAGGAATTCTCTCGATTTCCAACCGGATTCTCCTCTTGAGTTCCCCAAGCGTTGGAGGTCGTTGCTCAAAGACTTTACTCTTCAGGTACCCCCAAGAAAAAAAATCGCACACTGTGAGGTCGGGCGATCGGGGAGGCCAAGAAATTGCTCCATTTCGGGATATCACCCGATTTGGAAAAACATTGTTGAGAACATTCATGCTCACACGGGCTGTATGACTTGTGGCACCGTCTTGCTGGAATAAGGTTTCATTGTTCATTCCATGTTGACGAAGCTGAGGAATGAAGAACGAATGCAACATTTCCGAATAGCGTTGTGCATTCACAGTAACTGCTTGCTCCCTGTCATTTTCAAAAAAATACGGGCCTATGATTCCCAATGAGGACATTGCGCACCAAACTGTTACCTTGCTTGAATGGAGTGGTGTTTGATGGAGTTGTTGAGGGTTTTCATCACTCCAATATTTATTTACAAAACCGGAGAGATGGAAATGTGCCTCATCGCTCATCCACAGATTGTGAACAAGGTCCTCGTTTTCATCAAACCTGTCCAACAACGTTTGACAAAAACGCCGTCGAGCTGCAAAATTGTTTTCATTCATAGCCTGAACAACCTGAATTTTGTATGGGTGATGGTGTAAATCTAACCTCAAGATTCTTCGGACGCTCGTGTTTGCCATGCCAAGCGCAGCACTCTGTCGACGCGCCGATCTCCGAGGGCTTCTTTCCACAGCAACTCTCACGCGGTCAATATTCGCGGGAGTTCGCACTGATCTTGCACTGCCACCCCTTCTGCTTCTCGTTTCACCAATTGCTTCAAAGTTTGTCACCCACAATTTGATTGAATTAACAGACGGCACTGGCTTATTTCGATTAATTTGAAAATTGTTCCGGAAACGACGCTGAGCAGCTGCATAACTACCACTTTGGTAAAACGCTTTCACAGCGAATGAACATTGTTGTTTAGACCACTGCTCCATGACGACTGAAATGCTAAGTTGTGGGGGACACAATGGTAACCTTGCTAACTCGCTCCGCCCACTTTCACGGCTCTCCCGCCCTTTTCAAAAATGCAGGTTTGACTGGCTCACCCTGTATATATGTCTGAATGTCCCATCCAACTCCTGGTGTGGGATATTCTTTGCAAATTGCAAGCCCAAATTATATTTTTTTTCCCGGGGGTCACGCTAGATTAGACCTGCCTGAGAGTGGCAGCTCTGTGCGGCAGTACAGCCAAGCCAGCCAGAATACCCAACCTGTAAAAATTGCAGTGATTATGCCAAGAGAAGAAGAATGGCGCATGGCAACAACCCCGCCGGCTGCCACAGACCCGTACACACTACTCTTGAGAAGTCCCTGGAGTCTGGGCAGAAGAGAACCCGCCCAGATTAGCTGTAAATATTCCTCCAGTGTATGTTGATCTGAAACCTGGCACAACGCCTGTGGCTCTAAGCCAATATCACATTCCACAGAAAGCCAAACAAAATATTTAGACACATTTACAGAGACTGAAAGATTACGGGATATTGAAATTTTGTGTGTCACCGTGGAATACACCGATATTGCCAGTTCAGAAAAAGGTACGCAGGAATACCGCCCAGTCCAAGATCTAAGGGCAGTTAATGAAGCCACAGTAACCCTGCACCCTGTGGTTCCCAATCCGTACAATTTATTGGCATTAATTCCTGGTGATACAAATTATTACACAGTGCTTGATTTAAAAGACGCTTTTTTGCATCCGTTTCGCTCCAGCAAGCCTTTCAGTGGGAGGAATCTACAACGGGTGCGCGCTCAGCCAGGACCTTCTGTCCTTCAACGCTCAGCCAGACAAAGTTGTTCTGTTGCAATATGTAGATGATTTATTGCTCGCATCCCCTATAGAAAAAGACTGTCTCTCCGCCACAAAAGCACTGTTACACCTGCTGTGTCAAGCAGGATATAAAGTTTCCAGAAAGAAAGCACAAATATGCAAACAAAGTATAAAATACCTGGGTTTTCAGTTAACAGGTACTAAACGCGCCCTGGGAGCTGAAAGAAAGGAAGCAGTATGCCGTATACCCCAACCATAAACAAGGAGACAAGTCCGTGAATTTCTAGGAGCCGCAGGCTTCTGCCGCCTGTGGATCTCCAACCTTGCAGACATTGCCAAACCCCTACATCAAGCCACGAAGGGGGGAGAGCATGACCCCTTCCTCTGGGCAGAGGAACAGGCGGCGGCCTTTCTGAAATTAAAGACCCTCTTAATGGAAGCCCCAGCACTGGGATTGCCAGATCACAGCAAGCCCTTCCAACTGTATGTGCATGAACATAACCAAACAGCTACGGGGGTGCTAATCCAGAACTTTGGCTCATGGCCAAGGCCTGTGGCCTATCTATCCAAGCAGCTTGACCCTGCGGCCTACCCCATGCCTGAAAGCAGTGGCAGCCACCGCGATGCTCATCGCAGAAGCAGACAACTGACCCTAGGACAGGTTCTTCATGTCAAGGTGCCTCATGCGGTCAAAGCCCTGCTCGATGTAAAAAGAAGTTACTGGTTCAGCAATAGCCAGATGACGAAATATCAAGCCATGATGTGTGAAAATCCACGGGTTAGTCACGGTTCCCAGATCCCACCACGCAGTACTTAACACCCCACACTCCACAGAACCCAGAAGCTACCAACAGAGTAGCCGTGAAAGATCTCTAACTGTCTGGTCCTTAGAATTGGCCAGGTAAACTAGCTAGACAGAAAGGGTTAACAACACGGGGAGTAGTCAGCCGAGCCAGAATCAGGAATACAGAGTTCAGAATGGTCAAATGGAATAGCCGGGTCGATATCAGAGCAGTGGCGTAGTACAAGAAAATGGTCTAGGGCAACAAAAGGCAGAATAGTCAGAAACAAGCAGAGGTCAATAACGGGTTAATTCAATATAGCAGTCAGGTACAAGGAGCTCAGGTATGGATAACCACGATCTGGCAACTGCTGAGAATACACTGAGGGTTTTTAAAGACCTTCACCAGGCCACGCCCTCCACTCAAGCCGCGCCTCATGCAACCACCTCCCTGCCTGTCTCCATTTAAACCGGGCATTGGTCAGCGAGCAGCATCAGACATGCTGCCCTCAAGCACACAGGTAGGGCTGGAAGCTCCCAACGTTACAGGGTTAATCTGGACCTCATCGCTACCTTAAACCCAGCTACACTACTGCCTGACTGTGAAGAGGATCCAAACCATGGACGCCTCCAAGTCATGGACGAAGTGTTCAGTAGCAGACCAGACCTGAAAGACATACCCCTAGACAAATACGATCTGCAGTTATTCACTGATGTAGCAGTTACATGGATAATGGAAGAAAAGTCTCCGGCTATGCAGTTGTCTCAGCTGATGAAATCCTAGAAGCAAACCCCCTAGCAGGCCACACGTTAGCCCAATTGGCTGAAATAATGGCCTTGACCAGGGCCCTTGAAATCTCTGAAGGCAAAAGAGTGAACATCTATACGGATTCCAAATATGCTTTCATGACTGTCCATGCACATGGTGCACTCTACAAAGAAAGAGGCCTGCTCATTTCCTCGGGGCAACAAATCAAGTATGCTGCTGAAATCGCAGCCCTCCTAGAGGCTGTGTGGAAACCAAGTGCTGTCAGTGTAATGCACTGTCGTGGCCACCAGAAAGGTCATGATGAAATCCCAAAAGGCAACAGACGTGCTGACCAAGCTGCAAAAGCTGCTGCTAAACAGCTGACCCCCCCTGATCAAGTCTCTAAAGATTCTGCTCTGCAAGCAAGAGGACCAACTCCCCATGCCAAACTACGAATTCTATATGAATTGGAGAAAATTTGACCAGAAAGGCGAATTCATTGAAACCATTTTGTAAAAGTGGCATACCGATTTATGAGTTACTTAAAGGGAACCATGATTATATCCAGTGGCTGTTCCCGACACGGTCACAAGGCCGGAATTTCTACTCTTCACCTCTACAACCCCAGGAAACACGTCTCATGAATGACACCTCAGAAATTCAGCAGAGACTCCGCCGAGCATACAAGATGATGCTGAAGTTCTTCGGCGTAAAATTATTGGGGGAGAGTGGAGAAGATACGGGAGTAACTGAAGTTGAACGAGCAGAAAATTTTGCCGCATGCTTTGACAATCTAACAGCCAATCCCCACAACAATTTGAGGAATACACGGATACTGCTGAGCTTGGGAGAACTGGGAGCACAGAAATACCAAGCCCCTTTGGTAAGGTTCTTTCTCAAAGAGACCCTTAATAAAAATAAGCTACCAAGGATGAAGAAAAGTGTGATGAATTACTTTATACCAGCAGTAAAATACACGGAGGAGAGACAAGATCTGCTGTTCTTTGCCTGGCGATATTATTTCCCAAAGGAAGAATTCATCTGGGGAAACCAAGAGGAACTCGGAAGATACAAAGCAACACCAGTGGTGGCTGCGCTCCTACCGGTGCCACTGAGTGAATGGACACCTGTGTACTCAGAAAAAGAGAAGAAATGGCTATCAGAAGAAAAAGGTGAATATGGAGAAGATGGATGGTTCCAGTTGGAGAGCAGACAAATGGTCCTCCCAGCAACATTGGCACCTGAGATCGTGAGGGCATTTCATGCAAGTACTTATGGAGGAAGGGAAATGAAGGAACAACAGCTGGAGCCACATTTCTACGTGCCAGGACTGTCAGTAGTCTGTAAAGCAATAGCCCAGTAGTGTGTGACATGTGCCAATAATAACCCAAGAGCGGGCCCATCTCAACCTCCAGGGAAGCAGCCAATCGGGCTGTCTCCAATGGCATCGTTGCAAATAGACTTAACAGTGCTACCACCCTGCAAAGGATACAAATATTTACTAGTGATGGTGTGTACTCTCACAGGATGGGTGGAAGCCTTTCCAACAAGGACGGAGAAGACAGCGGAAGTAGTGAGAAGTCTAATGAAAGAAATAATACCACGATATGGACTTCCCCTCGAAATAGGGTCGGACAATGGCCCAGTTTTTATACAGAACTGTTTGCAGCAGCTTGCCCGCCTGTTGGGCATCACCTGGAAGCTACATACAGCTTACAGGCCCCAGAGCTCGGGAAAAGTCGAAAGAATGAACCGTACACTAAAGACTTTGATGTCCAAACTGTGCCAAGAAACGTCACTAGGCTGGTTGGATGTGCTGCCAATAGTTTTATTGCACATTAGGTGCAGGCCACCGCCCCCAATTGAAGCTAAGTCCGTACAAACTCATGTTTGGATGGCCTACCCCTCTAATTAATGGATTAAGGGGGGGACCTTCGGGCATTGGGTGAAACTAAGCTAAATGAACAGGTTGTGTTGTTGGGGAAATCAATGCAAAAGCTAAATACTTGGGTGGGAGATAATTTACCTCACTTTTTATATCCCCCACTGCATAAGTATTATCCAGATGACTCGGTTTGGGTGAAGGAGTGGAAAAATTACCCCCTAGGCCCAAAATGGAGAGGTCCTTACCTTGTCCTGTTATCAACCCCTACAGCAGTGAAAGTTGCCAAGGTGGTCCCGTGGATACATCACTCCAGACTGAAGGCAGCTGCAGCCAATCCTAATCCAGAGTGTAAGGCTGTCACCAACGAGACCAATCCATTGAGGCTAAAGCTGACAAAGACCACAGTCTTGAGCACCTAAAAGACTCAACAAGTGGGTGTCTTGAAGGACACAATAATGCCTGACCGCCCAACAACGAGAGAGCAAAGGGATCCCCCAGGGGATACCCTAAGGGCTATTTTTAGGGGCCCTGCCCCGACCCTTGATCAACCAGAGATGACTTTTACTTTTGAAATTCCGGTGGGGAGGGATTGGGTTTATGTGACTGTAAAGAGAATTGCCCAGGGAATTTTGACATTTGGTGCATTCTTGGTGCTCTGCCTTGCTGGCCTGGTCTCTGGACTGTCCCATGGAGCGTGCCCCAGGTGCCCAAGCACAACTGAGAAAGTGGACATCTCCCACATCTGGAATGGTACACACCCAGTAATGGAAAACCGTACCATGTGGAGACAAAAGCGAGATGCGGAGTCTGAGACGGTGCCAAGAGGGCACCTGCTTGTGAAATTTAAAGATACCACTGATGATCCCACAAGACATGTTCCCAGCGAGAATGGGTCCCCTAAAGTACGAAGTATTCGAGAATAGTACGAGCGGAGTGTAGTGGTGAAGTGGAATCAGGCTGGAAGATGGTTGCCATCATGAGCCAGGCGGCCATCTTGTTCAGAATATTGGTTCACTTGAAACTAACTAGGTAGATTTAGAATGAAGCTTGCATAGAATCTTAGGAATTTGTTGTACTAACAGAGAAGCAATTAAAATAAGGGAAGATCCAGCCTGCTCTTGGCACAGAGAGACAGGATGACAAATGGATACATGAAGGTCACTAAGGCCTGCAGAGAGACAGAGAGCGTAGAAACCAGACCATGTCTTATCTGAAATAAACAAGCACAGCCACAAGGGAGGTGGGCACGGCCCGGATTGAGTGCGGCAGCAAATCACAAACTGTCAGACTAACATGAAGTTTGCCAATTTACGGTCAATGTATGGAATGCCTTTGTACTAACAATGGGAGGTATTAACCCACGTGGGGTGGAATAAAGTGTCACCGGGAGGTGGGCTAATTGGGATGTACCTAATTATGTATTCGGGGTATAAATCCCCTCGTCGGGGTGAGAACGGGGCTCACTCTTTGCGATTTAATCCTGTGTGAGCATTGTGTGACGTCACTAATAAAGTTTGCCTTTCCTGAAGAGACTCGTGTTCAGACAATCCTTGTTCGTGTCCGGTCCGGCTCCGTCCCGAGTGAACCTAGCAGATTCCGGTTACATTTCTTGGGGGCTCGTCCGGGATACGGGAACTTGCCGGCACAACAACGGCTGTTGAACACTGTAGCGGTTGACTGCAGGTGCGAGTGATCCCGCTGGTTGGGCGTCCGTTGAAGGTGAGCTGACATCTGCAGGCGCCAAGCAGGATTTCCTGTTCAGTGGACCTCGTCTCGTCCCAAACGGACCCCTGGCCCGGGAAGCTGGGACACCACCGAGTCCGAGGAAACAGCGAGCAGCGCGGCGATAGGTAAAGTGTCTTCTATGTTGGTATGTCTAATGGAGATACCGGTATAAAGGGAAACGTCCGACAAAAGTCAGATAAGGAGACCCGCGGCCACGGTCTCGTTGGCATACCGAACCCGCTGCATATAGCACGGACAAGCAAAGGAGCCAGAGTGGCTAGCACGTGACTGGACCCGGGGGATCGGATGCCAACCAAAGGGTAGTTCTGTAAGAGAGGGAGAGAGTAGCCACGTGGAGTTGCATAGTCATAGTTAGTGTTTGTAAACAGAGCTTCTGCACGTGGACCAGGAAAGGAGGAGGGATTTCTGTGACTGGGCTGAGAGCCCTGAGTCAGTGCTAGTGTGTACGTTGTGTAGTGAAGGGGACCAATTGAGGTCAGCGGTAGCTGCAGAGATAGAGGTGCCAGGTGGGTAGATTATCCATAGGCAAATTGGAATTGCAGACGGGAGTATAGTTATAGAACGGGGTGCACAGTCACAAACAGACAAGAGTAGGATTCAATAGACGGGGTATAAGGAGCCAAAAGGAGGGACAGTGTGCCCTCGGCTAGTAGAAAGAGTTGAATTGTTTATGTATTGTTTTGTGCTGAAAGTATCTGGTACAACACGTACTGTGAGTGATTTGAGTGCTGTGAGTGATCGAGCGCCTACTCGCCTAGCGAGAAAACAAACTTGAGAGTGGACTCCCTAGGTACGTTTCCGGCTCAGGCAACTGCAGTCCGGCTACTGACGGAGGAAGCGGGTCAGACACATATGAATTGTTGACTGAAGTACCAGACAGTAAATTCTAAGTGTTTTTGCTAAAAAGTGATATTTGCATTGTGAAAAGGTTACTGTTTTTTTTTTAAAGAGTAACAATGGATAACGGGCCATCCAAACCCAGTAAGGTAAAGAAGGGTGAGACGCCCTTAGAGTATATGGTGCGGAATTTTGAAGCGCTATATGCAACGCATGATTATGGCACAGAGTTAACTAAGGAGAAACTAACATTAATGTGTACAATTGTGTGGCCACTGTTAGTTCCAGAGTGGCCAGAGCAGGGGTCAATGGACCTGGAGCTAATACAGAGAGTGCATTCCCAAGTCACCGGGAAATGCGGACATCCTGAACAGTGCCCGTATATAGATATATGGAGATACTGTGTGAAAGATAAAAGTAATTTTATAATGATGGCGGGACAAAATAAGAAACAGGTACCCCCAAATAATGACGAGAAAAGGAAACCGGTATTGATAGAACAACCGGAGGAGATTGATTCTTTGCCCCCGCCCTATCCATCATGTTATGGGGCAGCCAGAGAAGCTTTGAGGGCCGCGGTTGCATGGGCGGAGAGGGGGGAGCAGGCAGCTGCTACTTCCAGGCCGGCTCCCTTCGCTCCGCCACGCGGTATTGCGGAAGAAGACCAGGGGGCAGCGGGTGGAGGGGACAGAGAGGTCCCACCAGGAAAAATTGAGATGCCCGATGGGAGCGTATATAAACTAGTATCCCAGGAGGATAGCGATAATGAAGGTGAAGATGAGAAGCTAGGGGCCACCACTCGCGCAGCGAATAATATATATAAACCCCGGGAACCATATCAGCACAATCCCAATACAAGTAAGATGCAAATGCCCCTACGGGAAGTGCCAGGCCCTACACTGGAGGGTGGGGCACCTGGTCCAGTGCAATACACATATGTCCCATTCACGACAACGGATCTTTTTAATTGGAAAACACACACACCACTGTATTCCACTAATCCCGCAGCAGTAGCCAGCATGATAGAGTCCGTTATGCTTACACATAACCCCACATGGGCAGATTGTCAGCAATTAATGTTGACAATGTTTACCACTGAGGAAAGAGCCCGGATAAATAGTAGCGCCCGGAAAATTCTACTTGCCCAAGCCGTAGAAGATGCTAAGCCCCAGCCAGAAGCGTGGGCAGAGGAACATTACCCCAAAACAGATCCCAAATGGCCATACAATACCCCTGCAGGTATTGCTCACTTACAGACGTACCGGACAGCGGTGATAATGGGTGTTAAAGCGGGAGGGAAAAAGCCCACAAACATGGGGAAGATAGCAGATGTTGTACAGGAGCCTAAAGAATCCCCAAGCGCGTTTTTAGAAAGGTTGCTGGATGCGTACAGGATGTATAGTCCTATTGACCCTGAGGCAGTAGAAAACCAAAGGTTAATTAATTCTTCTTTTGTGGGTCAGTCACAGAGGGATATACGGAATAAAATACAAAGAATAGATGGGTTTTTGGGTAAAGGGATTAGCGAATTAGTTGAAATCGCTAATAAAGTGTTTCATAACCGGGATCTAGAAGAAATAAAGAGACAAAGGGGACACACAGGTGTGGTCGGTTATATGGGAAATGGTGGAGGACGAGGTGGCCCAGACAGAGGGAGAGCAAGGGGTAGGGGAGCCCGAGGAAGAGGTAGGGGAGCCCCTAGGGAACCCCTGGGACCCAACCAGTGCGCCTGGTGCCGGGGTGAAGGTCACTGGAAAAATGATTGTCCTGCATTTTTGGCTAAATTTGGGGAATAAGGGGAGGCTGGGGAGTCGGGAGGACAAGCCTCTAATGGTCAGGTAACAAACGGCCGATATGAGAGGAACGAGGGTTCCGGTGCAGGGTTCATGGGTTTGGCGGGAACGTCATTTGAAGGGCAGGGTACATATTGACAAGGACCTGGGCCCATCCCGCTCGGTAATCACGAGCCCACGGTCACTATGAGAGTGGGAAATAAAGATGACATTTTTATGGTTGACACCGGTGTCGAATATTCTGTTGTAACACAGCAAATTGCACCCCCTATGGGAAATGAAGTTGATATTATGGGAGCAATGGGGGTGTCTGCTAAGTACCCCTTCCTTGCTTCTCGAAAATGTAGTGTGGGTGGGCATAATGTTGAACATGAATTTTTGTATATGCCCGAATGTCCCATCCAGCTCCTGGGGCGGGATATCCTTTGCAAATTGCAAGCCCAAATTACGTTCCTTCCCGGGGACATGCTCAATTAGACCTGCCTGAGAGTGGCAGCTCTGCTCGGCAGTACAACCCAGCCAGCCAGCACCCCCAATCCGTAAAAATTGCAGTGATTATGCCAAGGGAGGAAGAATGGCGTACAGCACCAACCCCGCCGGCAAGCCCGGACCCGCATACACTACTTCTCGAAATTCCTGGGGTGTGGGCGGAGGAAAATCCGCCCGGACTAGCTGTAAATATTCCCCCAGTGTACGTCGATTTAAAACCTGGTGCAACGCCTGTGGCTCTAAGACAATATCATATCCCACAAAAAGCCAAGCAGAATATCCAGACACCTTTACAGAGACTTAAAGACCACGGCATATTTAAATTTTGCGTGTCACCGTGGAACACACCCCTGTTGCCAGTACTGAAAGAGGGCACACAAGAGTACCGCCCGGTCCAAGATTTACGGGCTGTCAACGAAGCCACAGTAACCCTACACCCTGTGGTTCCCAATCCATACAATTTGCTGGCATTAATTCCCGGAGATACAAAATATTACACGGTGCTTGATTTAAAAGACGCTTTCTTTTGCATCCGTCTCGCTCCAGCAAGCCAGCCCCCTTTTGCATTTCAGTGGGAGGAATCTACCACGGGAGCGCGCCATCAAATGACCTGGACACGCCTCCCTCTAGGTTTCAAAAACTCGCCCATGATTTTCGGATGCCCGCTCAGCCAAGACCTCCTCTCCTTCAACGCTCAGCCAGACAAAGTTGTCTTATTACAATATGTTGATGATTTATTACTGGCTTCTCCCACAGAAAAAGACGGTTTATCTGCCACAAAAGCCCTGCTACATCTACTATGCCAAGCAGGATACAGAGTGTCAAGAAAGAAAGCACAAATATGCAAACAAAGTGTAAAGTACTTAGGTTTCTAATTAACAGGCACCAAGCGTGCATTGGGGGCTGAAAGAAAAGAAGCAGTATGCCGAATACCTCAACCAAAGACCAGAAGACAAGTCCGTGAGTTTCTGGGAGCTGCAGGCTTCTGCAGCCTGTGGATCCCCAACTTCGCAGATATTGCCAAGCCCCTTCATCAAGCCACAAAGGGGGGGGGAACAAGACCCCTTTCTCTGGAAAGAAGAGCAAACAGCAGCATTCCTAAAATTAAAGACTCTGTTAATGGAAGCTCCTGCACTGGGACTACCAGATCACAGCAAGCCCTTCCAGCTGTACGTGCATGAACACAATCAAACAGCAACAGGAGTGCTGATTCAAAGTTTTGGCTCTTGGCTAAGGCCTGTGGCCTATCTCTCCAAGCAACTTGACCCTGTGGCCTGTGGCCTACCCCCGTGTCTAAAAGCCGTGGCAGCCACTGCAATGCTGATAGCAGAAGCAGACAAGCTGACCCTTGGACAGGTTCTACATGTCAAGGTGCCCCATGCTGTCAAGGCCCTGCTGGATGTGAAAGGAAGCTACTGGTTTAGCAACAGCCGGATGACAAAGTACCAAGCCATGATGTGTGAGAATCCACGAGTTCATCTGGACCTCATCGCTACCTTGAACCCTGCTACTTAACTGCCTGACTGCGAAGAGGATCCAGATCATGAATGCCTCCAAGTCATGGAAGAAGTGTTCAGTAGCAGGCCAGATTTGAAACACGTACCCCTAGACAAATACGATCTACAGTTGTTCACTGATGGTAGCAGCTACATGGATGATGGGAAGAAAGTCTCCGGCTATGCAGTAGTCTCAGCAGAAGAGATCATTGAAGCAAATCCACTACCAGGCCATACATCTGCACAACTGGCTGAGATAACGGCACTAACCAGAGCTCTAGAAATCTCCGAAGGCAAGAGGGTGAATATCTACACCGATTCCAAGTACGCCTTCATGATAGTACATGCCCATGGTGCACTCTACAAAGAAAGAGGCCTACTTACTTCATCAGGACAACAAATCAAGTATGCAGCTGAAATCGCGGCTCTCCTAGAAGCTGTATGGAAACCAAGCGCTGTCAGTATCATGCACTGTCGTGGCCACCAAAAGGGTCATGATGAAATCCCAAAAGGCAACAGGCGTGCTGACCAGGCTGCAAAAGCAGCTGCAAAACCACTGCTAACAATTGATCAAGCCAAAGTCCTGCTCTGCAAACAAGAGCCTCAACCTCCCATGCCAAACTACGAATTTTACATGAATTGGAGAAGATTTGAACCCAAAGGCGAGTTCATTGAAATAATATTGCACAAATGGCAAGATGATTATGAACTATTAGAACTTAATCATGATTATATCCAATGGCTTTTTCCAACCCAGTCTCAAGGCCGAAATTTCTACTCTACTCCTCTGAATCCGAAAGAGACATGCCTAATGATTAACACCTCAGAAGTCCAAAGATTACGCAGGGCCTACAAGATGATGCTGAAATTCTTCGGCGTAAAAGTAATGGGGGAGTGTGAAGAAGACACGAAAGTAACCGAAGTTGAACGAGCAGAAAATTTCGCCGAACGTTACGAAAATTTGACAACCAACCCTCATAATAATCTACGAATTACACGAATACTGCTAAGTCTGGGAGAATTGGGAGCAGAAGAATACCAAGCCCCGTTGGTGAGGTTCTTCCTCAAGGAGATCCTTATCAAAAATAAGCTGCCAAGAATGAAGAAAAGTGCAATGAACTTTTTCATACCAGCAGTAAGAGATTCACAAGACAGACAAGATCTGCTGTTCTTCGCATGGCGATACTATTTCCCGAAAGAAGAATTTGTCTGGATAAACCATGGAGAATTGGCACGATACAAAGCGAAACCAGTGGTGGCTGCACTCCTACCGGCGCCACTGAGTGAATGGACACCTGTATATTCAGAAAAAGAAAAGAAATGGCTGTCAGGAGAACAAGGCGAATATGGAGAAGATGGGTGGTTCCAGCTGAAGAATGGACAAATAGTCCTCCCAGCAACATTAGCTCCTGAAATTGTAAGGACACTCCACGCAAGTACCCATGGAGGGAGAGAAATGATGGAACAGCAACTAGAGCCACATTTTTATGTGCCCGGACTGTCAGTAATCTGCAAAGAAATAGCCCAGCAGTGCGTGACGTGTGCCAAAAACAACCCAAGAACAGGCCCATCTCAACCTCCAGGGAAGCAGCCAATCGGGCTATCCCCAATGGCATCGCTACAAATAGACTTCACAGTGCTGCCGCCCTGCAAAGGATACAAATATCTACTGGTAATGGTGTGTATGACGGAATGGAGATGTTGTTCCGCCTGCGGGTGTGCTCTATCTGCGTGACCCCGTCGCTTACCGCTGGCCCGACTACCGAGTGGCGCGCACTCGGCGTCTCGTGCGGCCTGGCGTGACCCCGGGAAGGGGTTAGCGGGCGGTGGAGGGGACCCCTGCCTAGAACCAGCCCGACCACTGAGCCATACGGCACTCAGCGTCCCGAGCAGCTGGTTCACTGACCTTGTGGGTGTGGGACGTTCGTGGAAATCGGATCTGCCAGCCGCGGAGGAATCTTCGGATCTTATGTGGGAAACGTTTCAGATCTTCTCTTGCGGGAAACGTTTCCGATCCAGGTGCGGGTGAATCTTCGGATCTCCGGTAGAGGACTTTTCGGATCGGGGACAGATGAATCTTCGGATCTTGCGGGATCGGCGAGGGATTCGGATCTTACCGCAATCCCTCGCAATACCGAAGCGCGGTACACGGCCGCGCCCTTCGGATCGGATCTCTCGATCTGGGAACCGAATCACCTTCCGCTGCGCCTCTGCCCTGATGCTCGATGCAGGCACAGAGCGCTCGGTTCGGTTCGGATCTGGGACACCGCACCCTGAGACCTCGAGGGATGCTCAGAACGAAAAGTACGGCGGAAAACTAACCACATCAGTCGAGGCTGGATGCACTGCTAAATCTGCCTTTATTATTTACAGTTCAGGCATTTATCACTTTCCACAAAATTACAATACAATGGGAATCCTTGCCCGCCCTCCCGGGACCCATTGGCCATTACGATTCGGGGAGTCGCCAATTCGGACCGGATGGTCCGAATCGGCCATTTTACGATTCGAACCGGATGGTTCGGATCGGCCATTTTCCGAATCGAAGATTCTGAACTGCGCCACAAGGTGATCGGAAAATGGCTGCGGGCAAGGCAGACAAAGGGGAAATACATTACGCAATAAACCAACGGGGACACTTTATTACACCACACAATAATCACATCTAAATAAAAGTACTTGCAAAACTGGGTGCGTGCCACCGCACCCAAGTGTCCATAGCCACCACTGTCACTGCACCGCCCCTGGCTGAGGGTGCTGGGCCATTCCGTGACACTCCTCCCCCTCCCCCAGTTCGACGCACCTGGTCTGACCCCACCGGGTCATACCGGGGAAGTCGGTGCTCCCAGGCCCATAGTCAGTCTGGGGAGGCCGGGTCACCAGGCCTCTCCATTTGGCCTTGCGGCCGTGCCAGCTTGGTCGGGACCCCATGTCCTTAGGGTTACCCCGGCTGGGCGAGAGGACATACGTCTGGGCCGGAGTACCTCCTGTGTCCCCTCCAGGGTTATCGCTCACCGGGGAACCCGGGTGCTAAATGCACACGCCCCGGGTGCCCAGGTCAGCCGTGGGACAGAACCGTGGCTGCGTGAGGCCCCCGAGCCCAAGGGTTGCCAAAATGGGCAGAGGCCAGCGGCGCTCTGCCCTGTTGCCAGCTCTCCCGCTGGATGGCCAGGTACGGACACGGCAACCGAAGGAGCAAATAGAGCCACACCTGGCTGCTCTTCCTGGTAGCCGACGAAGGGGACAAATGGATGCAACAGCAGTTGCACGGGGTCATCCTCGCTCTGCCCCTCGGGGCAAGTTGGGAGAAACGGGCAGAGGCCAGCGGCGCTCTGCCCTGGTGTCAGCTCTTCCGCTGGGTGGGGATCTCCTTGGGGAGGGCTGGTCACTTCACCCCCCGGGGCAAACAATGGTTGCCCGCAACCCATCCCGGGGAGACCATCCGTCTGCTCCACCTGGCAGACTGTGGGTAGTGGGCAGAGGCCAGCGGCGCTCTGCCCCGTGGCCAGCTCTTCAGCTGGGTGAGGATCTCCTTGCGGGAGGATGGTTTCTCCCCCCCCGGGGCAATCAATGGTTGCGCACAACCCATCCCGGGGGAACCATCTGTCTGCTCCTCCTGGCAGACTTTGAGTAGTGGGCAGAGGCCAGCGGCACTCTGCCCCGTAGCCAGCTCTTCAGCTGGGTGAGGATCTCCTTGCGGGAGGATGGTTTCTTCCCCCCCCGGGGCAATCAATGGTTGCGCACACCCATCCCGGGGGAACCATCTGTCTGCTTCTCCTGGCAGATTCTGGGTAGTGGGCAGAGGCCAGCGGCACTCTGCCCCGTAGTCAGCTCTTCCGCTGGTTGGAGATCTCCTTGGGGAAGGATGGTCACTTCACCCCCCGGGGCAAACAATGGTTGCGCACAACCCATCCCGGGGGAACCATCTGTCTGCTTCTCCTGGCGGACTGTAAGCAGTGGGCAGAGGCCAGCGACACTCTGCCCCGTAGCCAGCTCTTCCGCTGGTTGGAGATCTCCTTGGGGAAGGATGGTCACTTCACCCCCCGGGGCAAACAATGGTTGCGCACAACCCATCCCGGGGAGACCATCCGTCTCCTCCCCCACTGGACCCGTGGCCTCAGCCACCCTGTCCTCTTGCGGGGTGAAGGGGGTAACTTCCTCTGCCGGAACCCCCACGGGCACCCATGGGTCCGCCTCGGCCTCCCATAGGTCCCAAACCTGGGGACTGTCGACTTCCTCCGCCGACCCGTCCCACCACGGGGAGCTCAGGCTCGACTGCGGAACGCCGTCCAACAGTTTTCGGTAAGCCACCTCGAGCTCCCACTCTCGCTCGGCTAGGGACTCCAGCTCCTCAAACACCGAGTCCCTGCTGTCTGACGGGATCTCCAGTTCCCGTCGCTCCAGGATCTCTTCCATCCGTTCCTCTGTCTCCGCTCCGAACTCGGGGTCGGCGGCCATGCCCTCGTAGAGCAGCCCCGTGCCCCCGTAGCGAGGCCCTGCAGTGGAACTGCCTTCAATAGGGCGCACTGCCGGAGAGGCGGTTAGCCACCGGAGCGCGCGGTACGCGGCGTCCAGTGCGATCTCCTGTTGCACCAGACTCCGGAGCTCGGCCTCCCACTCCTCTGGGGCCCGACCTTGCAGGAACGCTGCTCGCACATCGTACTGCACCCGATGGACGACAGCGTCGGAAGGAATGTACACACCATGGCAGTCCCGCTCATGGTCCAGGGCCTCGTACCACAGTTCCTCTGTGGACCTCTGGTCCCGCTCCAGGCCCTCCTGCAGCCTTCTTGCCAACACGACCTTCATGTCGGCGAAGGTGCCAGCACAGGAGCACCGCTCCTCAACGGGGAATGTGGCGTCCTCAGATGCAGCTCCAGGCGAGCTGTGAGTCTCCATCCGAGGGTCGCTGGGATGAGTGACGTCCTCAGTACAGGCTCCAGGCGAGCTGAGAGTCCCGCGAGGGCAATCACTGGGGGTTGCAGATTCCCAAGGTGAAGCTCCAGTCGAGCTGTGAGCCTCGACCCAGGGTTCCACGGGGTAGGGTTCGGGGTTACTGTATTCAGTCTCTGCTCCGCGGAGCTCTGCCAACCGCAGCTCGTGCTGGCGTTCCTTCTCCTGCTCAACTTCCCGGTAGAACTCCCGAATCACTTCGTATCTGTCCACCGACGATGAGGCATCTCCGAGCAGGGCAATCCGACGCCGCAACTCTCTGAGGCCAGCATCTTCCTCCACCTCTGCGTGGACAGGGCTGGGGACGGGCGTCGTCACCCTGTCCTGATCCATCCTGGTCAGTTCCTTGATCAGGGTTTTCCGATTCTTTTTACCCGGCGTTCCTCCCCGGTTCTCCAGCATCCCACGTAGGGTGTCCCTGTGGTAATGGCCGTACCCCGCCATGGCATAGGTCTCCTCACTGGGGGGGTTGCAGAGAGCGATCCCACCGCTGCCACCAGTATGACGGAATGGAGATGTTGTTCCGCCTGCGGGTGTGCTCTATCTGCGTGACCCCGTCGCTTACCGCTGGCCCGACTACCGAGTGGCGCGCACTCGGCGTCTCGTGCGGCCTGGCGTGACCCCGGGAAGGGGTTAGCGGGCGGTGGAGGGGACCCCTGCCTAGAACCAGCCCGACCACTGAGCCATACGGCACTCAGCGTCCCGAGCAGCTGGTTCACTGACCTTGTGAGTGTGGGACGTTCGTGGAAATCGGATCTGCCAGCCGCGGAGGAATCTTCGGATCTTATGTGGGAAACGTTTCGGATCTTCTCTTGCGGGAAACGTTTCCGATCCAGGTGCGGGTGAATCTTCGGATCTCCGGTAGAGGACTTTTCGGATCGGGGACAGATGAATCTTCGGATCTTGCGGGATCGGCGAGGGATTCGGATCTTACCGCAATCCCTCGCAATACCGAAGCGCGGTACACGGCCGCGCCCTTCGGATCGGATCTCTCGATCTGGGAACCGAATCACCTTCCGCTGCGCCTCTGCCCTGATGCTCGATGCAGGCACAGAGTGCTCGGTTCGGTTCGGATCTGGGACACCGCACCCTGAGACCTCGAGGGATGCTCAGAACGAAAAGTACGGCGGAAAACTAACCACATCAGTCGAGACTGGATGCACTGCTAAATCTGCCTTTATTATTTACAGTTCAGGCATTTATCACTTTCCACAAAATTACAATACAATGGGAATCCTTGCCCGCCCTCCCGGGACCCATTGGCCATTACGATTCGGGGAGTCGCCAATTCGGACCGGATGGTCCGAATCGGCCATTTTACGATTCGAACCGGATGGTTCGGATCGGCCATTTTCCGAATCGAAGATTCTGAACTGCGCCACAAGGTGATCGGAAAATGGCGGCGGGCAAGGCAGACAAAGGGGAAATACATTACGCAATAAACCAACGGGGACACTTTATTACACCACACAATAATCACATCTAAATAAAAGTACTTGCAAAACTGGGTGCGTGCCACCGCACCCAAGTGTCCATAGCCACCACTGTCACTGCACCGCCCCTGGCTGAGGGTGCTGGGCCATTCCGTGACAGTGTGCACCTTGACAGGATGGGTGGAAGCTTTCCCAACCAGAACTGAAAAGACTGTGGAGGTGGTGAAGAGTCTGATGAAAGAAATAATACCACGCTATGGACTTCCTCTCGAGATAGGGTCAGACAATGGCCCTGCATTTATACAGAACTGTTTACAACAGCTTGCCCGTCTGTTGGGCATCACCTGGAAGCTACATACTGCCTACAGGCCCCAAAGCTCGGGAAAAGTCGAGAGAATGAACCGCACCCTAAAGACTTTGATGTCCAAATTGTGCCAAGAGACGTCGCTAGGCTGGTTGGATGTGCTGCCGATAGTCCTCTTGCACATTAGGTGCAGGCCAACCCACCAATTGAAGCTAAGTCCGTACGAACTCATGTTCGGACGGCCTACCCCTCTGATTACTGGACTAAGGGGGGACCTGCGGGCATTGGGAGAAACTAAATTAAATGATCAGGTTGTATTGTTAGGTAAATCAATGCAGAAACTGAATACTTGGGTGGGAGATAATATACCTCACTTTTTGTATCCCCCACTCCACAAGTATTTTCCAGGTGATTCAGTATGGGTGAAAGAATGGAAAAATGACCGACTAGGCCCAAAGTGGAGAGGTCCTTACCTTGTCCTGTTATCAACCCCTACAGCAGTAAAGGTTGCCGAGGTGGTCCCGTGGATACATCACTCCAGACTAAAAGTAGCTGCAGCCAGTCCTGAACCAGCATTGAAGGTCGTCGCCAATGAGACCAATCCACTGAGGCTAAAGCTGACAAAGACCACAGCCGTGAGCACCTAAATGATCCAACTGAAAACACCCAAATGATTCCACAAGTGGGTGTCTTGATGGACACATGTCCTGACCATCCACCAACGGGGGATACCCCAAGGGTGCTTTTTAGGGGCCCGGCCCCCACCCTTCCCTCATCCGGAAATATCTTTTATTTTTGAAATACCGGTGGGGAGGGATTGGGTTTATGTGACTGTGAAAAGGATTGCCCAGGGGATTCTGACATTTGGGGCATTCGTGGTACTGATTTTGTACCTTGCAAACTTGATCTATGGACTCTCGCATGGAGCATGCCCCAGGTGTCCAAGCACCGCCAAGAAAGTGGATATCTCCCATATCTGGAATGGTACGCACCCGGTGATGGAGAACCGTACCATGTGGAGACAAAAACGAGAGGCGACATCTGAGATTTTGCCGAGAGGACATTTACTCGTGCAATTTAAATATGATTATGCTAAAAGGTCTGGGCAAACCGCATGCTGGGTGTGTAGTAGGTTGCACCCAGAGACAATCCACATCCCATTTGCTTCTGTTCCAATGAATCTGAGTATGTTTGCATCAGGGAATGTCACAATACACTCTTTTGATGCACCAAGGGAAAAAACAGAGTCATTCAGTCCTGGGTACCCCATAATAGGGTCAGTATACCCACCAGAGTGGTGCTTCCAACTAGGACCAGATAGAGACACACATAATGAGGGTGGGGGGTGCTACTCAAGCAAGTTTAACTGGACATCATATATCTACACATTCGACACAAAGGAACAGTCAAACTTTCTATACATACGATGTAGAAAACTTACGAGTGAGCAAGAGGTAGTGATTGCAAAGGTGACGAATGGAAGGCAGAATGCACAGGATATGATGAAATGGCTGAGACAACTGATGATAGAAATAGCAAAAGGAACACTACATTTGTCACCATTCATATTAAGAGGAGGGTACCAGGTATGTTGCGGAAAGGTGTGTTACACATGGGTGCCACTAACGATAACGGGAATGTGTTATCTGGCTAAATTGATCCCAATTCAGAGAGTACGGGGAGAAGACACTAATACAGACACAGAACTCCACCCTAGGTACCCACTGGTGTTTGAAAGACAGAAGAGAGAGATGTTCAGAAAGTTGGATCGATTATGGTCATGGCTACCAGCGTGGACTGGATGGGGACGAGAGTTGATGGTAAGACTGAACAGTTATGCCAGTCTGATGGATGAAATTCTGAATAAGACCAGTATGGATATTCAGTTGCTGAATCTGGAAGTGCGTGAGATACGAAAGGTGCAGATGATACATGATATGGCACTGGAACAGATCAGTGCGGCGTTGAATGGATTGTGTGAAATGACAATGCACTATGAATGTTGCACCTTCATCAGGAACACTACACACGATGTCCCGGACTATTTCCAGGTGATCCAGGATCACCAAGAGAAGGTAGCACAGTTGCAGAACACAGCAAGGAGAATCGCTGCTGAAGGCTGGAATCCACTTCGTGGGTTCGGAGCAATCGGAGAGTGGTTTGGATCCGTCCTGAGATTTAGCTCACAGATCGGATCCATGATTCTGATGATAGTGGTGATCCTGGTTGTAGGGATACTGACGTACCGCATAGGGCTATGTCTATGGCCACTATGCAAGAGAGCACTGACACTCACGCAGACACAAAAGCTACCACTGATAATTCCACAAGACATGTTCCCAACGAAAATAGGTCCCCTAAAGTATAAGGAATTTCAGAATAATACTAGTGGGGTGTGATGGCTACAAGCATCAGGAAGAGGTCCTGAGGCTTGAGCCAAGGGGGGAATGAAGTGGAATCAGGCTGGAAGATGGTTGCCATCATGAGCCAGGCGGCCATCTTGTTCAGAATATTGGCTCACTTGAAACTAACTAGGTAGATTTAGAATGAAGCTTGCATAGAATCTTAGAAATTTGCTGTACTAACAGAGAAGCAATTAAAATAAGGGAAGATCCGGCCTGCTCTTGGCACAGAGAGACAAGATGACAAATGGATACATGAAGGTCACTAAGGCCTGCAGAGAGACAAAGAGAGCGTAGAAACCAGACCATGTCTTATCTGAAATAAACAAACACAGCCACAAGGGAGGTGGGCACGGCCCGGATTGAGTGCGGCAGCAAATCACAAACTGTCAGACTAACATGAAGTTTGCCAATTTATGGTCAATGTATGGAATGCCTTTGTACTAACAATGGGAGGTATTAACCCACGTGGGGTGGAATAAAGTGTCACCGGGAGGTGGGCTAATTGGGATGTACCCAATTATGTATTCAGGGTATAAAACCCCTCGTCGGGGTGAGAACGGGGCTCACTCTTTGCGATTTAATCCTGTGTGAGCATTGTGTGACGTCACTAATAAAGTTTGCCTTTCCTGAAGAGACTCGTGTTCAGACAATCCTTGTTCGTGTCCGGTCCGGCTCCGTCCCGAGTGAACCTAGCAGATTCCGGTTACATTTCCTACAAGCCTCAGAGGGAGAATCTGAGACTTGAGCCAAGGGGGAATGAAAGGGACTCAGGCCAGTAGATGGTCGCCATCTTTAGATAGGCAGCCATCTTGCTCAGAATATTGGTTCACTTGAGCCTAAATAGTAGATATTAGCTGAAATTAGGATGTAGCTTACATAGAATTCTAGGAATGTGTTGAACTAACAGAAAAGTAATTGAAATAATGAGAATCCAGGCCGTAGCTGGCACACAAGTGACAGGATGAGGACTACATACACCAAGGTCAGAAAAGCAGCAGCTGAAACAAAGAGGAGTGTGAAACCAGACCAGGCCTTATCTGGGATGAACAATAAACAAGCCTAAGGGAGGTGGGCATAGGCAGGATCCAGAGCAATTGTAAATCCTCTTGTGTCAGAATGTCGTGAAGCTTGCCAATTTATGACCAATGTATGGAATATCTTTGTATTCGATTATGGGAGGTACTAACCCACATGGGGTGGGATAGTGTCACCGGGAGGTGGACTAATTGGGATGTACCTAATTATTTATTCGGGGTATAAGACCCCTGTGCAGGGTGAGAACGGGGCTCATTCTTTGCGATTGAATCCTGTTGGAGCATCTGTTGTGACGTCACAATAAAGTTTGCCTTTCCTGAAGAAACTCGTGTCCAAGCAGTCATTGTCCGTGCCGGTCCAACTTTACTCCCGAGAGAACCAGGTGGATTCCGGTAACAACACCACACCAATAACTAATAATGACATCGAAAACAGATTCACACATTACTTTCCAGAACACCAAAACCACCTGAATTCTGATGAGGATTTGCTCAGTTCCATTGGCAGTGAAGGGGTTACATGTTAAACAGGGCTCAGGATGGTGAGAGTGCATCACTGCAAAGCATCCAGCCTATCAGCAGCTGTCTCTCAGATGTCCCTGTATGATGTCATGAGTTCTGGAAAAGAACACTCTGGCTGCTGTTGTGACATCACAGTGACACTCATTTGCTATAAAATCTGGTGTTTTCTTCTCGGGGGCACATTTTGCAGTTTGTGGATTTGTGTTACTGTTACTGGAGTCAATCAGGTTCACTTTCAGTACGTCGCTGGACCGGACACAAGCAAGGATTGTCTGAACACGAGTCTCTTCAGGAAAGGCAAACTTTATTGTGTCGTCACACAATTGCTCACACAGGATTGAATCGCAAAGAGTGAGCCCCGTCTCCCCCCCGACCAGGGGTCTTATACCCAAAAATACGTAATTAGGTACATCCCAATTAGCCCACCTCCCGATGACACTTTATTCCACCCCACGTGGGTTAATACCTCCCCTCGTTAGTACAAAGAAATTCCATACATTGATAATAAATTGGCAAATGTCGTGTTAGTCTGACAGTCTGTGATTTGCTGCTTCACTCGACCTGGGCCGTGCCCACCTCCCTAAAAGCTGTGTTTGTTTGTCATAGATTAGAGCACGGCCTGGTTTCTACGCTCTCGTTCGGTGACTTTTCCTTCTCTTCAATTCAGTTCCTTTTGCCGATCCCATTTTGGTGACCCTGCGGTGTATTCAGCAAGCGCCACAGGGTCCCAGAATTGCAAGGAAAAGCTGCCGCAAACCCGACGAAAATGAACCGCAAAACTCACCGAATGCACGCTGAAAACCCACAAAAACATCTGGATTAACCTGCCGAAAACCACGGAAAAACCCGAGCAGGAGCCAATCACACGCAGCGAAGCCGCTGGAAAAAGCCGAGACCGCAGATAGAGTGAAGTGAATAAATTAGAAAAACAGTTTGCATCAATGATTGAAAAATGAAACGCTGTTTGCAAAGAAACTACTGAGCGAAAATGTCTGAAATTTACATAGCTCCAGGGAATGATAATAAAGAGGGCCGTTACAGAAAAAATAACTTAAAAAAAATAAAAATAAATCTGAAAAATGCTTAAAATATCCGAAAAAAAAATCTATAAATAAAGAGACTCTTTACTGCAGAATTTTATAATGAACGGTTTATTAGATATTGAATTAAAACGGGAATATTTTTAACATTGAAGCCTATGGGATTCACCTGAATAAATTTGCCGAATTAAACCACCGAATGGCAGGGCATTTCAGGAACCTTTCACTACTGGTTTGTGTTCTCTGAATAGACGAAGCATTGCTTCTCTATGGGGATCTCACTGCCCTCGAACAGGCACCGAACAGGCACCGTATGTTCAGGCAATTTGCCAGGATTTGGCGAATTGCCTGCTCTCTGGATAGCCGAATGGCCAGGAAAGGTAACCGAACGCTGATTTTCAGCGTTCAGTTACCTTTCTCAAGCAATTCGGAGCTCTTTGAATAACCCTGTATGTCTTCATGTTTTGCATTTGTTTTACACAAACTGTTATTTTGCGGATAATATCCTGCTCAGTCAACCTTTTACTGGCCTAAAACATGGATAATTGTGTTCGGCAATGTGTTACGAATTCAATGGTACCTCCATGTAGCATTTTTATTTAGTTTATTGGAAATCTGACAAGTGATTTTCAGGATTTATGTCGACTTTGAGAAAACATGGCACGCCAAGAAAGAATATTGCTCCAAAGATGACGCGCCAAGGAATCTAAATTAGTATTTTGAGTTGTTTGGTGCAGCCACTTTAATATAGCTGGGCTTAACGTAAACAGGGACAGGCCAAGGTCAGGAGATTCCAGAAGTCAGAGTAGTCGTTATAACAAGCCAATGAGTCGGTACAGGCAGCAAACAAAGAGTAGTCAGTATAACAAGCCAATGAGTCGGTACAGGCAGTTAACAAAGAGTAGTCGGTATAACAAGCCAATGAGTCGGTACAGGCAGCAAACAAAGAGTAGTCAGTATAACAAGCCAATGAGTCGGTAAGGCAGCAAACAAAGAGTAGTCAGTATAACAAGCCAATGAGTCAGTACAGGCAGCAAACAAACAGTAGTCGGTATAACAAGCCAATGAGTCGGTACAGGCAGCAAACAAAGAGTAGTCGGTATAACAAGCCAATGAGTCGGTACAGGCAGCAAACAAAGAGTAGTCGGTATAACAAGCCAATGAGTCGGTACAGGCAGCAAACAAAGAGTAGTCGGTATAACAAGCCAATGAGTCGGTACAGGCAGCAAACAAACAGTAGTCGGTATAACAAGCCAATGAGTCGGTACAGGCAGCAAAGGGTAGTCAGGACAAACCAGAAAAGGGGATTTAGTAATTTAGCTCGGTGTGATAAATTTTGAAGCACTCGGTTATGCAGAGGCCAGGTAGAGATGGGCAGGTAGGGCAATAATAACTAGAATCCTTTCGGATTCCTTTCTTGCGGCAGACACACCACTTTTTCTGGGGGCACTTTTTACAGCGGGTGGGAGGGACTCGGGAAGTAAAGTGTCTGCCACTTGATTCCAAAGCGGATGTATCGGGGGCCGGGGTTAGGATAAGTTTGGATATGATCTCTAGCATGAATTCTAGGAAGGGATATGGCTTTTGTACTGCTGCCTGCTTGTAGAGCACGTACGCGTTGAAAATTGCAATCTCAGTCAAATAGATGGCAATCTTCTTGTACCACGCCCTAGTCTCTGGGTTCACCAGATAAGGCTGTATACATTGATCAGCCAATTCTACTCCCCCCATAAACTTGCTGTAATCTACAATGCACTTCGGCTTCTCCAGTGGCTCAGCTCTCCCGCTCACAGACACTGGCTTTTGTACTTTCGTCGTGCACTGTAGAAAGCATTATACATCCTTCTTATCGGTGAACCGAAGGGCTAGCACTTCTTCCTGACGTAGAGATGAAGAGGAGCCTTTACTTTTTTTGCCTGCTGTCAGGATTTGGGGAAAACCTCTGCGATTCGTCCGCACTGCGTCACACGCAAGAGTCTCGAAACAATATTACATTTTTAAATAGGTCGATACTGGTGTAATAGTTATCGACCCATAAATGATAGCCCTTGTTGAACAGGGGATAGACCAGATCCCACACAATTTTTCCATTGGTGCCAATACAATTGGGGCATCCTGGGGGGTCAAGGTGGCTATCTTTCCCTTCATATATCCTAAACGCCCATGTGTAGCCTGTTGTGGACTCACACAATTTATAAAATTTGACGCCTTACCGGGATCGCTTGCTTGGGATGTACTGCTTGAAGAGCATATGCCTTTAAATTTCATAAGGGACTCGTCTACAGATATATTTTGGTCGGGAACATAATTATCAGTGAATTTGGCAGACATAAGTCTGATAAGGGGCCGAATTTTATAGAGGCGGTCATGCATTGGGTCGTTTCTTGGTGGGCACAGTGCGTTGTCGTTAAAATGGAGGAATCGCATGAGATTTCGTACCTCTCCCTCTTCATAACCCTTGGGAATAGTGGTGTAGCCAGGATGGGGTTTTTGTGCCAGTAAGACCGGATACTTGGCTTCTTCACTATTCCCATTACGAGGGTTAGAGCCCAAAATTTTTTCAACTCTACGACATCCGTTGGGTGCCACTTGTTACGCCCGTGGCGATGTGAATCCAGATGCGCATCAAGATACTGGTTGGAAACAGGTTGGTTTGCTCAACCACCATCTCGAATACGTCATCAGACATGAAGAGATTGAAAAAGCTCACTGGCTCACACCCTTACTGTGATGCCAGGAGTTGCTATAAATGGGGGTATTTCTGGGGCAGCCATATTTGGGGGTACCCAATTGCTTTCGTGCCTCCCAGTAGATGGTGGGGTCACCATCACTGGAGGGTTCACTAAGGGGCTCTATATCAGAGGTTGTGAGGGTATCACTGTCGGCGAGAGCGTCACTCTCAGAGGTGGCCAGGATCTCATATGCCTCTTCTGGGGAATAAAAGCGGGAGGACATTTTTATGGGGATCTTGTTATATCTAATTAAATGGGAGGTCGGGGAACTGATGGGGTCAAGTACACTGCTAAAATATTAGAACACCTAAACTAAGCCCTCCCGGTCCTTGTAGTGGCCGGTACTTCTATCTTTTTCCAGACAAAGTCAGAATATTCCCGGGTGGGGGGGTCGTATGCCAATGCGGGTAGTCAGAAATGCCAGGGGGTCGTATGCCAATGCGGGTAGTCAGAAATGCCAGGGGGTCGTAGGCCAATGCAGGTTCTCAGAAATGCCAGGGGGTTCTATGCCAATCAAGGGGTACACTGCCATTCAGGGATACACTGCAAGGGGGTACACTGCCAATCAGGGTACAGTGCCTGCCAGGGGGTTTTAGATAGAATTTTTTTTTCTTTGCTCTGCTCTCTAGATCTCTGCCTCTCTCTCGCTCCTCAGATCGCAATGAGGAAAGGAGAAAAGGGGCAGAGACAATGTCTCAGCCAATGCAACAATCATTGGCTGAGACATTCTGACAGTTGCAGAAGTGACAGTCTGTCACCTCTGCAACGTCAGGTCCGATTGCCGGATTGCTCGTTTCCACGAGGGAAATGGCCCGCCTCCCTTCCCACAATGCTGATCGCCGGCTGGGAGGGTCTTTCTGGTTGTCAGGCAGACCCCCAGCCGGAGATCGGCATTGTGGGAAGGGAGGCGAGCTGTTTTTTTGGCGCGCAGAGCGATGAAACGCCACAGGGTGTACTATGCCATCCTGCGGCGTTAAAGCCCACGCGATGCAGGATGGCATGGTATAAAAACACTAGATATGTTAGATAAGGAAAGGATTGAACGTACTGTTTGTAGAACCCAATAGCAGATGCAGCGCGGCCTTGATACACGGCAACCAGGAAGCAGAATTCAGCTGGTTCAGCGTTGTTAATAGTCCAGGATTCAAGGTACAGTTAGAGGGATAATCAAGGATGCATAAGTCAGGAGGCGAGCCAGGTCAGCATTAATAGTCCAGGAATCGCAGTACAGTTGAAGGGGTTAAATCAAGGATGCATAAGTCAGGAGGCAAGCCAGGTCAGCATTAATAGTCCAGGAATCGCAGTACAGTTGAAGGGGTTAATCAAGGATGCATAAGTCAGGAGGCAAGCCAGGTCAGCATTAATAGTCCAGGAATCGCAGTACAGTTGAGGGAGATTGGCAGGTGGGTAGTCAAGTGGTATTCCGGGTCTTTGGTATGGTGAAAGTCTCAAGTATAGCTTTTGGGAAATCCTAACGATACTAGAACACTGTCGCATATGGTATCTAGGGTTTTATAGTTTGACACTCCTAAGTGCGCGTCTGTGACGTCAGACGCCAGGGATGGGTTCCCGGAGGCAGGCGCACATGCGCAGTAGAACCCGCGGCTGAAGTTCGTGTAGGTTCTGATCACGCATGCGCGAAGGGCTCCACAAACAGGCTCGCTCCGGCAATGGGTTGCACATTAATGGCTCTATGTAGACGTCTTGTGCGGCGAACTCCGGGGGGGTCCAGCGCACTAGGGATAGGGGTATGACAAGATAAAATGTATTTTTATTTTCTTTCCTTCCTACTTCTAGAGAACCTTTGGTGGAACAAATTCTCATACCACCTGTCTCGGAGGTGCCTGCTGAACCACCTGCAGCTCTCTCCCAGAACGACTTTGTTCTTGAAGGTCAGGAAGCTTCTCCTGATGAACCTGAAGCCACTTCTCTTGGTGATGACACAAAGGCTGAAAAGGAAGTTGAGCTTGAAGAAGAAGCTTCTCCAAAACACCTTGAAGCCACTTCAGTTCCTGACGTAACTGAGCCAGAACATGAAGTCCATGTTCTTTCAGGAATGGAAGTTGAGCTTGAAAGAGAAGCTCCAACTGCTCCACCTGCAGACTCTTCCCTGCCCGACCTCCCAGAGCCTCGACAAGATGTTGAGCTACAAGAACTTATTCAGGTAATTGATTATCTATTTTTGACTTGATTTGAGCTGAAACTCTTTTTTGAACATATTGGACAGTTTGAAATAATCAGTTTTGTTCGCTATTGCATTCATTCTTTCTCTGTTTTACCTATAAAGGAGCCTGAGGCGTGTGATGATGGTTTAGGAATGGTCGAAGATCATCAACCAGAGGTGCCTGCTGAACCACCTGCAGTCCCTTCGATCCTTGACCTTCCCGAACAGCCTGAAAACCTCCCACGTCAATTCCCAGTCCTTGATGATTTCCGCCCCGGCTCTGTGCTGGGACAGGGCAGGACATACTTGAAAACGAGAGAAATCTCAATGTATCCTATCTGGTAAAAATCCTTTATAAATAAATAAATAAGCATTGCGTAAAATCTTACTTTAATGCCATTTAAATGTTTTGTAGAAATGCACCTAAAACACATTTTTTTTATTTTAGGTGTTTCTGGCAGAACATATGGAAACAAAGAACATGGTTGCCATAAAAACCATGAAGAAGATTCACATACTGCAACGGAAATATGGTGCTTTACGGTGAGTATGAGAAGATTCCTCTGAATAATGAATGGTTTTGATACATAATCAAACACTGAACTAGTTCACAAGCCCCTGTTACTGGAAGCAGGAAAGAAAAGCCCTTATGAGCCTCACAAACCCATCAGAACCTTTTACACATACACTTTGTATCTACAATCATGGCTGTCTGTAGGCTACGTGTGCCGGGGACATGTTCTGACAGAGTCACTGCTCTGCCCAGTCACAGAACAGCCTATATTAAAGCAAAACAGGCCTCACTTAATGTGGGAACTCACAATAAGTAAGGGGAAAGTAGGTGACCTGTGTCATTCTGTCCCAGGTGAGGCCTCACACACTCATTAAGTCGCTGTTACATACACACAAGCACAACCCATAAAATACATATTTGGTTCCGTTCAGCGCCAAGTATTCACTCTTATATTCCCATTCTCCATCTAAAGAGAACGTCTGACCCTTCTTAATTAACATTATGGCTCATTTTTTACATTTCTTGCACATCCAGAGGGGTCTCATGTTGGGTCTTTGTTTAAGGCCTCACTGATGCTAAAGTCCCCTCTTGGGTCAGACGCGTCGGCCATCGATGGGAAAGTTATGGCTATCACTAGGCTCGATCCTTTGTTTTGCCTTTATATAGAAGGAATCCTGCAGTCACAGAGATGTCTGACATGTGTTTCCTTTCTGCTTTCTAGTCTCAGTAATGAACGAGAAGTCTTTGAAGTCGCGAGTAGAGAGAGCCATCCTTTCCTCATGAACCTTTTCGCTGCCATCCAAGATGAAGGTTACACCTACTTCATCATGGAATATGCAGCTGGTGGGGATCTTATCTATAACCTGATGATGAACAATGAACCGTTTACAGAAGGTCGATCTGTGTAAGTAAAAGACAAGAGAAAACGGAGACACAGTGTAAAGAATGTCTGAGTATCGAGTGACAAAGGAGATCAGCAAGACATTGACTCCCAATAAATGTATTGTGCTGCCCAATGACCCACACATTGTGTTTTCACAGGTTTTATGCTGCGTGTGTCGTGCTTGGCCTCCAGTACTTACATGACAACAAGATCGTCCACAGGTAAGATGCCAGAAACCCTCACTGAAATATACTCAACCTGTCTTTAACCTTTCCTTAAACCTGAGAGAGGAAACCCCCCTGACCCCCACGTACCCCTTATTAATGGCAAATAATGAACACAGCCTCTTTCTTTGCGTTTTAATCTAGAGACCTGAAACTGGATAATATAGTGCTAGATAGCCAGGGATTTGCCAAAATAACAGACTTCGGTCTGTGCAGAGCAGGTAAATACTGTTTTATATGTAAAATATCTTAATAAATGAATAAGTGAATGAAGATGTCAGCGGCTGAGAGGACGAATGTAAGTATATAAGGATAAAATGAGCCGCGTCAATCCGGGTCCCGATAATAATCCCCGCGCAATAAACACACCCAACGCACACGCGAGGAAACTGAAGACACGAAAACACTACTTCTCAGAATGGAAAACATTGAATAAGTATGAAAAAGAAACTTACAGAAAGAGAACATCGACGGCTTCATCTTCACATTAAACGTTTGTGTTTTTGCCGCAGAAAAAGGGATAGAGAAAAGAAAAGGGGAAAAGGAAGAGCAACAATACAAACTATTTCCTCATCAGCAAAATGACTGAGCGACACTTACACTGAATACACTGACACAAAACAACACAACTCTGCATAGTGTTATGTTATAGCAACAATATCCCACAGCCTGATTGGAGGAAACAATGGAAACATTTTGAAGAGCCGTCACCTCGTATGATGAAAAGTGAAAGATTTAGGAGAGGACCTCGCTGCTGCGGAACACGTTTACTAGTTGTGTCCCATTCATAGCGTTACACTAGCAGTTATTATTCGGCACATTTTGACCGGGGTTTTGTAGAGGTTTGTTGGGGCTTACATTAAAGATGTTCCTCTGGGGGAGCAGAATCTTTTCCTGTCTCTTTTGTGATGAGCGATGCCACTTCTTGACGGAGTTTTGTTATTAGTGGACAAGTCCACGAGCTTCAGTTTCAATCTGAGTGTCTGTTTTAGGTATGGGATATGGAGACACAGCAACATCGGAGGTGGGAACTCTGTCTTACATGGCTCCCGAGATGGTCAGAAAGCAGAAGTATACACGCAACATAGACTGGTGGAGCCTCGGCATCACTATCTACGCCATGCTGACGTCAGAGGTAAGGCTAGTCTGCCATTAATTACACATTGCTTTCTGTGCGGCTGTAACTGTTGCAGAGCTGTAACCGCAGGCCGAGCAGGACATGTGAGACAGAGCCGCCAGCTGGCAGTTTTGGAGTCGGAGTTTCTGAAATATTATGAGATTCATCATGTGACACGATTTCTTATTTCTGCTAGTTTCCCTTTGAAGGCAAAAATGATCATCACCTTAAAGCCTGTATCTGTTTCAAGGAAGCGCATTATCCATCCCAGATGTCTCCAGAATCCGTCTCGCTTCTAACCTGGGTAAGTTGGCAAACTCCTGCTTCCTCCATCTAATTAATAGATCTTATGGAGCTGATGTGTCTGTAACGAGCCGCTCCTCATCCAGAGTCCTCAGCTAGTGATCCTCACACCTTCCTGGATGTTCATGGTGTAATGATGGGACAGGTCTGGCCCCCGAGGTGCTGTGCTGCCCAGATCTAGGGGATGCAGAGCTCCATGTCATGCTCCACCTGGAACTGGACAGCAGCACACACCGCCTCAATGTATAGGGAACCAGTAACGGTCACGTCATAGTGTCCACAATAAATGGCTTCCGGATGTTTCTAAATCAAAGTGATTTGTTACAATTTATTTCTTGACCTGCGCCTAGCTTCTCCCCGCATCACCTCTTCCCATGATACACTGCAGGATTTCTCACGTGCAGCCCCCACTCTCTGGAACGCTCTCCCTCGTACTGTCAGACTTTCCCCTAACTTCTCTTCCTTCAAACGCTCCCTTAAAACGTTCCTATTTAGGGAAGCCTACCACCCAACTCACTGACACAACCATCAATCACTCTCACCTTACAGTCCTCTCCTCCTGTTTCCAACCCCAACCCTCCCAGAATGTGAGTTCCTACGGGAATAGGGCCTCATCTCCTCCTCTACTGTTTGTCAAATGTTGTTCAATGTATTGTAACCCTGTCTATACTGTGCTTATTGTACAGCGCTGCGGAATATGCTGGCGCTTTATAAATAAATTATAATAATAATTTCTTTTTCAGTTTTTAATGAAAAATCCAGAGAAACGTCTGGGGTCCAGCGAGACCGGCATAGAAGACATCAAGATGCATCCCTTCTTCAGAGTAAGCCCACCTTGTGTATATTTCTTCCACTCGCCGCTGAGTTTTATATTGTGCACGTTGTTATTTATTCGGATTCAGATGGTTCTGGAAGAGACGAGGGAAATGGAATGAATGGGTTAAACGCTGGTGGAAATTCCTCATTTAATTCTTAAATGTTTTCTTTATACAGAACATCGAGTGGGCGAAATTACGATCGAGAGAGCTGACGCCCCCATTCCAGCCGTCCATCTCTGGGCCGGAGGATGTGAGGAATTTCGAGGAGTACTTTACCAGCATGCCTCCTGATTTAACACCTCCAGAAGAGCCGGGACTCCCCCAGGAAGATCAAGAAGTCTTTAAAGAGCTTTGATTGGGTGGCTGAGTGGACGCCATAAGACCTGAGCGTCCTGACTGGACGGGACGGCAAAAGAAACAGCAGCCCTGGACCCCGAAACCTCAAATGGAGCAACAAGAGCAATAAGATCTAATATGTACTTTAAAGCTACTTGATCCAAGGAGAAATCTGGCCGCCGTTTTGGGGTCAAGAAGGAATTTTTTTCCCAATATCTTGCAAATTCAGAGAGCGTTACAAATTGGGTTTTTTCGCCTTCTTTTGGATCCACAGCAGTAGCTGACACTTTATTCTATGTGTCACCAAAAAACATCAATAAATTGTTCCTGCTCCTCAGACGCTGATTCCTTTATGTTTCATTCGGGTTTAGTGTTGGGATAATTACACGGAAATGTTTAGGGGTTTGGTTTTTCATGAATTCATAAGGTGGAACCCACAATACTTTCCATTTAAAGGTCTTTGAACAGAAAAATACAAATCCATGCTTTAATAAGTATAGTATAGAGCGGCTGTAACACTGATACATCGTGATTTAATAAGTATAGTATAGAGCGGCTGTAACACTGATACATCATGATTTAATAAGTATAGTATAGAGCGGCTGTAACGCTGATACATGATTTAATATAGTATATATAGAGCGGCTGTAACGCTGATACATCGTGATTTAATAAGTATAGTATAGAGCGGCTGTAACGCTGATACATCATGATTTAATAAGTATAGTATAGAGCGGCTGTAACGCTGATACATCATGATTTAATAAGTATAGTATAGAGCGGCTGTAACGCTGATACATAATGATTTAATAAGTATAGTATAGAGCGGCTGTAACGCTGATACATCATGATTTAATAAGTATAGTATAGAGCGGCTGTAACACTGATACATCATGATTTAATAAGTATAGTATAGAGCGGCTGTAACACTGATACATCGTGATTTAATACGTATAGTATAGAGCTGCTGTAACACTGATACATCATGATTTAATAAGTATAGTATAGAGCGGCTGTAACGCTGATACATCGTGATTTAATAAGTATAGTATAGAGCGGCTGTAACGCTGATACATCGTGATTTAATAAGTATAGTATAGAGCGGCTGTAACGCTGATACATCATGATTTAATAGTATTATAGAGCGGCTGTAACACTGATACATCGTGATTTAATAAGTATAGTTAGAGCGGCTGTAACGCTGATACATCATGATTTAATAAGTATAGTATAGAGCGGCTGTAACACTGATACATCGTGATTTAATAAGTATAGTATAGAGAGGCTGTAACGCTGATACATCATGATTTAATAAGTATAGTATAGAGCGGCTGTAACGCTGATACATCGTGATTTAATAAGTATAGTATAGAGCGGCTGTAACGCTGATACATCATGATTTAATAAGTATAGTATAGAGCGGCTGTAACGCTGATACATCGTGATTTAATAAGTATAGTATAGAGCGGCTGTAACGCTGATACATCATGATTTAATAAGTATAGTATAGAGCGGCTGTAACGCTGATACATCGTGATTTAATAAGTATAGTATAGAGCGGCTGTAACGCTGATACATCATGATTTAATAAGTATAGTATAGAGAGGCTGTAACGCTGATACATCATGATTTAATAAGTATAGTATAGAGCGGCTGTAACGCTGATACATCGTGATTTAATAAGTATAGTATAGAGCGGCTGTAACGCTGATACATCGTGATTTAATAAGTATAGTATAGAGCGGCTGTAACACTGATACATCGTGATTTAATAAGTATAGAGCGGCTGTAACACGGATACATCGTGATTAATAAGTATAGTATAGAGCGGCTGTAACGCTGATACATCGTGATTTAATAAGTATAGTATAGAGAGGCTGTAACACTGATACATCGTGATTTAATAAGTATAGTATAGAGCGGCTGTAACGCTGATACATCGTGATTTAATAAGTATAGTATAGAGCGGCTGTAACGCTGATACATCGTGATTTAATAAGTATAGTATAGAGCGGCTGTAACGCTGATACATCATGATATAATAAGTATAGTATAGAGCGGCTGTAACACTGATACATCGTGATTTAATAAGTATAGAGAGGCTGTAACGCTGATACATCATGATTTAATAAGTATAGTATAGAGCGGCTGTAACGCTGATACATCATGATTTAATAAGTATAGTATAGAGCGGCTGTAACACTGATACATCGTGATTTAATAAGTATAGTATAGAGCGGCTGTAACGCTGATACATCATGATATAATAAATATAGTATAGAGCGGCTGTAACACTGATACATCATGATTTAATAAGTATAGTATAGAGCGGCTGTAACGCTGATACATCATGATTTAATAAGTATAGTATAGAGCGGCTGTAACGCTGATACATCATGATTTAATAAGTATAGTATAGAGCGGCTGTAACACTGATACACCATGATTTAATAAGTATAGTATAGAGCGGCTGTAACGCTGATACATCGTGATTTAATAAGTATAGTATAGAGCGGCTGTAACGCTGATACATCGTGATTTAATAAGTATAGTATAGAGCGGCTGTAACGCTGATACATCATGATTTAATAAGTATAGTATAGAGCGGCTGTAACGCTGATACATCGTGATTTAATAAGTATAGTATAGAGCGGCTGTAACGCTGATACATCGTGATTTAATAAGTATAGTATAGAGCGGCTGTAACGCTGATACATCGTGATTTAATAAGTATAAAGCGGCTGTAACGCTGATACATCTTGATTTAATAAGTATAGTATAGAGCGGCTGTAACACTGATACATCATGATTTAATAAGTATAGTATAGAGCGGCTGTAACGCTGATACACCATGATTTAATAAGTATAGTATAGAGCGGCTGTAACGCTGATACATCATGATTTAATAAGTATAGTATAGAGCGGCTGTAACACTGATACATCATGATTTAATAAGTATAGTATAGAGCGGCTGTAACGCTGATACATCGTGATTTAATAAGTATAGTATAGAGCGGCTGTAACGCTGATACATCGTGATTTAATAAGTATAGTATAGAGCGGCTGTAACGCTGATACATCGTGATTTAATAAGTATAGTATAGAGCGGCTGTAACGCTGATACATCGTGATTTAATAAGTATAGTATAGAGAGCCTGTAACGCTGATACATCGTGATTTAATAAGTATAGTATAGAGCGGCTGTAACGCTGATACATCGTGATTTAATAAGTATAGTATAGAGCGGCTGTAACGCTGATACATCATGATTTAATTAGTATAGTATAGAGCGGCTGTAACACTGATACATCGTGATTTAATAAGTATAGTATAGAGCGGCTGTAACACTGATACATCGTGATTTAATAAGTATAGTATAGAGCGGCTGTAACGCTGATACATCATGATTTAATTAGTATAGTATAGAGCGGCTGTAACACTGATACATCATGATTTAATAAGTATAGTATAGAGCGGCTGTAACGCTGATACATCGTGATTTAATAAGTATAGTATAGAGTGGCTGTAACGCTGATACATCGTGATTTAATAAGTATAGTATAGAGCGGCTGTAACGCTGATACATCGTGATTTAATAAGTATAGTATAGAGAGGCTGTAACACTGATACATCGTGATTTAATAAATATAGTATAGAGCGGCTGTAACGCTGATACATCGTGATTTAATAAATATAGTATAGAGCGGCTGTAACGCTGATACATCGTGATTTAATAAGTATAGTATAGAGCGGCTGTAACACGGATACATCGTGATTTAATAAATATAGTATAGAGAGCCTGTAACGCTGATACATCGTGATTTAATAAGTATAGTATAGAGCGGCTGTAACGCTGATACATCGTGATTTAATAAGTATAGTATAGAGCGGCTGTAACGCTGATACATCATGATTTAATAAGTATAGTATAGAGCGGCTGTAACGCTGATACATCATGATTTAATAAGTATAGTATAGAGCGGCTGTAACGCTGATACATCGTGATTTAATAAGTATAGTATAGAGCGGCTGTAACGCTGATACATCGTGATTTAATAAGTATAGTATAGAGCGGCTGTAACACTGATACATCGTGATTTAATAAATATAGTATAGAGAGCCTGTAACGCTGATACATCGTGATTTAATAAGTATAGTATAGAGCGGCTGTAACGCTGATACATCGTGATTTAATAAGTATAGTATAGAGCGGCTGTAACGCTGATACATCATGATTTAATAAGTATAGTATAGAGCGGCTGTAACGCTGATACATCATGATTTAATAAGTATAGTATAGAGCGGCTGTAACGCTGATACATCGTGATTTAATAAGTATAGTATAGAGCGGCTGTAACGCTGATACATCGTGATTTAATAAGTATAGTATAGAGCGGCTGTAACGCTGATACATCGTGATTTAATAAGTATAGTATAGAGCGGCTGTAACGCTGATACATCATGATTTATTTGATATTGTGTTTGTGTCAATTATTGTATGAAATGTAAGATGGATCCAGTGATCACGTTCCTGCTATTTCCACCTAAAAAAAACTATCAGGACTCTGCTAAAATGCTCATTCAAGCGCTCATCTCCCACCTTGACTACTGTAACCTTCTCTCTGGCCTTAAGAGATCCCAGGTTTTCCCTCTGCAGTCTGTAATGATTGAATGAATGTGCCAGACTCCTACACCTCACCTCCTGCACCTCTCACACCTCACCCATCAGTCAATCTCTGCACTGGCTCCTGTTTCCTTTAGAATCCAATTCATTCTATTGGTCACAAAGCTCTCCATGCTGCGCCGCTGCCTACATCTCCCTTATTAGCAGGTACATCCCATCTTGGACACTTCACTCGGCCAATGATCTGATGCTATCAGTTCCTCGTACCTACACCCCCAACTTCAGGACTTCTCCTGAGCTGCCCCCATTCTATGGAACTCCCTCCCCGCAACAGACTCTCCCCATCTCTCCAGTCCTTCAAGAAGTCTCTGAAAACACATTACTTTAGAGAAGACTATCAGCTCAATCCATGATCCCCCACTATACATCTTACTCCATCTCCCACCAAGCCCACACGTACCCCGATACTTCATATTAATAGTCTTTAGATAGCGCCAGCATATTCTGCAGCGCTGTACAATAGGCACAGCATAGACAGGGTTACAATACATAAAACAACATTTGATAAAACCAGTACAAGAGGAAACGAGGCCCCATTCTCGTGGGAAATCACAATCTAGAAGGGTTGGGGGTGGAAACCGGAGGATATTCTCTATTTACCCTCAGATTGTAAGCTCTGGGGCCGGGTCCCCTCTCCTCTTACGGTTCTGTGTATTGAACCTGTATGTATATTTAGAAATGTGGGTTTATATCGCTGTTGAAGAGCACTGTTTTATACCTCTAGATCGGTCAGGATCTTTTGTACAGGGATATTGGACTGTAGTTGGAAATTTGGACAGTAAGATGTATCTCTGTCTGAAGATATATGCTGTATGCTAATAGCGATATCGGACGTATGCAGTGGTGATGTGTGCCTTTAATATAAGGGGGGGGTAGATCTTGTATTCGGTAAAAACGGGTGTAGATACTAATAATGAAAGGAAAAATCAGTATTCAGGTAAAAATCTCCTTTTTCTTTGTGCTATGCTGCCACCTTGTGGCGATAAATGGGTCTCATCTTTTCTCCAATGCTATTCCTTGTGTGTTGCTGCCACCTTGTGGCCGGAAAAATGATTATCTCTCTACGTTGGATTATTCTTGTAGTATATCCGTCGTTACACCGGGGATGCGCTGTGTCTCTCTTCAGTTTTACCGGCTCTTAACCTCATGAGAATAGATAGATGGAAGATAAAGGTATCTTACTCACGTGGACAGGAGCCTATGATGTATCAGGCTCACTGTTACTGGCGTTTATGGCCCATAGAGGTGGCCAATATCCCTTCTTTAGCCGTCACTTCTTTCCTCGTCCGCTGCGTTCAGTATGGCTGTAAAGCAAAGCCTTAGGAAGAAACTGGAACTCAGGAACAAATCAGGATACAAGTGAAGTAAATGTATAAAAAGGGATTCATTATTAAAAAAGTGTTTTTTTAACAATATATATATAAACAGGGGGTATATCCAGGACGCGTTTCGCCAGAATGTGGCTTCCTCAGCAGTATGTATATTTGTTATTCTGTTTCCATTGTACAGCGCTACGGAACTTGTTATTGCTTTACAAGTACCGGCCTCTGCCCATACTGATGGAGGCAGCTCTGGATCAGAACACAAACACTTGCCCCCGCGGGTCTGTGTGTCATGTAGTAGTTATACGGTGATGGCCAGAGAGCTGCAGGTTTACGGGGATGTACGCATAGACCAGGGCTTGACAAATTTGCTTTGAATCTAGGAGCCAGCTACAAACGTTAGGAGCCAACGTTTTAGCGAGGATTCGCCTTTATCAAGGTATACCTTAGTAAAGGCGAATCCTCGCCGAAACGTTGGGAAGCTGCCTCTGCATCTGGGAGTTGGTTTGTTCTGACCCAAATTATGATTTTATCTCTTTGTTATCTGCTGCTTTTTGCTGTTGGGTATTTTGGCTACTTTTTTGAGCCTAGGAGTGTAGAGCGTTGCTTCTAATATCAGTATATGAGCGGCCAAACCGATATTATTTGTGTGATTAACATCTGTACATTGTGACTAGGGATGGGCGTGCGGTTCAATCTGAACATTGACTGTGCGGGCTGGCCAGCCGGGTGCATGTGGCATAGAGGCGGCGCAGGAAGGGAGCCACTGCACCTGCACGCCACGGCAGACCCCCCCACAACCAGGATCCAGGGAGCCCCCACTGACCACCAGGCTAAGGTAAGGCGACACATTTCTAAAAAAAAAAAAAAAAAAAATTTCAAATGTCCCCGGGAACATAAAATAATTTTTTTTCTTTCTTTGTAATACTCACCTGATTCCTGGATCCACCAACAAGCGCAGCCTCCCGTCTCCCACGCTGTTAGACGCTGCATACACCGGCGTGCTGTGTGCAGCTTCTGAGAAGATACGCTATTCGTGTAGAGGGAGCGATGCAAAATGTGCAGCCGGCTTCCTCGTTACAATAATAGCGTATCTTCTCAGAAGTATACTTGTTACTTACCATGCTTGTTCTGAGGACACGATCTGTTGCCGGCTTAGCCTGTCATTTGACTATTCTGTGTACTCCCTGCCTGTTCGCCTCCTGTTGCTACTGGTGTGCGCCGATTCTCACCATATACAGTAGCGCAGTACAAGTGCCTAAATGTTGCTGACCAACAACTACTCTCACTCTGCACCCGTCTGGTATATTCCGCCGCTTGTTACTGCTGGTGCGCTTCCATCCTGCCATATACTATACCGCAGTATAAACCTATATTGATCTCAGGTCTGGTGTATATTGTTGGTGTGGTCTCCCTGGCCTGTGTGGCTGCTAGAGGTTAGGTTTAGTGGTCCTGACCATCCTAAGGATCGGAGGGTTAGAGGTCTGTTACCAGGGATCCTACCAGGTCTGTCCTGGGGAATCGTTACAAATATGCGGTGAACGCCACAGCAAATGTTAATGCTCACGCAATTTTAATGCACTGGTTGTTACTTTCATCCAAAGCCTGCATAAGTTTCACCATAATTTAGCCCAAAAAAATATCCCTAAACTTGTTCTGCGTGTCCTAAAACGTCTCCTCTTTTCATACAGACTGCCGCCCCAAGCAGTTGTTTATGGATAGGTTAAAAGGAAAACCATTTACCGTCATTTGAAATGTCATTTAAAAAAATAAATAAAAAGGGTTTCTGTACATCCTAGAAATCCGCCACTTCACGGGCAGGTTATGGGGACCTCCTAGGCACGATATTTGAAGGAATTTTTCGTTTTTATTTTTAACCCTTATTTCATGGAAAACTCACTGTCCCTTTAAAAACGTCTTTTAAACTTTTTTTTCCCCCCTCGTTTGTCCTCCAGGGACATATATGCCCTCTTGAAAATTCAAACATGCGAGTCCCGTTGACTTGCATGGAGTTTGAACTTTTTCAAAATGTATGTGTTCGAATGCGAACGTATGACGGGGGTGTTCAGCCCATCCCTAATGGTGATATTGTTTTATTTGTTTACTTATTTTCTTTGCTGTGCTGTCATTGGACGGACACACACACACACACACACACACACACACACACACACACAAAGGCTGGATAGATTTACATTAAATGTAGGAGATAAAATTCTAGGAGCCAGTGGCTTCCAGGTCGTGGCTTTGTCATGCGCTGGCATAGAGGATATACAGTGCTTGTGACGCCGGCTCCCACCAGTGTCAGAGGCCAAAAGGGACCGGACGCACAGCGCTTGCCCGAGAAACCTCTCTAAGGGGGAATTGTTTAGGAAACGCAGGGTTAAAATCTCAAAACAAGATCTGGAAGTAAAAAGGTGAGAGACCGGACGGACGCCTGGACCCGGGGACTGCCCTAAATCCAAACAATGACTGCCCATACAGCCCCGGTCATCTGGAGCAGTGTCACCACAACAGGAAAATCATCGGAAATCATGAATAAAGAACACAGACACGCGGCAAGCGATGAAAGACGAGACGAGCGCACACTGCCTGCACACAGCAAGCCACAACGCTGAGCACACACAATAACCTCCCAGCAGTGGCGTTGCGTGGCTTGTCAGCGCCCGGGGCAAGACAAAAATTGTGCCCCCCCCCCCCTTAGTGTGGTGAATAGATCAATTGCAGCATATGGTGAAATTCACAATTTGGCGCAATTTGTTGGCAATTTTGGCACTTAGTGAATAATCCCTTAAAAATGTTTGTAAACTTGTTTTTATCTTTTTAAAAAATATAATTGTAACGGGACATATACCGGGGCTCGTAGCCCCCCCCCCCCGATGCTCCAGCCATCTCACCTTGAAGCTGAACCATTGATTTTACAGGTATTTCGGAACTTGGCGATGGACGTTTCCAGCACAGTCTCTGATGTCTGAACAATAAATACACGTAGACCCAATTTATAGAATATGCCCTTAATATATTCCATGTATCACGAATATAGAGGTGTTGGAGCAAAACGTTATTACCCCTTTAGTGCATCTAAAACACAAGCACTGCACCGCTGTGAGGAGAGCAGGGGTGGACCCCTAGGTTTCCACCCCACAATGTCATGTTAGGTGTCATTGGACAGGTCAGAGTCTGGCCTTTCTAATGATACCAATCCTAACGATGTTAAATAAAAAAAAAAATCTACACATCTTATTTTATCCTGCCCCATTTCATTAATTCTGCACTCCTTTTCACTTACGGTAATCCCGTTTAGTTTATTATGCCCCATTTAAATATATTATGAACTGCATTTCATTAACGTCAGTTCATTTTGTTATGCCTCCATTTCATTTATGTCATTGATTAATATACTGCAATTTCATTTATTAGCTCTTGGGCAGAGTCCTCTCTCCTACGTTTGTGTGTTTAACGTGTATGGATATTTGTTATTCTGTCTCTCCATCCCATTGTACAGCGCTACAGAACTTGTTAGCGCTTTATAAATACCTGTCACTGTAATGTCTAAACATATTTTATTACACCCCCATTTCATTTACTAGATTAAAATGTAGCTACTATGCCATTTCACCGTCACTCGCCAGAGTCCAGAGGGATTCAGATGCAGCAGGAGTGAGGGATGGGGGAATTCAGATGCAGCAGCAGCGGGAGTGAGGGATGGGGGAATTCAGATGCAGCAGCAGCGGGAGTGAGGGATGGGGGAATTCAGATGCAGCAGCAGCGGGAGTGAGGGATGGGGAATTCAGATGCAGCAGCAGCGGAGTGAGGGATGGGGGAATTCAGATGCACGCAGCAGGGGGAGTGAGGGATGGGGGAATTCAGATGCAGCAGCAGCGGAGTGAGGGATGGGGGAATTCAGATGCAGCAGCAGCGAAGGAGGGGGAATTCAGATGCAGCAGCAGCGGGAGGAGGGGGAATCCGATGCTGCAGCGGGAGGAGGGGGAATCGATGCTGCAGCGGAGGAGGGGAATCCGATGCTGCAGCGGGAGGAGGGGAATCCGATGCTGCAGCGGGAGGAGGGGAATCCGATGCTGCAGCGGGAGGAGGGGGAATCCGATGCTGCAGCGGGAGGAGGGGGAATCCGATGCTGCAGCGGGAGGAGGGGGAATCCGATGCTGCAGCGGGAGGAGGGGGAATCCGATGCTGCAGCGGGAGGAGGGGAATCCGATGCTGCAGCGGGAGGAGGGGGAATCCGATGCTGCAGCGGGAGGAGGGGGAATCCGATGCTGCAGCGGAGGAGGGGGAATCCGATGCTGCAGCGGGAGGAGGGGGAATCCGATGCTGCAGCGGGAGGAGGGGAATCCGATGCTGCAGCGGGAGGAGGGGAATCCGATGCTGCAGCGGGAAGGGGAATCCGATGCTGCAGCGGGGAGGAGGGGGAATCCGATGCTGCAGCGGGAGGAGGGGGAATCCGATGCTGCAGCGGGAGGAGGGGAATCCGATGCTGCAGCGGGAGGAGGGGGAATCCGATGCTGCAGCGGGAGGAGGGGGAATCCGATGCTGCAGCGGGAGGAGGGGAATCCGATGCTGCAGCGGAGGAGGAGGGGAATCCGATGCTGCAGCGGAGGAGGGGGAATCCGATGCTGCAGCGGGAGGAGGGGGAATCCGATGCTGCAGCGGGAGGAGGGGGAATCCGATGCTGCAGCGGGAGGAGGGGGAATCCGATGCTGCAGCGGGAGGGGGGGAATCCGATGCTGCAGCGGGAGGAGGGGGAATCCGATGCTGCAGCGGGAGGAGGGGGAAATCAGATGCAGCAGCGGGAGGAGGGGGAAATCCGATGCAGCAGCGGGAGGAGGGGGAAATCAGATGCAGCAGCGGGAGGAGGGGGAAATCAGATGCAGCAGCGGGAGTGAGGGGTGGGGGATTCAGATGCAGCAGCGGGAGTGAGAGCATTATCCTCCTTAGCTCCCCCCCCCCCTTTTAGCGGCGCATTATCCTCCTTAGCTCTTCCTTGATTTTGCCAAGGCCTTTGACACAGTAGACCATGGCATCTTATTACAAAAACGTATAAAAGTCGCCTACTGAGGATGATCAGTAGGGACTCTGGGAGACCATACACAAACACATAAAACTGGAAAATATATATATATATATATATATATATACCACAGCTAAAAAACACACTATAACCCACCATAATGACATAACAATTCGAATAACAAATTAAAACAATCCAGTGCTGAAAGAGGACTCCCCACAAACCTCCAAACCAACCAACAAAAATCTACCCAACTCCCAGCCATCTGACCAAAGTAATCCTAACTAAAAAGGAACCCCTAGCCAGCACTTCCTACAAGCCCCCGCTGTGACAAAAGGAGCCCAACAAAAATACTACTCTACCGAAAAAAAAAACAACCCAACCTGGAATTAAATAAAACAGGGAGGGAGGGATTGTCACCGCTCTACCTCAGGAGAAAAAGGCGGGAAGAGCCTCTCCTCACTCGCCTTAAGTAGCCTCCTGTCGACTCCTCCCACACCATCTCCATCTCCTCACGCGCTGCAAGACCTTCTAGAAAAATCCTCCCTGCGTCCTGGCATCAGAGGCAACTTAAGGGCCCTACGCCTTTGGTATTGGTGATCGCACGTTAACCTGGTTTCAAATCATATGTGTCTGATCGGTCACAATCTGCGTCCATTTCTGTCAGGACTTCCCTCCCAGTCACGTGCGGTGTACCCCAAGGCTCGATACTCGGCCCCTGCTATTCACAATATTCATAAATGATCTGCCCAATGTCTGCAAAGCCTCAACTGTACATATGTACGCAGACGCCACCGTAACCTATACCAGCAAAGTCACAACTGTACACATGTACGCAGACGCCACCGTAACCTATACCAGGAAACCAAATCTCCCACAGCTTGAGGCCGTGCTGCAAGAACAATTCACAGAGGTAGAAAAGTGGATCAAACACAAACAATAACTAAATGCTGACACAACTGTTACAATGCTCTTTGGAACAGAACCTAAACCACAAATTACACCCCATCTATCAGGGTTATTCAAACCGATCCAAATTGCTGGCAAAAGGTAACCGAATGCTGAAATTAAGGGTACACTTACCTTTCTTGGCCATTTGACTATACAGAGAGCAGGCAATTTGCCAAATGTTGGCGAATTGCCTGCACATACGGTGCCTGTTCGAGGGCAGTGAAATCCCCATAGAGAAGCAATGCTTCGTCTATTCAGAGAACACAAACCAGCAGTGAAAGGTTCCCCTAATGCCCTGCCATTCGGTGGTTTAATTCGGCAAGTTTATTCAGGCGAATCCCATAGGCTTCAATGTTAAAAATATTCCCGTTTTAATTCAATATCTAATAAACCGTTCATTATAAAATCCTGCAGTAAAGACTATTCAGAGATTGTGATCTTTTAAAAAAACTTTGTAAACATTTATTTTTTCTGTATTCTCATTCATTGGATTTTATATGTAAAATTTCAATTTTCGCTCAGTAGTTTCTTTGCAAACAGCGTTTCACTTTTCAAACATTCAAGCGTATGTTTTTTCTTCACTCCATTCGTCTGCGGTGTTGGGTTTTTCTGGCGGCTGCGGCTCGAGCTTTTCCGGTGGGGTTAATCCAGATGTTTATGCGGGATTCGGTGTGCATTCGCCTGGGTTTTGCAGCGAGTGTTCGGCAGGATTTCAGCAGCTTTTCCCTGCACTACGACGGCCCTGCGGTGTTTGCTGAATACACCGCAGGGTCGCCAAGTCGCACCGAATTGAAGAGAATGAAAAGTCACTGAACGTATGGTGACTTTGATTCTCTTTGAATAACCCTGTATGTGTCAGGACAAAATCAAATGACACACTGACCCCAGTCACTTCCTCAAAAATCTAGGTATGTGGTTAGACCCAAATCGATCCTTTGGCCCCACATCGAAAAACGCTCATCTAAACTTTACCCCAAACTAGGTGCCCTGTACAGAAACAAATCCTGCCTGAGCCCCGCGGTAAGAAAGCAGATTGTACAACAAATGCTTATGCCGGCTATTGATTACGGAGATGTAGTGTATGCAGCCGCCCCGCAAACACACCTCCAGAAACTTACTACACTATATAACACATTGTAGCACAAAGCGACAGAATGAAACTACATGACCCACCATTGTGACATGTTAAAAGAACTAAACTGGCCATCACTGGACTCTAGACGCACCTTCACCTTTCCAACCTGGTGTTTAAGAGCTTTTCTGGGAAGCTGCCACCCTACCTGAATATGCTGCTTCCCCCAGCAGCTCCCTCATCCTATAACCTCCGATCCAGGACCAGCACCTTACTTGCTATACCACAATACAAAAAACCAGCAGCTCGATCCTCATTTTCCTACAGAGCACCACAATTATGGAATAACCTCCCAGACACCATCAAAATCTTCATAAATACAGAAAAAATGGCGTCGCACCCATACTCACCGGAGCGGCAGCAATTGCCAGGAGCTTACGTTGAAATGGCCATTGAAACAAACAAAAACCTCAGTTTTGTTGTACATGGAACACATAGAAACGAGCGCAGAGGACACCTTTTTTCCTCGTTATGTTTTAACCATCAAATCTTCCCCCAGTCTAAAGTCACTCAAGAGCTCCCTATTAACATACCTCAATACAGAATGTACCTGTAAACATGTAACACAGTGACTATATACAGAATGCACCTGTAAACATGTAACACCGTGACTATATACAGAATGTGCCTGTAAACATGTAACATAGTGACTATATACAGAATGCGCCTGTAAACATATAACACAGTGACTATATACAGAATGGACCTGTAAACATGTAACACAGTGACTATATACAGAATGCACCTGTAAACATGTAACACAGTGACTATATACAGAATGCGCCTGTAAACATGTAACACAGTGACTATATACAGAATGTACCTGTAAACATGTAACACAGTGACTATATACAGAATGCACCTTGTGAGATAAAGGCACTGCGGATACAGCCAGTCAGGTTTCTTATTGCTTTTATTTCTGCAGCATATAATTTTACAGGTTTACACCAAATAAATCATAAAACAAAAACCTACTCCACTTAATGGGAGACTAAACTAAACACAATTTCCTCTCTAACAGATACTGGCCAGCTAAGCTGGTTCCCAGTCAAACAGTGTACCTTTGGCATATAACGTTTTGGTTCCCTCACCAGCCAGCTCCAACCTCCTCTGTCTCTGGGCTACTGAGCTAATCCTAGCAGGTTTATATAGGGCTGGACACCACTTAACAAGCAGCAGTTGGGGCCACTTACAAGCTTAATAGGTATGACTGGTTAACCCTGTAAGGGAAAGACCGCTTCTTCCTGCTTACGTACCTGCCCTCAACCAGTCTGCCCCTAGTGACCCTGTCACAACCTGTAAACATGTAACATAGGGACTATATACAGAATGCACCTGTAAACATGTAACATAGTGACTATATACATAATGCTCCTGTAAACATGTAACAGTGACTATATACAGAATGCACCTGTAAACATGTAACACAGTGACTATATACAGAATACACCTGTAAACATGTAACAGTGACTATATACAGAATGCACCTGTAAACATGTAACACAGTGACTATATACAGAATGCGCCTGTAAACATGTAACACAGTGACTATATACAGAATGCGCCTGTAAACATGTAACACAGTGACTATATACAGAATACACCTGTAAACATGTAACAGTGACTATATACAGAATGCACCTGTAAACATGTAACAGTGACTATATACAGAATGCACCTGTAAACATGTAACACAGTGACTATATACAGAATGCGCCTGTAAACATGTAACACACAGGGTTATTCAGAGAGCGTGAAAAGCAGGAGAATGACTGGAGAACGAAAAATTCAAAAAGGTCAAAATAGGGAGAATTTTCTGGTTTGGCTATTTTGACCTAGAATTTTTCATTCTCCAGTCATTCTCCTGCTTTTCACGCTCTCTGAATAACCCTGACAGTGACTATATACAGAATGCACCTGTAAACGTGTAACATAGTGACTATATACAGAATGCTCCTGTAAACATGTAACACAGTGACTATATACAGAATGCACCTGTAAACATGTAACATAGTGACTATATACAGAATGCACCTGTAAACATGTAACACAGTGACTGTATACAGAATGCACCTGTAAACATGTAACACAGTGACTATATACAGAATGCGCCTGTAAACATGTAACGCAGTGACTATATACAGAATGCACCTGTAAACATGTAACGCAGTGACTATATACAGAATGTACCTGTAAACATGTAACATAGTGACTATATACAGAATGCACCTGTAAACATGTAACGCAGTGACTATATACAGAATGCACCTGTAAACATGTAACGCAGTGACTATATACAGAATGCACCTGTAAACATGTAACGCAGTGACTATATACAGAATGCACCTGTAAACATGTAACGCAGTGACTATATACAGAATGCACCTGTAAACATGTAACGCAGTGACTATATACAGAATGCACCTGTAAACATGTAACATAGTGACTATATACAGAATGCACCTGTTAAACATGTAACGCAGTGGACTATATACAGAATGCACCTGTAAACATGTAACGCAGTGACTATATACAGAATGCACCTGTAAACATGTAACGCAGTGACTATATACAGAATGCACCTGTAAACATGTAACATAGTGACTATATACAGAATGCACCTGTAAACATGTAACGCAGGGACTATATACAGAATGCACCTGTAAACATGTAACACAGTGACTATATACAGAATGCACCTGTAAACATGTAACACAGGGACTATATACAGAATGCACCTGTAAACATGTAACATAGTGACTATATACAGAATGCACCTGTAAACATGTAACGCAGGGACTATATACAGAATGCACCTGTAAACATGTAACGCAGGGACTATATACAGAATGCGCCTGTAAACATGTAACGCAGTGACTAGATTTGCTACATATTTATTTTCTGGGTTAATCTGTAGGTTTGTGTTTTTAATCTCTTGCATTTTATTACTTTGTGTTTCTGTAATAATTCAATGTTCTTGAATCCAGAACAAACTGAAAACCAGAGAATCGATGTGTCCGTCCTGGGAAAATACTTTAAATATCCTGCAGGAAGGAAATCAAGGCGGGTCACTGGAGATTCCTCTGATTTCAGCGTATGGATTATACATGGTGCAGGGCTATCAGCATGAATTGTGTTAAAAGGAACAGGTCAGGCTGGTGAGGAGCCAAAACGCTGCCCTTAGAAAGATCTGGGGGGCCCGTCCATTATTCTGCACACATTCACAATCATACAGCGCTACTGAAATGATTGTCCCGTGCCTTATTCTGCACACATTCACAATCATACAGCGCTACTGAAATTGTTGGCACTTCAGAAATGATTGTCCTGTGCCAGCCTCTGTTCCGAGGTGCACGCCAGGCTCTCAGGGTGAGGGTATAACCCAGTGCTGCCAGCAGATGGCGACAGAACACAGAGCACCACTGTTCCTGCACGTTCACCATGTGTGGAATCACCCCTCCCCCATACCAGGCATTATCACCCACCCAGTGCAGAGTGCTGGTGAATCAGCTGTATAAAGGGTTAATGTGTGAGATGTCAGACTCTCGGGGGGGCCCATGTAATGCCCCCCCCCCAGAGAGGTCTGGTTTATGATTGTTTTGGTTGAGGCACATAGACTGTCAGCTCTTCAGACAATCACTATGTCACTGGGTGTATAAAGGCCTCGGTGGGAGCGTTACCCTCGGCCCCCCGCGTGGGACTTTACAATATAACCAGCAGCGGCCCCCGCAGACACGGCATGTTGGGGGGGGAGGGGTGCGGGGCCACGGGATGCTTTAAATATTCGCTGCCTGGATGAAGTGGATCCGTTATCTGCCGTCACTGCGACGCGGCGGCTTCTGCTATCGGGACAGATAAGAGGTGCGGCTCCTCACGAGGATTCCACATTCCTGCCCGATGCATCCCACCAGGGGCCCCGCTCCGAGCGCCGAGACCCAGCACGGAGCAGAGAGACCTAGCGTGCAGCACCAAAACCCAACACGGAGCGGCGAGCAGCACCAAAACCCAACACGGAGCAGCGTGCAGCACCAAAACCCAACACGGAGCAGAGAGACCTAGCGAGCAGCACCAAAACCCAGCACGGAGCGGCGAGCAGCACCAAAACCCAACACGGAGCAGCGAGCAGCACCAAAACCCAACACGGAGCGGCGAGCAGCACCAAAACCCAACACGGAGCAGCGTGCAGCACCAAAACCCAACACGGAGCAGCGAGCAGCGCCAAAACCCAACACGGAGCAGCGAGCAGCGCCAAAACCCAACACGGAGCAGCGAGCAGCGCCAAAACCCAACACGGAGCAGCGAGCAGCGCCAAAACCCAACACGGAGCAGCGAGCAGCGCCAAAACCCAACACGGAGCAGCGAGCAGCACCAAAACCCAACACGGAGCAGCGAGCAGCACCAAAACCCAAAACGGAGCAGCACCAAAACCCAACACGGAGCAGCGAGCAGCGCCAAAACCCAACACGGAGCAGCGAGCAGCACCAAAACCCAGCACGGAGCGGCGAGACCCGGCGTGCAGCGCCAAAACCCAGCACGGAGCGGCGAGACCCGGCATGCAGCGCCAAAATCCAGCACGGAGGGGCGAGACGCAGCACCAAAACCCAGCACGGAGCGGCGAGACGCAGCGCCAAAAACCAGCGCGGAACTGGCACAACTCAGCACGGAGCCAGCGAGGCACACATGCGCCACATACATAGTAACATGAGGTCATCATGTGCGCCCTAAGCACCCGCTCCTGTGTTTTGGGGAGGGGGCCACAGTGGTTGTGCCCATTTCCCCTGTGAGGATTGAGCCGCACACAGTACAGCATCGCTGGCCCAGGGTCCTGACAGCCAATCTGAACACTCGTGGAATCAGTCTGCTGTATTACTCTATGGCGTCGACACATGCCATAGCGCTGCACGTCCTTGACAGTCAGTACTGGCTGCCCTTTTTGGGTGAGAGCAGACTGAGTTGCATATGGAGCATTCATCCCTGTAATGGCACAAGCAAAAACCCTGTGAGACCTGAGCGGGCCCCACCATAGAGCAGGCCGCCCCCCCCACCACCATAGAGCAGGCCCCCCCCACCACCATAGAGCAGGCCCCCCCACCACCATAGAGCAGGCCCCCCACCACCATAGAGCAGGCCCCCCCCCACCACCACCATAGAGCAGGCCCCCCCCACCACCATAGAGCAGGCCCCCCCCCCGTCACTACTCGCCCTCAGGACCCTCACAAACCTCGTTTTTCTCAGTCCCTCTAGTTGGCCGAGCTCTGGACGTGCAGATTGATCTGTAGATATTTTGTGCGTCACGCCTGCGTAATGTGGCGTCATGCTGTCAGCAGCCACTCAGGAGGTACAAAGACGCGTCCCAGGCCGCCGCGACACCACCCTATATATGGTGGCACTGACTGCAGCGTTCTGTCACCACATCAGCTCCCCCATCCCTTTCATAACCCTTCGCTCTCCAGTCAGCACAGCGTTAAAAAGATTTCCCAACACACCAATTTGCAGGCTGTATTAACCCCTTCACCACAGGGGGTGCAGCTGTGGCGACTCTAGGAACAATATTTGGGGGGGGCATAAGATACCAGACAAAACTGGGGGGGGGCACTACTTTCCGCCACTAAATCAAAACACTGAATAAAACTTAGGGCCCCATCACCTGTGAACTAAAACACAGTCGCTAAAAGACATATATAGCGCGAGTCACAATAACGAAGCGCTTGACGACCTATTAACAGATCACCGTAACCGCGGGAGTCTGTGTACAAGGTGGTTTAGCGCACGCTAGGGAATCGCCAAGACCCGGGCTGAGACCCACCGCTAATGCATGGTGTACAGGCAAAGGCGTGCGCAGCCTATTGTATTAGGGTGTGCACCCAAAAGTTCAAACACACAAATATATATATATAAATTCACGCACCCTTATGCAAACATACACACACACAAAATAGATCATTACTATAGGGGTCATTCACAGAGCGCCGAAATGTCGCCGACCGTTGTTCCCCGCACTTCGGGGAATCAAATTGCCCCACCCTGCGGTGAATTCACCATTCACCGCAGGGCCCCCAAAGTGCAGGGAATCAGCCACTCGCAACAGGAACCAGGACGCCGCGATCGGCCGGAGGGGACTGCGAGAGGACAGCGAGGGAGTGCAGGGACAGGTATGTAACAGCCCAGGTGTGGCTCGGGGTTACTGCTTTCAGCATTGAAATTTAACCCTGAGCCACTCCATGCACCGATTTTGACATAAAAATGTTAAAATCAGACCGCCAGGGAGGTTAACCTTCTGCTGCCAAGCACCAATATTTAGTTTTCCTACCTGTATCTCACGATGCTTTATGCACTATTCTTACTTTGTGGAGTGCAGGCAGAAGATATAGTGGCGATTCTAGGAGCAATACTAGCCTTTTGGATGCAGGGCAAGGGTCAATGCCGGGCTGAGACAAGGACACAGGTGCTGAATTTTACACACAGCAGACTGTTTAAAGACAAATACATTTACACACACAGCCATACAGTGCAGTCACAGAATTCACAGCAATAAAAACACAAGCCATGTGTGGTGTGTATGAACGTATCACAGAATCCACAGCAATAAAACCACAGTAATGTGCGGTGTGTATGAGCGTATCAAAGTCCACAGCAATAAAACCCCAGTAATGTGCAGTGTATGAGCGTATCAAAGTCCACAGCAATAAAATCCCCAGTTTAAATACAAAAGTTGCCCCCTCTCCTGCTTACCTTTTTGCAGGGAGGAGGTTGAGTATTGCTGGTCCAGAAGTAGGCCCGGACTGGGGATAAAAAACAGCCATGGAAAAAATTTCATACCAGCCCCAGTAATATGCAGTGTGTTTGAGGGTATCGCAGAGCTGTACAGTAATAAGCAGCTCACATGGATATATTTGCCCCCAGCACCTCATACATGGCTATATATCAGTTTTAATGTGGATAAGTGCAAGATAATGCACCTGGGACGTAAAAACCCAAGGGCTGAATATAGAATATTTGATACATCTGAGGGTTGGGATTTAGGGGTTATTATTGCAGAGGATCTAAGGGTAAGTAGTCAATGTAATAGAGCAGCAGGAAATGCTGGCAGAATGCTTGGAAATGCTGGCAGAATGCTTGGTTGTGTAGGGAGAGCCTGTATTAGCAGTAGGAAAAGGGAAGTGCTCATGCCACTGTACAGAGCACTGGTGAGACCTCACTTGGAGTACTGTGTGCAGTACTGGAGACCGTATCTCCAGAAGGATATAGACATCTTAGAGAGAGTTCAGAGAAGGGCTACTAAAATGGTGTACGGCTTGAAGGAGAAAAGTTACCAGGAAAGGCTTAATGATCTTAACATGTACAGCTTGGAAAAAAGACGAGACAGAGGAGATATGATAGAAACATTTAAATACGTAAAGGGAATCCACAAGGTAGAGGAAGGGAGTATATTTAAAAGGAAACAAAGTAGCAAAACAAGAGGACATAGTCTTAGATTAGAGGGGCAAAGGTTTAAAAGTAACATCAGGAAGCATTATTTTACTGAGAGGGTGGTGGATACATGGAACAGTCTTCCAGTAGAAGTGGTAGAGGCCAAAACAGTAATTGAATTTAAGCAGGCATGGGATAGGCATAAGGCTATCCTAAACAAAAGATAAATCCAAGTAAAGTATCCATGTAATTGGGTGACTAGATGGGCCGAAAGAAAAATGTCGGCGGATAAGAACCTATGTTTCTATTTGCCCCAGCAGCTCATACATGGATATATTTGCCCCTGGCCGCATCACATGGATAGCTGCCAGGACGGGACCCTTCACCTCTGCAGGCCTGGCAGCAGCCTCCTCTTCCCTGGTGGTCCGGTGGCTGCTGCATTGTGATCTGTGCACAGACCGCAGAGCACGTCCCACAGTGAGCGAGTGACTGGACACGAACGCCGGAGGTGACATGGGATGCGGCCAGCCAGGACCCAAAGTGTTCCACGGGCCTGTGGGGTGTGCCAGGGGCCGGCATTAGGGTGTGCCCAGGCACACCCCGTGCGCACACCTATGTGTACAGGATAGAACGTTTTCTTCCAGTGCAGAGAGCCGGGCCATACCTATCCCCCGCCCTCACAAGCTTGTAGAAGTATGAACACATCCAGCAAAGAGCCCTCACCCCCCCCCCATTATTAAAATCCTCCCAGGTGGCCGTATCCTCCATGTTTTGATGCACACATATATTAACCCCTTAAGGACGGGAGTAATTTTACAACTTCGGCGCTCTTTCAGAAGTGAAGTTTGCTGACGTTTTTGCTCATCATGTTTAAACGCGGTTTTAAGTCACATAGTATACCACCCAGACAAATTATATATCGTTCTTTCCGGTAGACTCGGCAGATTAATAATATATCATAATTATATATAAATGTCATGTCCTGCCAGAATGCTATAACAAAAAATGTAAAAAAAATGTGAATTTGCAATAAAATTTCAATCATCCACAGTGTGTAAATTTTTTTATTTTTTTCACATTTTATTATCCGATCCTTTGCGGTTATATTCTATGGGGTAGACTTGGGAACCCATTTTTTTGGGGGGGGGGGGAGAAATTACGTGATTTTAGCTAAACCCCCCCAAAAAAAACAACTCATTGGTGAAGCATCATTGTTCGCATTATAATTGAAATGTGAACAATAATGCTGCATCAAAAAAAAAAAAAAAAAAAAAACACGTTTTTATTTTTTAATTAATTTTTTTATTTTTATACACTTTTATTTCACTTTTTTCATTGTCATGTTTGATATCGTTGGAAAGGCCATGCTCAGACCTTTCCATCGATATCAGGCATGACCCCCTAGCTGCCACCGATCAGGAGATAGGGGGGTTCTTTGAACCCCATTATCTCCTGCATAGGATTTCCTTAGGAAATCCCTTTGCAGCTAGGGGCTTCCCCAGTTTTTTTTTTTGTGAAAGGATTTTACCAGGAAGGATACATTGAGATTTCTCTCGTTTTCAAGTATGTCCTGGGTGGCGAGTATGTACCGTTGGGTGTCTTGCCAAGGACACTTACTGGAGAGGTTGCTTGCTGGGATCGAACCCATGACTCCACAGGCTCTCTCCATGCAGAGCGGTGACATTACCTCTACTCCACCCAGCCGGTAGCGCATGGCGCGATGAGTCAGTTGACACGGGAGGGGGGGGGGACCCAGAGGTGGGGGCTGCCATCCAAGATGGCGGCCCCCACCGGAAATAGGCCGCGATCGGGCACAAATTAGTGCCCGGTCGCGACCTGGCAACTCATGGGTTAACCCCCATACATCGCTGGAAAGGTCAGGCTGTGACCGTTCCAGCGATGCTGGCCACAGCCTTGTAGCACCCGGCGATGGCTACAGCCTTGTAGCACCCTCCCCTCCAGGCGCTTCCCCATGCTCCGGCGAGGGGGGGGGGCGCCTGAAACTGACATCGCGCCAGCGCGATGACGTCAGTGCGCCGGGAGGCTAGAAAAGACGCAGATCAGGCTTCATCGAAGCCAGATCTGCGTGGGAGCCGCCGGGGAGGTAAGTATTACCGCCGGCTGGGCTCCTAACGCCGAGGACGTTCCATGCCGTCCTGCGGCGTTAAAGCCCGCCAAATGCAGGACGGCATGGAACGCCCTGCGGCGTTAAGGGGATAAGGCTGATGGGCATTGCATGATAAATGCCTCCAGACACCATGTAGAATCATTACAATGCATTACTAGATCCAAAAGGAAGGCCAGGTGAACCACAAGAACCGCCCTGCTGCAGCATAAATAATACATGTTTCAGCAAGACTTATCCATGTGTCCCATTAAACATGGTCCACACGGTAACCCTAATAATCATACGCTTACATACCATGAATAACCCCCAGCATAAAATGTTTAAAATGAGGCAATATATTACAATATAGATATATGTGGATAAAGGATACATTTATAATAGAGCCGACTGCAACAGCATTGCTAACCAGATCCATTACGATGGTGTATGGGGCCAAGAGAACCCCTGTGCTGCCTCCCCTTACATTGCCTGTTCATTTTGGGTGTTTTTTTTCAGTTTTTTGGAGTTAGCACCAGGGTTGAGCAGTAGGTAAAATGATGCAATTAGTGCCCCTCAAAAAATTAGCACCGGCACCAAGTGATCTGTTAGTTGCAAAAGCGCTAGAGATCTCTAGCACTCCCTGTGTTAAGTATAGGACGCGGAAAGTACATTAAGCTCGCGCTACGAATCGCTAAGTGACGCACTAAGTGATTTTTCCCATTTGTAGCGAGAGGCAAACAATCTGTTGGTCCGGCACTAGACTCCATTAACCTGGCGCTAATGCAAAACCATGCGAACGCAAGGGTTAACTCACACCAGCTGATAGTGCCCTGTATAAGTATATACAGGTGAATATATATAAAGGTTCCATGATCGGTGAGTAATGCGACGCGGCGAGTAAAGCGCAGCTGTGAGACCTTTTTATTGTACTAACCTGACACTTAACATATTGACTTTATTTGCGGCAATTCGGCAGTTTTCCGCTGAATGTCTGATTGCTGCTTCAGCGACTCCACTTTTAGCAAATTACAGCGACCAGTCACTAAACAGGGAATTTGCAATATTTTCAGTGAAATTAATTCCCCGAAATGTGACGAAAAGCAGAGGATCTAAAGATCATTAAACCCTTTAGATTCTAACTTCCATAGTAACCCCTAAAATGCCAGAAACCCATCGGAAACCATGAAATATATACTGTGAGGGACGAAGCCGACCCATTAACCCCTAAAATGCCATAAACCCAGGAAAAAATAAAATGTATACTGTGAGGGATGAAGCCGGCCCATTAACCCTTAAACAACTAAACCAAGGCAAAACAAACATAATACACAATGTAATGTATAGTCTGAACATTAACCACTTCAGTGCTGAGCCATTTCAACCCTGTGAAAATGTTTACCTTTATGTGCACGTTTTTATTTAATGTTCTATGACTTTTAATTTACACTGAATATGGTCACGTTGGGGTGTGACGGAAACCCCTCTTCCTCCTGTCCTGGCTCTCCAGACACCCCGGCTACTGGGAACGTGGTCTTCAGCACCTCGAGCCACTTGCTTCTGCCTGCTGGGAGACCTGGGTTGGCTGGCAGGGATCTGTGCCAGTGCTGGGCCGACGATACAGCAGCTTCTAGGGATCTGCAGCCGCGATGTTAGGTCAGTCTTTCAGATGCCGCTCGGTGCCTTCTGATGGTGAGTGGAGAGGAAATAACACAGACAAGCTGCATGTATCAACCAAGAACTATAATCGGCTTTACTGAGAAAACCATATTTATATGATCCAACAGGGAATATCTACATAAACCAAACCACGAACATTGACTTACTGGAACTCTGATTACATCAGGTCAGTCAGATTTAGACATTTACAGTAAACAGTTATCACACCCCATTTACATAATCCATTGTTCCAATAGATCAGATGGCCTTTTCAGTCAAACACTGTCCCAGACTCATAACTCCTCAGATAACAGTTTAGACAAAGAAAAGCCCTCTTGCATAATCACACATTACTCAAAAGAAAGGTCTGCACCTTCAAAACACATCTCCATAAACTAATAAAAAGCACATTTAAACTAAAGCTAAGCAATTTACACTATATTTAAACCACGCCACGCAACATAACCAAACAAAGTCTTTCCCAAAGCAAATGTGTCTTGGAGGTTTTGCCAGGGAATAAAAGTTTTGGGCCAGAATCTGCCCTCTCCAATGACACAGAGCGACCACATATACATTGTAGGGATGCACCGATAGCACTTTAAGACCGAGTACCGATACTTTAATGTCATGTGATGCTTTCCAATAAGAACAGACCATATAAAAAGGCCCCCAGCTCACATGTATATACCCCCCCAGAATATATATATTCATACTGCCCCAGCGCACACTCATGGATAACGCCCCCCCCCCCCCGCACTCTCCACGACGATACTTACCTTCCTGGTCGACGCCGGGAAAGTTTCTGCGCGTGCGCTCGTTGGAAGGCCCCAGCCGCAACCACGTGGAACCATGTGATCACGGCTGGGGGGGGCCTTCCAATGAGCGCACACGGAGACTTTCCCGGCGTAAGTATAAACACAGTGAGCAGCTGCAGGGCCTGTCTGAATGCCGATAGAGCATTCGGACAGCCGCCCCAGCCCCTCGGATGCCGGCTTCCGGTATCGGGGAAAATATCGGGGGGGGGGGTACTGCACAAGTACCAAGTACTCCTGCAGTACCTGGTATCGGCACTGATACTAGTATCGGTGCAACCCTAATACGTTGCACAGGGGCGGAGAGATCACAGTCCGAAGAAGTGGAGGAACGTGGATGTGGATTTCTGGTGGGGGGCACAGAATAACCTGAGGGGGGCAATTGCACCCCCTTGCCCCCCTGTAGAGATGCCTAAGGGGTGCAGCCTCTGCCCCTGTGAGCCGGGCGTGTGAGGGCAGAGAGCGGATACGCCCTCATTAAAACACGCTACGGGATAAACTGGGAGGGGCCCATGATCTCATTATCTGACACAATATGCCCCGTATTGTTCCCTCACAGGACGTGCGCGGCCGCTCCTCACAGGTTCATGTTGGTGTTGGTAGCCGGGCGGCTGTGACATGCCGAGAGCGCTGGGTCTATTGCCCACCGTGGCTTTATCTCTCCTTTCCAGACACATGAACCTCCAGCAGCTCCTAACACCGGTCCATTAAACCTTCCCTGAATCCAGTATAGACGCGCGGCGGACGCACGGTTACCATGGAAACAAGGAAAGGGTTTCCCTCATGAGCCACAGAGCTCACATTCCAGCATCTCCGCAAACTGGAACGCCTGACCCTCAAACCACACCCCTATACCCCAACCAACCACACCCCTATACCCAAACAAACCACACCCCTATACCCCAACCAAGCCACACCCCTATACCCCAACCAAGCCACACCCCTATACCCAAACCACAACAAAACATGAAACTATATAAACAAAACCCACAAAATATACACATGTACACAAAGCTCCTACTAAACATGAACCTAAAAAAAAAAACCTGCATATGGTCCCTTCCGTGACACTGCACACCCTGAATATATGGAGGAACCCCTAAAAACACACCCTGAATATATGGAGGAACCCCTAAAAAGACACCCGCACACCTTGAATATATGGAGGAGCCCCTAAAAACACACCCTGAATATATGGAGGAACCTCTAAAAACACACCCGCACACCCTGAATATATGGAGGAACCCCTAAAAACACGCACGCACACCCTGAATATATGGAGGAACCCCTAAAAACACGCACGCACACCCTGAATATATGGAGGAACCCCTAAAAACACACCCTGAATATATGGAGGAACCCCTAAAAAGACACCCGCACACCTTGGAATATATGGAGGAGCCCCTAAAAACACACCCTGAAATATGGAGGAGCCCCTAAAAAACACACCCGCACACCCTGAATATATGGAGGAACCCCTAAAAACACGCACGCACACCCTGAATATATGGAGGAACCCCTAAAAACACGCACACACCCTGAATATATGGAGAACCCCTAAAAAACACACCCTGAAATATGGAGGAACCCTAAAAAAACACACCCTGAATATATGGAGGAACCCCTAAAAACACACCCGCACACCCTGAATATATGGAGGAACCCCTAAAAACACACCCTGAATATATGGAGGAACCCCTAAAAAACACACCCGCACACCCTGAATATATGGAGGAACCCCTAAAAACACGCCCACACACCCTGAATATATGGAGGAACCCCTAAAAACACCCACACACCCTGAATATATGGAGGAACCCCTAAAAACACCCACACACCCTGAATATATGGAGGAACCCCTAAAAACCCACCCGCACACCCTGAATATATGGAGGAACCCCTAAAAACCCACCCGCACACCCTGAATATATGGAGGAACCCCTAAAAACACGCCCGCACACCCTGAATATATGGAGGAACCCCTAAAAACACCCGCACACCCTGAATATATGGAGGAACCCCTAAAAACACGCACGCACACCCTGAATATATGGAGGAACCCCTAAAAACACGCACGCACACCCTGAATATATGGAGGAACCCCTAAAAACACACCCTGAATATATGGAGGAACCCCTAAAAACAACACCCTGAATATATGGAGGAACCCCTAAAAACACACCCGCACACCCTGAATATATGGAGGAACCCCTAAAAACACGCACGCACACCCTGAATATATGGAGGAACCCCTAAAAACACCCACACACCCTGAATATATGGAGGAACCCCTAAAAACACCCACACACCCTGAATATATGGAGGAACCCCTAAAAACCCACCCGCACACCCTGAATATATGGAGGAACCCCTAAAAACCCACCCGCACACCCTGAATATATGGAGGAACCCCTAAAAACACGCCCGCACACCCTGAATATATGGAGGAACCCCTAAAAACAACACCGCACACCTCTGAATATATGGAGAACCCCTAAAAACACGCACGCACACCCTGAATATATGGAGGAACCCCTAAAAACACGCACGCACACCCTGAATATATGGAGGAACCCCTAAACACACCTTGAATATTATGGAACCCCTAAAAACACACCCTGAATATATGGAGGAACCCCTAAAAACACACCCGCACACCCTGAATATATGGAGGAACCCCTAAAAACACACCCTGAATATATGGAGGAGCCCCTAAAAACACACCCGCACACCCTGAATATATGGAGGAACCCCTAAAAACACACCCACACACCCTGAATATATGGAGGAGCCCCTAAAAACACACCCACACACCCTGAATATATGGAGGAGCCCCTAAAAACCCACCCGCACACCCTGAATATATGGAGGAACCCCTAAAAACACACCGCACACCCTGAATATATGGAGGAACCCCTAAAAACACACCCTGAATATATGGAGGAACCCCTAAAAACACACCCGCACACCCTGAATATATGGAGGAACCCCTAAAAACACACCCGCACACCCTGAAAATACAGTTTGCCCGGTGTCTCATTCAGGGCTACAACCATGTGACCTGGGAAGGCACTTATCGTCCGTCTGCTGGATCTAATCGGCCCAAACTATCGAGTCAGAAGCACCGGATCGGCTGCTCGGGGCATCAAATCGGAGCGATTCGAAGGCCGGGTTGATCCTGGTGAACGAGCTCTGCTCAGGGTGTATGTACGGGGGGGGGGGATGCTGCGCTCCGGTTGCTGTGCTGGCTCAGTCCCGGTAATGTCTGGCTGTGTTAATTGTGGCAGACGTATAAGCAAACATTGGCGCGCCATATGCTCGCACAGCTCGTTCAGGCGGCAGATGCTTCAGGGAGTCTGGGACACCAAACATACGCTGCGGCGCAGCCAAGCCGCTCCCAGCACTCAGCTTTCAGGGGAGAGAACTCCTCATTATCCGCAGCCACTAGTAACGTCAATGCACCGGAGCATCAGCACACAATGTCCGCCAGCGTGGCCATACAAACCCCCTCCCCCCACCACGTGGAGACAAACACCCCCAACCTTCACCGAGGCAGCCGCTCCCCTCATCAGGAGTCAAGAAAAAGCTTGTCTTCCTCCACCTCTGCTCCTCTAGAGATTGCAGTTATAAAGCGCTAACATGTTTCGTAGCGCTGTACAATGGGAGAGAGAATAAAACAGGAGTTAAACACACAGAACTGCAAGAGGACCCTGCCCCAGAGCTTACAATCTAAGAGGAAGGGGACCCTGCCCCAGAGCTTACAATCTAAGAGGAGAGGGGACCCTGCCCCAGAGCTTACAATCTAAGAGGAGGGGACCCTGCCCCAGAGCTTACAATCTAAGAGGAGAGGGGACCCTGCCCCAGAGCTTACAATCTAAGAGGAGAGGGGACCCTGCTCCAGAGCTTACAATCTAAGAGGAGAGGGGACCCTGCTCCAGAGCTTACAATCTAAGAGGAGAGGGGACCCTGCTCCAGAGCTTACAATCTAAGAGGAGAGGGGACCCTGCCCCAGAGCTTACAATCTAAGAGGAGAGGGGACCCTGCTCCAGAGCTTACAATCTAAGAGGAGAGGGGACCCTGCCCCAGAGCTTACAATCTAAGAGGAGAGGGGACCCTGCCCCAGAGCTTACAATCTAAGAGGAGAGGAGACCCTGCTCCAGAGCTTACAATCTAAGAGGAGAGGGGACCCTGCCCCAGAGCTTACAATCTAAGAGGAGAGGAGACCCTGCCCCAGAGCTTACAATCTAAGAGGAGAGGAGACCCTGCTCCAGAGCTTACAATCTAAGAGGAGAGGAGACCCTGCCCCAGAGTTTACAATCTAAGAGGAGAGGGGACCCTGCTCCAGAGCTTACAATCTAAGAGGAGAGGGGACCCTGCTCCAGAGCTTACAATCTAAGAGGAGAGGGGACCCTGCTCCAGAGTTTACAATCTAAGAGGAGAGGGGACCCTGCTCCAGAGCTTACAATCTAAGAGAGGGGACTGATAAACGGGGTAAAGAAAATAACCAAATCAACAATTAGGGATGCACCCATACCAGGTTCTGCACCAGTACTTGGTACTCGTGCAGATGCACCCGATACCGGAAGTCAGCATTGGGCTGGTTTACCGGTATCCGAGGGGCTGGGGTCCCTGCAGCTCACCGTGTTCCAACGAGCACCGCCAGCAAAGTCTTATAACAGCCGCTCGTTGGAAAGTGCGTGTGTAAACCTATGGGATTCGCCTGAATAAACCTGTCGAATGAATCCACTGACATTTCTCTTCTGTTCAATGTGAATAGATTAACCATTGCTTCTCTATGGGGGATTTCACTCTCCCCAGGGCTGGATTAACATAGGGGCTGCTGGAGAAGCAGCCCCAGAGGGGATAACTGTCTGCATTGAGGAGCATTTGGACCACTGTATCTCCAACTCCAGAGCAGTTGCAGGGTCATGTAAGGTATCACTGGAAAGGCCAGAGCATGCCCTTTCCAATGATACCAAATATGACCAGGTTTTTGTGATGTCCTCGGCCCCGTGGCACTTCCTGGGGGAGGGGGGGGTCAGGGCGCCCGGTGGCATCGCTGGCTGGCCAGGTGCCAGGAGTTAGAGCTGGCAGATCAGCTTTAGGGGGCAGAGCTTGGCATGATGACACAGAGCCACTGGCCTTAAAAAGCAGGGGGCTAGATACAGGACGTCACCCTGACGTGAAGTAATATTCCCGCATCGCCAGCTGACTCGAGTCAGTCTTTGATATTTTGTATTCGTTGCCGATCTTTACTTGGAGGACCTTGCTTAATGCTGGGGTCAGACGAACGCAGTGCGAACGTGCATTTTGCCGCACTTTATTACGGCTGTGGTAGCAGCAAATGACGTCCAACACAGGCCCACACACGAAGTACGGCCGCACGAAAGTAGCAAACGAACGCATTTTCGCAAGATCGTCTAACCGCTAGTACTGACGTACAGAGTGCGCTGTGTCGGCATAGTGGCGTGTGTGCGTGATTAGGAGATGTCAGACGCTGAACATGTCCAGCCAACATAACGTCCAGACACCCAAAGTTTCCTGGTTTGGATCCGTAAAAAAAAAAAAAAAAAAATCACGGCCAAAGTTGCACATCGTATGACCGCTATTGCGTATTCTGTGAAAAATGCATTAGTCTGATCCTAGCCTTAGTTTATCGACCCGGAATACCGACTGTCACAGGTAGACATCCACATCTCTAGCTATCGGTATATCTACCGCGATATGCATTATATAGGCATATTTATATTGATGGCTATCTTTAGATACCAGGCCATTTGGCGCAGCTGGCCTAAAATCAATGGCTGGAAGGAAGCAATTAAAACAGGTCTGACAATTTTCTCTGAAGTCAAAAGGTGTGAATTAAAGACCACCTTTTTGGGGTCTACCCAGCAGGCAGAAAGCAGTTGCTCATGGCAGGGAGAAGACGCAGCCAGAGCGGCACCCCAACCGCATATCAAAGAAGCAATCACATTCTCTGATTGCAGAAGGTGGTCTTTGGGAGATGATTGATAGACCAGGGAATTAAGATTAATGACGAAGCATACTGAGCGTGCTCCAATGAGGGGAATTCTGGGATATGTAGTGCAGGAGGCTGGGCCATTTGCGGGTGGGTTTTGGAAGGACCAGGAAGTGTATAAATTCTGAAGCTTGCCATGTGCTGAGAGCTGATCACAGGGGTTCAATCAAAATTGATTATCAGTCCATCTCCAGCGGATCTATGCAGGTCCCCATCTCCAATTGGAGTCACTGATGCTAGCTTATTGTTTGTAAGTAACGCTCTGTGGTTAATCCTTTTATTTGCTGTGTAGTGTGTAATTGATTTATTCTAGCTATAATTTTTCCTGTAACAAACGCACTGTGATAGCTTTTTTCTAGATCATAATAAATATCCATTTATTACGTTCTGTTTCTGCTGATATTCGATCCACGCTAACTAAGAGACTGGAGTATTGCTGATTGTTTGAAGCTCGGGTAGATACGAAATTGTGAGTTGCGGTCGCTGGGGACGGCAGGGATTGTTGTCTAGGGTTGGTATACGGTTGGCAGACAGTGTGGTTGCTTAGCCCTGCGTCTCTCGCTGCAATGCGTGTAGTGTCCATGAGGACTGGTGGCAGCGTAACTAATAGAATAGGAAAGGAAAGGGAGACCAGGGATTGTGGGAGACGTAGTCATTACCCGCTTCAAGAGAAGACTTAGGCTAGGGTCAGATGAGCGCGTTTTGTACGGACTGTGCGTCCGTGTAGTACGGACGTACTTTCTGACAAGGTAGTGGCCACACAGTCTGTTTTTTTTCACTGACGTATTTTTTGACTGATGTAGCAGGAAAAATAAATTCCAATGAAAAAAACATTCTGTCAAAAATGCTGGACATATAAATGCAGTCCGTCTGACCACGCTCCATCACACACACACAAAGCTATGTGGACGTCGCGCACTCCGCACGTCCGTTCTAGCAGTATTACGTTCTTGCCTAACGTTTGCAGCGTCCGTCAGCCTCCGCACTTCTGTGCGGACGTACTTAGTGTGTGGGGCTCCATTTAACACAATTGCATGCTATCACAGACGTACTTATGTGCGGGCAACACGGACGTTAACACTGCCTTTGTCTGACCCCAGCCTTATACTGCGTTGCAATCCTGGGACCATGGTTTCGCGCTCTACGTACCTGTTGCAAGAGAAAGTGTGCGGGTACAGATAGGTAAGCAAGTGCGCGGGGGGCTTGTTGTCCACGCATTCATTATCTGGGCTAGGCTAGACAGATAGAGGGTGGCTTAACCCGGTGTCTTTCACAGCAGCGTGCGTAGTGGTCTTTACACTGACGATTCTTACTCTGGACCCCTGTGTGTATGTTTGGGTTTCATGCATATGTTGTACCACATGGTTTCACTTGGGAGATCTGCCCTGCAGGTTGCTCATTTCATCATCCGCGCGATCTGCCTAACGAGTACCGGGCCACGCTCTGCAGTACAATGTATCGTCTCAGTATGTGGGTCTGTCCTTCAGTTTACTAGATCACTAGGGATGCACCGATACCACTTTAAGACCGAGTACCGATACTTTTTAAAAGTACCGATACTTTTAATGTCATGTGACGCTTTCTAATAGGAACAGACCTCATAAAAATTTATATGAGATTGACCGCAGCTCACATGGATTTGCCCCCCAGGTCTCATGGATTTGTCCCCCAGGTCGAACGCTGGGGAAGCAGGCCGTGTGCATGTAAAGCACACGGCCAGCGTTCCCCTCCGGCGCGCCGCGATACTCACGCATCCTGAAGGTCCGGTCGCTGGGCAGTGATGCGATCACGTGGCCGCCGGGCGCATCTGTGACGCGGCCTCCATCCGAAAGGCCGCGTCACAGGAGCGCCCAGTGGCCGCGGGAACGCATCACTGCCCAGCGACCGGACCTTCAGGATGCGTGAGTATCGCGGCGCGCCGGAGGGGAACGCTGGCCGCGTGCTTTTCATGCACGCGGCCAGCTTCCCCAGCCCCGCGGATACCGGCAAGCCGGCCCAGCGCCGGCTTCCAGTATCGGCGGGATGTATCGGGCCGTTTGCACGAGTAACAAGTACTCGTGCAAACGGAAATATCGGCCCCGATACCTAGTATCGGTGCATCCCTATAGATCACTCAACAGTTCTAATTGCTTGTACAACGTCTGGTCTGTTTCTAAACCATTTTGCACGATCTATGATTGTAGGCCTGCCCTGCAGGTTGCCGTATACAGGGAGTATTTACTCACTATGGTTGAGATCAAGTATATGAGTATTACCTCCATTATCAATCCTGCATGTACCACAATCGTTACTGGTACCGATCTGAAACCTACGAATAAGCACTCGTACTGTACAAGTCTTGAATCACTGTATCCAGGTGAAGATCGTAATTCAAAGAGAATCTAAAAGTCACTGAATGTTCAGTGACAATCAGGGTTATTCAGAGAGCGGTGAAAAGCAGGAGAATGACTGGAGAATGAAAAATTCTAGGTCAAAATAGCCAAACCAGAAAAATTCTCCCTTTCATCTCACTTTCCAAATCGGCTATTTTGACCTAGAATTATTCATTCTCCAGTTATTCTCCGGCTTTTCACGCTCTCTGAATAACCCTGTTTGTTCTCAATTCGGTTCCTTTTGCCGATCCCATTTCGGCGACCCTTTGGTGTATTCAGCAAGCACCACAGGGTCCCCAAATTGCAGGGAAAAGCCACCGCAATCCTGACGAAAACTAACCGCAAAACCCGGCGAATGCACGCCGAAAACCCACAAAAACATCTGGATTAACCCACCGAAAAACCCGAGCAGGAGCCGATCACACGCAGCAAAGCTGCCGGAAAAAGCCAACACTGCAGACGAATGGAGTGAATAAATTAGGAAAAACATTTGCTTGAATGTTTGAAAAGTGAAACGCTGTTTGCAAAGAAACTACTGAGTGAAAATGTCTGAAATTTACATATAAAATCCAATGAATGATAAAAGGGCTGTTACAGAAAAAATATATAATATATATTTTTTAAAATCTAAAAAAAAAAAACGAGAAATGCCTAAAATATCCTAGAAAGAAAAAAAAAAAAAAATCTGTAAAAGATTTTTTAACGGCAGAATTTTATAATGAACGGTTTATTAGATATTGAATTAAAACGGGAATATTTTTAACATTGAAGCCTATGGGATTCGCCTGAATAAACCTGTCGCATGAAACCACAGAATGGCAGAGCATTAGGGGAACCTTTCACTGCTGGTTTGTGTTCTCTGAATAGCTGAAGCATTGCTTCTCTATGGGGATTTCACTGCCCTCGAACAGGCACCGAACAGGCACCGTATGTGCAGGCAATTCGCCAGGATTTGACGTATTGCCTGCTCTCTGGATAGCCGAATGGCCAGGAAAGGGAACCGAACAATGAATTTCAGTGTTCGGTTACCCTTCTCTAGCCAATCGGATCTCTTTGAATTACCCAGGTGTGTTCGCTCAGCGGTCTCTTGGTCACAAAACCATTTGAGGCTGAGTGGTATCTAGAGTTTTGTATTACCGCCCTGGCTGGGGATTATAGGTATTACAGTCTTTATTGCTTTGAAGCCCTGTATCAGAAAGATCTGTCCATAAAGATCCAAACTACGCTGATCAGGGGTGAGCGCCATCGCGCCCGTTAGTTTTATGTAAAAATAATAATTGCAATTTTCCTTTTTCTAACAGCAATATTTTTCAATTATAAAAAGTAAGCAATGACGGTGCACTAACTCACCATCTCATTTCTCATGACACCAACAAGTGTGACGGTGATGGCACAATGGGGTTATTACTAGAGATGTGCACCGCTGAAAATTTCAGTGTTTTTTTTCCGTTTCGATTCGGGGATTCAATAGCGATGCGATTCAGTTTGGTTTTTATTACTTATTTAAGAATGGGAAGTAGATTTACTACCAATAGAATGAACGTTTCTTTACTTATTCTCTTTTCTAAACTTTTTTTAAAGAAACAAGGCTTTTTTAACCCATAGTTTTCAATGCAGCATATGAATCCACACACTGCTGGGCAGCACCTCTCTGCGGTATAATTAATGCAGCATATGAATCCACACACTGCTGGGAAGCGCCTCTCTGCAGTATAATTAATGCAGCATATGAATCCACACACTGCTGGGAAGCGCCTCTCTGCAGTATAATTAATGCAGCATATGAATCCACACACTGCTGGGAAGCACCTCTCTGCAGTATAATTAATGCAGCATATGAATCCACACACTGCTGGGAAGCACCTCTCTGCAGTATAATTAATGCAGCATATGAATCCACACACTGCTGGGAAGCACCTCTCTGCAGTATAATTAACAGCATATGAATCCACACACTGCTGGGAAGCACCTCTCGGCGGTATAATTATTGCAGCATATGAATCCACACACTGCTGGGAAGCGCCTCTGTGCAGTATAATTAATGCAGCATATGAATCCACACACTGCTGGGAAGCACCTCTCGGCGGTATAATTAATGCAGCATATGAATCCACACACTGCTGGGAAGCGCCTCTGTGCAGTATAATTAATGCAGCATATGAATCCACACACTGCTGGAAGCGCCTCTCTGCGGTATAATTAATGCAGCATATGAATCCACACACACTGCTGGAAGCGCCTCTCTGCAGTATAATTAATGCAGCATATGAATCCACACACTGCTGGGAACCCTCTCTGCAGTATAATTAATGCAGCATATGAATCCACACACTGCTGGGAAGCGCCTCTCTGCAGTAAATTAATGCAGCATATGAATCCACACACTGCTGGGAAGCGCCTCTCTGCGGTAGTATAATTAATGCAGCATATGAATCCACACACTGCTGGGAAGCGCCTCTCTGCAGTATAATTAATGCAGCATATGAATCCACACACTGCTGGGAAGCACCTCTCTGCAGTATAATTAATGCAGCATATGAATCCACACACTGCTGGGAAGCGCTCTCTGCAGTATAATTAATGCAGCATATGAATCCACCACACTGCTGGGAAGCGTCTCTATGCAGTATAATTAATGCAGCATATGAATCCACACACTGCTGGGAAGCACCTCTCTGCAGTATAATTAATGCAGCATATGAATCCACACACTGCTGGGAAGCACCTCTCTGCAGTATAATTAATGCAGCATATGAATCCACACACTGCTGGGAAGCGCCTCTCTGCGGTATAATTAATGCAGCATATGAATCCACACACTGCTGGGAAGCGCCTCTCTGCAGTATAATTAATGCAGCATATGAATCCACACACTGCTGGGAAGCACCTCTCTGCAGTATTTAATGCAGCATATGAATCCACACACTGCTGGAAGCACCTCTCTGCAGTATAATTAATGCAGCATATGAATCCACACACTGCTGGGAAGCACCTCTCTGCGGTATAATTAATGCAGCATATGAATCCACACACTGCTGGGAAGTGTCTCTCTGCGGTATAATTAATGCAGCATAGAATCCACACACTGCTGGGAAGCGCCTCTCTGCGGTATAATTAATGCAGTATAGGAATCCACACACTGCTGGGAAGCGCCTCTCTGCGGTATAATTAATGCAGCATATGAATCCACACACTGCTGGGAAGCACCTCTCTGCGGTATAATACGAAAAACCAACTGAACCGAATAACTGTACCGACCCGAAATATCGAATCAAAGGGCTCGAAATCGATCCGAAGTTTCGTGTGGTCGACATTTTGGATGCCCTTGGAAACATGAAAATGGTAAATTTTGTCCCAAAATCGATTCGGCGCGAAACAAACTGCACATCCCTAGTTATTACATCAAAAACCTAAACCGCCACACTACAGTGAGCAGCGGGGGGGGGGGGGGAGGAGACTTTGGAACCCTGCCTCTTTAATCGTTTTATCGCACAAGGTCAAGTGAAGTGTTATTGGACAGGACAAAGTCTGGCTTTTCCATTGATACCAAACACTGGCTGGGTGGAATAGAGGCAACATCATTGCTCTGCATGGGGAGAGACTGGGAAAAGCCGGCGAACGCACACAGAAACCCGCGAAAACCTCTGGATTAACCCCGCCAAACACCAGAGAAACCCGAGCAGCCGCCGTTCAGAGCAATAAACCTGTCGAATGAAACCACTGAACAGCAGGGCAATTCGGCAACTTTTCTCTGCTGGTTTGTGTTCTCTGAATAGACGAAGCATTTCTTCTCTTTGGGGATTTCACTGCCCTCGAACAGGCACCGAACAGGCACAGTATGTGCAGGCAATTAACCAATATTTGGCGAATTGCCTGCTCTCTGAATAGCCGAATGGCCAAGAAAGGTAACTGTACCCTGAATTTCACTGCTCCGTTACCTTTCGCTAGCCATTCGGATCTCTTTGAGTAACCCTGTTAGTGACTATATACAGAATGCACCTGTAAACATGTAACATACAGGGTTATTCAGAGAGCGGTGAAAAGCAAGAGAATGACTGGAAAAATGGAAAATGCGAGGTCAAAATAGCCAAACCATAAAAATTCTCCCATTCATCTCATTTTCCAAATCGGCTATTTTGACCTAGAATTTCTCATACTCCAATCATTCTCCTGCTTTTCACCTCTCTCTGAATAACCCTGATAGTGATATACAGAATGCACCTGTAAACATTTAACACAGGGACTATACAGTGGCAAAAAAAGTATGTGAACCCTTTGGGATTACGTGGAGTTTTGCATGAATTGGTCATAAAAGGTCTCTGATCTTCATCTAAGTCACAACAATTTGAAAAACACAGTCTGCTTAAAGTAATACAACACAAACATTATATGTTTTCATGTGTTTATTGAACAGAACATGTAAACATTCACAGTGCAGGGTGGAAAAAGTATGTGAACCCCTAGCCTAATGACTTCTCCAAGAGCTAATTGGAGCCAGGAGTGAGCCAACCTTGATTCCAATCAGTGTGATATTATTGGATGTGTTGCTGAAAGCTGTCCTGCCCTTTAACCCTTTCGCTGCTGAGGTCATTTACCGGTTTTGCTCATCATGTTTAACCGCGTTTTGAAGGCTTATTTTATTATATGACCCAGACATATATCGTTCTTTCCGTCAGACTCGGCAGATTCATAATATCTCATTATTATATGTATACGTCATGTCCTGTCTGTATATTATAACAAAAAATGCAATAAAATATGAATTTTCAATAATTTACAACGTGTAAAGTGTTTTTTTTCACATTTTAACATGCGAGCAATTGCGGTTATATTTTGTATGGGGTGCGCTTGTTAAAAAAATTAGAAATGGGGTCTCGTTACATTTTTTTTTGGGGAAAATTACGCGATTTTTAACAAACGCACCGCATACAAAAATCCTTAGTGCAGCATTATTGTTCACATTGTAATTGAAATGGGAACAATATTGCTGCATTAACAAAAAAAAATAAAAAAATATTTAACCCTTTCGCTGCTGAGGCTTTTCCCGCCCCTGTGCTGAGGTCATTTTTTACCTGTTTTGCGCATCATGTTTAAACCTGTTTTGAAGGCTTATTTTAGTATATGACATCGACATATTATATATCGTTCTTTCCGTCAGACTCGGTAGATTCATAATATGTCATTATTATATGTATACGTTATGTCATGTTTGTATATTATAACAAAAAATGCAATAAAATATGTATTTTCAATAATTTACAGCGTGTAAAGTGTTTTTTTCCACATTTTAACATGCGAGCAATTGCGGTTATATTTTGTATGGGGTGCGCTTGTTAAAAAAATTAGAGATGGGGTCTCGTTACATTTTTTTTTGGGGAAAATGACACCATTTTTAACAAACGCACCACATACAAAAATCGTTAATGCAGCATCATTGTTCACATTATAATTGAAATGGGAACAATATTGCTGCATTAACAAAACAAACAAAAAAAAAAAAAGTGTTTATTTTATTTTTTTTTAATTTTTTTTTTTAATTTTTTTTTATTATTTTTTTTTTTTTATTTTTTATTTTTTACAATTTTTTTTACTTTCATGTTTGGTATCGTTGGAACGGCCATGCTCTGGCCGATCCAACGATATCAAAATTTAACCCCTAACTGCCACGGATCGGGAGATAGGGAGTTCATTGGAACTCCCTATCTCCACAGTTCGTGGCAGTTAGGGGTTAATGCTAGGACTGGCGTCATCGTGCTGCGCACGATGACGCCAGTCCTCTGGGGAGTTCCCGGAAGCTTGGCCGACATCCAAGATGTCGGCCAGCTCCCGGGAAGGATCGCAAATCGGCGCTTTTCAGCGCCGATTTGCGATCCAGCTCCCCAGGGGTTAATGCCAGGCATCATTTGGAAGGGCAGGCTGTGCCCTTCCAAATGATGCCTGGGTTAAGCCCCTGTGAGCCGCCGATCGGGAGGGAGAGAGGTCCGAAGGACCTCCCCCCCCTCCCTTTCAGGCGCCTCCTCCGCACATGCGGGGGGGCGCCTGAATTATGTGTCATCGCGGGGGCGCGATGACACATAATAATGGCGGCCACTGCTCCGGATGCCGGGCTGACATCCAGGATGTCAGCCCGCACCGGAGGGGCCAGCGATCGGCCGGAACCCGGCCGAACGCTGACCCCAATGCGAGGACGCGCTCAGCGCGTCCTCCGCATACCAGCGGCAATGCTGAGGACGCGCTGAGCGCGTCCTTAGCATTGAAGTGGTTAAAAAAACAAACAAGTGTTTTATTATTTAATTTTAAAAACTTTTTTCAGTCGGGTTTGGCATCGTTGGAAAGGCCATGCTCTGGCCGATCCAACAGTACCAAATTTTAACCCCCTAGCTGCCACGGATCGGGAGATAGGAGGTTCCAATGAACCCCCTATCTCCACCATTGGTGGCAGCTAGGGGTTAACTCCAGGACTGGCGTCATCGTGCTATGCACGATGACGCCAGTCCTCAGGTGGAGTTCCCGGAGGCTTGGCCGACATCCAAGATGTCGGCCAGCTCCGGGAAAGGATCACGAACAGGCGTTTCAGCGCCGATTCGTGATCCGGCTCCCCAGGGGTTAATGACAGATGACAGCCACCGTTTGGAAGGGCAGGCTGTGCCCTTCCAAGCGGTGCCTGTATTAACTCCCTGCTCCCCGGCGATCGGGAGGGAGAGAGGTCTGAAGGACCCCCCTACCTTTCAGACGCCTCCTCCGCACATGATGGGGGGGGCACCTGAATTAGATGTCATCGCGTCGCCGCGATGACATCTAATGTCCCCGCCGGGGTCCCGGAGTGCTGGACTGACATTCAAGATGTCAGCCCGCACCGCGGGGGCGCAGCAATCCGCCGGAATCCGGCGGATTGCTGCCTCCTGTGCTCGGACACGCTCAGCGCGTCCGTAGCACAGGAGAACCACTTGGCGTCCATAGCAGCCAAGTGGTTAAAAACACACACCAGGTTTGGGTTTACTGGTTTCAAGAAGCACTGCCTGATGTGAACCATGCCTTGCAGAAAAGAGCTCTCAGAAGACCTACGATCAAGAATTGTTGACTTGCATGAAGCTGGAAAGGGTTACAAAAGTATCTCCAAAAGCCTTGATGTTCATGTGTCCACGGTAAGACAGACGGTCTACAAATGGAGAAAGTTCACTGTTGCTACTCTCCCTAGGCATGGTCGTCCTGTAAAGATGACTGCAAGAGCACAGCGCAGAATGCTTAATGAGGTAAAGAAGAATCCTAGAGTGTCAGCTAAAGACTTACAGAAATCTCTGGCACATGCTAACATTTTTGTTGACACATCTACAATAAGGAAAACGTTAAACAAGAAATGGAGTACATTGGAGGACACCACGGAGGAAGCCATTGCTGTCCAAAAAGAATATTGCAGCACGTTTGAAGTTTGCAAAAGAGCACCTGGATGTTCCACAGCACTACTGGCAAAATATTCTGTGGACAGATGAAACCAAAATTGAGTGGTTTGGAAAAAACACAACACTATGTGTGGAGAAAAAAAAGGCACAGCACACCAACATCAAAACCTCATCCCCACTGTAAAACATGGCGGAGGGAGCATCATGGTTTGGGGCTGCTTTGCTGCCTCAGGGCCTGGACGGATTGTTGTCATTGATGGGAAAATGAATTCCAGAGTTTATCAAGACATTTTGCAGGAAAACGTAAGACCATCTGTCCACCAACTGAAGCTCCGCAGAGGATGGGTGATGCAACAGGACAATGACCCAAAGCATACAAGTAATTCAACAAAAGAATGGCTTCAACAAAACAAAATACACCTTCTGGAGCGGCCCAGACAGAGTCCTGATCTTAACTCGATTGAAATGCTGTGGCATGACCTTAAGAGAGCAATTCACACCAGACATCCCAAGAATATTGCTACACTGAAACAGTTTTGTGAAGAGGAGTGGTCCAAAATTACTCCAGATCGTTGTGCAGGTCTGATCTGCAACTATAGGAAACGTTTGGTTGAGGTTATTGCTGCCAAAGGAGGGTCAACCAGTTATTAAATCCAAAGGGTCACATACTTTTTCCACCCTGGACTGTGAATGTTTACATGTCCTGTTCAATAAACACATGAAAACATATAATGTTTGTGTTGTATTATTTTAAGCAGACGGTGTTTTTCAAATTGTTGTGACTTAGATGAAGATCTGAGCACATTTTATGACCAATTCATGCAAAACTCCACCTAATCCCAAAGGGTTCACATACTTTTTCTTGCCACTGTATACAGAACACAGTGACTATATACAGAATGTGCCTGTAAACATGTAACACAGTGACTATATTTGCTACATATTTATTTTCTGGGTTAATCTGTATATTTGTGTTTTTAATATCTTGCATTTTATTACTTTGTGTTTCTGTAACAATTCTTCTTGAATCCAGAACAAACTGAAAACCAGAGAATCTCAATGTATCTGTCCTGGAAAATACTTTATAAATTCATTTCATTTTTTGGCTATACTGTATATTTTCTGCAGTAACAGGTTGCCATTACCATTATTTCCCTATAGAAAATAGAACCACAGGTTTGGTTAAAATGTGAAAATATTTTTACACGCTGTAAATGATTGAAATCTGGACATTTCCTCACCGTGTCTGCAAAATTATAGAACCTAAAATAGGTTTTCATTTCACTGAATTCCAAAAAAAAGCGCCATAATATTCAGCTCCCACCCCATAGAGATCCTAATCCGGCCCTGATTGCTGCCAAACAGGCAGCAGATTTCCCCGCCACCAAATTTCACCAAAAAAATGACACTGCCCGCTCTCGGAATAGCTCAAAGTCACCCCCGGTGACATTTCAGACCACTCTGAATAACCCTTCCTGTCTTTGGGGTCTCCGCACCAAAGACAATCCCGTCCAGCACAGCTGAAGTGTGGGGGGGGGGGGGGTAATTAGAAAGGCTATTTGCTGCAGATAAAAAAAAAAGTTGCAGTGCGTGAGGTGAGCGAGGTGCGGGAGGTGAGGTGGAGCAGTCTGGCACAGGCGTTCGTAACAAACTGCAGAGGGAGAATCTTGGATCTCTTAAAAGGGACACTCTAAGCAACATGACCACCTAAGCTATTTTAGGTGGTCATGATGCCCGGAGTATCCCGCCCTCTGTCCCCCCCCCTCCCTCCGCTCAGCAGAAAAGGCTGAAAACAGCTGAGAGAGGTGGAGAACTTTACTCCGCCCTCCCAGCTGTCAGTCAGCAGAGCGGGAATCATATTTCCCGCTTCTGCCGACTTTTGCAGAGTAGGAGACGTCATCGCGCTTTCAGCGCGATGACGTCTCCAACTCGCTGCAGAAGCTGGCGGCTCCCTCTGAGGGTTAGTGTTACGCACATCCTCTTGCGCGCAACACTAATCCTCAGAGGGAGCCGGGAGGAAGCCTGCCGATTGGCTGGCTTACGTGAGAGGCGCGCATGCGCGCTTCTCACGGAAACCAGAAGGCAAGTCGGATAGAAGAAGGACGGGAGCGGAAGGAGGAGGGAGGGGAGTATAAAAAAAACACACACACACACGAGGATTTTAGGGTAAGTATTAGTTACAAAAACAAAAAATAACAATTTATTAAGGGAGTAGGGATAGATTAGGATTAAAAAACAGGGGGTGATTTTTTTATTATTGTTCCTTTAAGGCCGGAGAGAAGGAGGTTACAGTAGTCAAGGCGGGAGATAAGAGCTTGGATGAGCATTTTAGCAGAGTCCTGATTAAGAAAGGGGCGGCCGCGCGCAATGGTTTTTAGGTGGAAGTAGCAGGATTTGGTTAACGAGTGAATGTGAGGAGTAAAGGAGAGATCAGAGCCTGAGAGGACCCCGAGGCAACGAGCCGGAGAGGACCCCGAGGCAACGAGCCGGAGAGGACCCCGAGGCAACGAGCCGGAGAGGACCCCGAGGCAACGAGCCGGAGAGGACCCCGAGGCAACGAGCCGGAGAGGACCCCGAGGCAACGAGCCGGAGAGGACCCCGAGGCAACAAGCCGGAGAGGACCCCGAGGCAACGAGCCGGAGGACCCCGAGGCAACGAGCCGGAGAGGACCCCGAGGCAACGAGCCGGAGAGGACCCCGAGGCAACGAGCCGGAGAGGCGGAAGTAATTCACCTGCAGGGAAATGGGTGCAGGAATGTCGCTGTAGAGGGGGCGGACGTCCTGCTCTTCGTGTGTCTGTTTGTGATTCTGTCTCGCTCCCATTATTATAAAGCGCTGTGGACTCTGTTGGCACCATATAAAAGGATGACAGGAATACACTAAGGGCAGCATTTTGGCTCCTCGCCAGCCTGACCTGCTCCTTTTAAACACAATTCATGCTGATGGGCAGCGCATGGAAGATGCCACCCCGCAGCATGTATAATTCATAGGCTGTATGTGAGGATCCCAGGTGACCCGCCTCGAGTTCCTTCCCGCAGCATGTATAATTCATAGGCTGTATGTGAGGATCCCAGGTGACCCGCCTCGAGTTCCTTCCCGCAGCATGTATAATTCATAGGCTGTATGTGAGGATCCCAGGTGACCCGCCTCGAGTTCCTTCCCGCAGCATGTATAATTCATAGGCTGTATGTGAGGATCCCAGGTGACCCGCCTCGAGTTCCTTCCCGCAGCATGTATAATTCATAGGCTGTATGTGAGGATCCCAGGTGACCCGCCTCGAGTTCCTTCCCGCAGCATGTATAATTCATAGGCTGTATGAGGATCCCAGGTGACCCGCCTCGAGGTCCTTCCCGCAGCATGTATAATTCATAGGCTGTATGTGAGGATCCCAAGTGACCCGCCGCGAGTTCCTTCCCGCTGCATGTATAATTCATAGGCTGTATGTGAGGATCCCAGGTGACCCGCCTCGAGGTCCTTCCCGCAGCATGTATAATTCATAGGCTGTATGGGAGGATCCCAGGTGACCCGCCTCGAGTTCCTTCCCGCTGCATGTATAATTCATAGGCTGTATGTGAGGATCCCAGGTGACCCGCCTCGAGGTCCTTCCCGCAGCATGTATAATTCATAGGCTGTATGTGAGGATCCCAGGTGACCCGCCTCGAGTTCCTTCCCGCTGCATGTATAATTCATAGGCTGTATGAGGATCCCAGGTGACCCGCCTCGAGTTCCTTCCCGCAGCATGTATAATTCATAGGCTGTATGAGGATCCCAGGTGACCCGCCTCGAGTTCCTTCCCGCAGCATGTATAATTCATAGGCTGTATGTGAGGATCCCAGGTGACCCGCCTCGAGTTCCTTCCCGCAGCATGTATAATTCATAGGCTGTATGAGGATCCCAGGTGACCCGCCTCGAGGTCCTTCCCGCAGCATGTATAATTCATAGGCTGTATGTGAGGATCCCAGGTGACCCGCCTCGAGTTCCTTCCCGCAGCATGTATAATTCATAGGCTGTATGAGGATCCCAGGTGACCCGCCTCGAGTTCCTTCCCGCAGCATGTATAATTCATAGGCTGTATGTGAGGATCCCAGGTGACCCGCCTCGAGGTCCTTCCCGTAGCATATGAATTCTACATACTTGTCCCTCTGCACTAAATAGTAATATGTGTCCTGGAAAACATGGCCGACCTGGGGAGCCTAATGTAAACCCTTACCTTGCTGCTGCAGCAGCATCATGTGACCTGCAAAGAGCCGCCAAAACCAGCCAGTACATCCACCAATCAGAAGCCTCAGACCAGAGTGCAGGGCTTATATATCATGTGACTGCACAGGTAGAATCTCATTTGCTGCATATGAGGATATTGAGTTTCTTCTTACACGAAGCCACGCCCACTAAGGACATACCTCACTGTGCTAGCTCCGCCCCCACCCATAGGCCAGGCCCCTGAGCTGCACTGACCATGTGACTAAGCAAAATACAGTTTATTTGCTGTAGCTTGGCCTATCAGACACTCTTTACCACGTGACTTCTCAGCGAGCTCCCCATTGGCTGTTTATATGTCTATAAGGTTTTCATTTACTGGCTGCCTGCTCAGAGAATTCTGCACCTATAAGCTTTCATGTACCTACTGCTGGATCCCCTCATTGGCTGCCTGTGCAACTGTAAGGAATTCTTGTACCACGTACATGATTTGAGACCTTCCCATTGGCTGCTTCTGCGCCCACAGTCGTGCACCATTTGACTACTCAGGGACCTCTGAGCCCTGTAAGTATCATGTGACCTCCCGTTGACTTATTGGCCGGCCACGCCCTCCCAGGTAAACCCTGCCCTGTGACTCCCTCTCACACACATTTTATTGTTATAGCTGCCTGCACCATGTGACTTCCTGGGAAGCTTCCTATTGGCTGCAGCTGTAATGACCTACCTGCATGTCAATATCACCCTGCTCTCTGTGTCATGTGACAGGATGCGTGTTCCTGGGGAGGCGGGCGCGGCGTGTTCCTGGGGAGGCGGGCGCGGCATGTTCCTGGGGAGGTGGGCGCGGCGTGTTCCTGGGGAGGTGGGCGCGGCGTGTTCCTTGGAGGTGGGTGCGGCGTGTTCCTGGGAGGTGGGCGCGGCGTGTTCCTAGGAGGCGGGCGAGGCGTGTTCCTGGGGAGGCGCGCGCGGCGTGTTCCTGGGAGGCGGGCGCGGCGTGTTCCTGGGGAGGTGGGCGCGGCTTGTTCCTGGGGAGGCGGGCGCGGCGTGTTCCTGGGAGGCGGGCGCTGCGTGTTCCTTTGAGGTGGGCGCTGCATGTTCCTTTGAGGCGGGCGTGGCGTGTTCCTGGGAGGTGGGCGTGGCGTGTTCCTGGGAGGTGGGCGTGGCGTGTTCTGGGAGGCGGGCGCTGCGTGTTCCTGGGAGGCAGGCGCGGCGTGTTCCTGGGAGGCGGGCGCTGCGTGTTCCTTTGAGGCGGGCGCGGCGTGTTCCTGGGAGGCGGGCGCTGCGTGTTCCTGGGAGGCGGGCGCTGCGTGTTCCTGGGAGGCGGGCGCGGCGTGTTCCTGGGGAGGCGGGCGCGGCGTGTTCCTGGGAGGCGGGCGCTGCGTGTTCCTTTGAGGCGGGCGCTGCGTGTTCCTTTGAGGCGGGCGCGGCGTGTTCCTGGGACAGACCTGACAGACGCTGGTCAAGGCAGAATTTAAGCACGATACAGGCGGAAGACCTTTCTTTGGGAAGCTGAAGAATGGAACCTTCCGGTGCTTAAACTGTTCATGCTGTAATACAGTAATACGTGGTGATTCATTTGTCCATCCTCACTCTGGGAGAAAGTCTATAATTAAAGGGTATTTCACCTGTAATTCCACTTATGTGATTTACTTGAAGTGACCATGTGGGCTGATCTATGTGGGTGAGACCACCCAAAAAGTAAAAAATCGGTTTATCAAACACAGGTCGGATATTAGAACTAAATGACTGAACTCCCTGTTCCTGAACGTTTTATATGTAGCGGACATGATATCTCACAGTTACGTTACCAGTAATCGATGAAGGACCTAAATTGACAAGAGAAGGGAACTATATTGGATCCATCATCTTAATTCTCTTTCCCCACATGGCCTCAATAGAGAATCGGATTTCTCACCTTTTCTATAAATGATTATTTGTATCATCTTAGTATTAATTTCAAATAAAATTATAAGTATTAATCATCTCTTTGCAGGTTTAAGTGTGAGGAATGGTTAGGATTAGCCGGGTACTGGTTAGGATTAGCTGGGTACTGGTTAGGATTAGCTGGGTACTGGTTAGGATTAGCCGGGTACTGGTTAGGATTAGCCGGGTACTGGTTAGGATTAGCTGGGTACTGGTTAGGATTAGCCGGGTACTGGTTAGGATTAGCCGGGTACTGGTTAGGATTAGCCGGGTACTGGTTAGGATTAGCCGGGTACTGGTTAGGATTAGCTGGGTACTGGTTAGGATTAGCTGGGTACTAGTTAGGATTAGCCGGGTACTGGTTAGGATTAGCAGGGTACTGGTTAGGATTAGCCGGGTACTGGTTAGGATTAGCCGGGTACTGGTTAGGATTAGCCGGGTACTGGTTAGGATTAGCCGGGTACTGGTTAGGATTAGCCGGGTACTGGTTAGGATTAGCCGGTCACTGGTTAGGATTAGCCGGTCACTGGTTAGGATTAGCCGGGTACTGGTTAGGATTAGCCGGGTACTGGTTAGGATTAGCAGGGTACTGGTTAGGATTAGCAGGGTACTGGTTAGGATTAGCCGGGTACTGGTTAGGATTAGCCGGGTACTGGTTAGGATTAGCCGGGTACTGGTTAGGATTAGCCGGGTACTGGTTAGGATTAGCCGGGTCACTGCATTAGTAAAGTGTTTCTCTCCTTTATACACTAAGATCTGTAGAATTGCTTCTTTTCTCTTATAGGTGAATTTATGTCCACGATCTGATCTATGTTAATATATAATGAATTTATAATATGATTGATGTTAATGTGGTAATTGAAGAATCAGTATGTAGACATTTTGTTTTTAATTACTGGGTTGATACACACGGATCGGTTGCAATGATTAATTGATTGATTGATCTGTGGTGCTATTTATTCCCCGCTGTGTTATTGTGATTTAGGCTTGACAAAGACCAGCTGTGGTCGAAACGTTGCCTTTCTTGGTGTTGGATTAAATCCATTCGAATTACATTGTGGATTCTGGAGTTCTTTTTATTTATTTTTCTGCTGAATGGGGCTGTGGAGCAAGAGACCCTCACTCCATTGATCCACGTCTGGGGCTGCATTTGAGTCTACATTCTTATGAGTGTTCCTGGAAGGCGGGCGCTGCGTGTTCCTGGGGAGGCGGGCGCTGCGTGTTCCTGGTGAGGCGGGCGCTGCGTGTTCCTGGTGAGGCGGGCGCTGCGTGTTCCTGGTGAGGCGGGCGCTGCGTGTTCCTGGTGAGGCGGGCGCTGCGTGTTCCTGGTGAGGCGGGCGCTGCGTGTTCCTGGGGAGGCGGGCGCTGCGTGTTCCTGGGGAGGCGGGCGCTGCGTGTTCCTGGGGAGGCGGGCGCTGCGTGTTCCTGGGAGGCGGGCGCTGCGTGTTCCTGGGGAGGCGGGCGCTGCGTGTTCCTGGGGAGGCGGGCGCTGCGTGTTCCTGGTGAGGCGGGCGCTGCGTGTTCCTGGGAGGCGGGCGCTGCGTGTTCCTGGGAGGCAGGCGCTGCTTGTTCCTGGGAGGCGGGCGCTGCTTGTTCCTGGGAGGCGGGCGCTGCGTGTTCCTGGGGAGGCGGGCGCTGAGTGTTCCTGGGGAGGCGGGCGCTGCGTGTTCCTGGGGAGGCGGGCGCGGCGTGTTTCACCCACATACCCCATATACACCCATCCATGTACTACACATGCCCCAAACCCACATCCTGTGCCCCATACCACCTGCCCTGTGCCCCATACACACTGCACATTACTGTGAGTGTTATTGCTGTGCAGCTCTGTGATACGCTCATACACACTGCACATCACTGAGATTTTCTGATTGGGTTTCGTGGCCGGGGTTTCCTGCAGGCCACAGTAAAGGTTGGGTTTTCTAGGTGCTGTTTGAGGCCGGGTCTGTGTGCGTTGTTGTTGTAGGTTCATTCTGTACTGCATGGTAACAAGCTGTGGATAAATATCGGGCGTTTGTTACACAGGGCGGGGGTGGGGCTGTTTTGCCCCTAAATAACCTGTGATGTCCTGAGCCAAATCGTAGCCGTGTCGGATCAGATCCATCCAGAAGAATAAATAATTCAGGTCCTCAACAATGTGACACTTCTCAGTATCTGCTCATTGAACAGCTGTCTATACCCGAGCCTGAGATAACCCTGTGTGCGACAATCACCCCCCCCCACCTGAACGAACCTTCTAC